>OZ010722.1:20346306-20416851 GCA_963932345.1 Ophion ventricosus
GATTTTCACGAAAATAAATAAAATTTCTTCTTCAGATAGAAAATTTTACCAGATTTTCGAGTAAATTTTGATGTGTAACAAAATACGCAAAACTTAAATTTAAAAAATATATAATGTCAGCGAAATTTTACTGTGCATTTTATTATTTTATGCCTTTCAAAAATGTCTATAAAAAAGTATCGTCTTTATAACAGTTATTTTAAGATTTATTATAAAATTTAATGGGTGTTATAGGAAAATGTATTGTGCTCTCGGTAAAAATTATCGTGCGCGCTGCCCTTCTTGTATAGTAAAATTTTAGATACGTATTTGAAATTTTCCGTAACGTGAGTTAAAAAAAACTTGTCGCATACGAATTATTATGCTTTTCTCACTTGTCACCACATTGAAATATATCACGGTAATTTTTACCGTGAAAATCACGACAAAAATTACTTTTTAATTCTCTCCGTGTACGATAACAGGAGTTTTACGCATGCTTAGTGTGCGTAAAACCATCATTTTCATACCGCGTACAATAAAATTTCGTATAATACTCAACAACAAGAAAAAACTTTTTCTAACCTCGCGTGCTTGCAACACTCGTTAGAAAAAGTTTTTTTTCGTCCTCGTGTAATAATGTACTATTTTTGTGCTTACTCGTATTTTCTTGAGCGCGACGATGATGCCTGTGCAATAATTTGTGAGAAATGAGCTGGCAAACGTGAGCAGTGAATTTTACGTCAAGAGATCGATGATCATGGGCAATATTATTTTGAAAATTCACTGCACTTATGCTGGAAAAATGTACTATCGAGCCTCAAGATCGTGGAAAGAATGTTTTTCGGAGTCAGTAATTTTTAACACACCGTAAATTTCGTTTCGATACGCCGTCAAGACTTTTTTCGGATATCTCTTTTGAAAATCTTTTTTTTTTTTCAAGAAGAAACAATATACTCGTATGAACCTTTTTTCAGTTACTGCTGAGTTTAGCTCATTAAGCTCCGTTTATTGTTTTTTTTTTTTGCGAATAGTTATCGTCATTTCAATTTTTTTTTTTACGTGCACGCTCGAGCAAGTAGCTGAGGTGTTACGACAAAATCTCCGAAGCGGCGAAAGCGAGGATCGTCGAAGTCGGTGGGATACATATAGCGCTGACGCGAGGGAAAGTGCCCGAAAGACTTCCCGTATGCTCGCTCACTAGGCTCTTGCAACTGATTCTAATCGCACGCGGTCTTGAGCCCGTGATTCATACGGTTCGCGGCCACGCAATCGCGATTTTGCACGTGGGGCCTAGTACATTTTACTCACGAATTATTTTTTATTTATTTATTTTTTATTTTTTTTTCCGTTGTCTCTTCGTTCTCCACTCACCGCGACGAAAATTTATCACTAATACCACATCGTGATACTCGTATGCCACCTCCACGATAAACATTTCCAAACGTGTTTGCCTTACTTTTTACGTTTTATTATTCATTATTTTAATTGTTATTCAAGTTATTTTTTTAACAAATTTTATTCATTTTTTTAATGTCAAGTTTTATTATCATTTTATTATCAAGTTTTATTATTTATTATTATCATATTATTATCAATTGTTATTATCCATTATTACTTCTATTATCAATTTTTATTATTTATTATTATCATTTTATGATTAAATTTTATTATTTATTATTGTCATTTTATTATCAAGTTTTATTATTCATTATTATAATTTTATTATCAAATTTTACTATCTTATTGTTATTTTATTATCAATTTTTATTATTTTATTGTTATCATTTTATTGTCAAGTTTTTTATTCGTTACTTTTATATTTTTTTTTATATCAAGTCTTATTATTCATTATGTCAATATGCCGGAAGGTCATTTTTAGTATATGTAGGTGATGTGCTATCGGCACCATTCGCTGTTTTAAGAACGTTCCAAAAATTTTATAAACCAAAGGGGTCGATTTTGGGGACGAGCGGTCTTTGCAAAAAGGCCTTTATATTTACGTACTGTTGAGTATTCGTACCGTTGGCACATTTATGAGGATGGTTACTGGAATCAACCGTCTTCGAAATTACTTTTTCGTATATAAAGGGTGTCTCAAAATGACCTGACATTTTTATTTATTAATAAAACGTATTATTTATTTGCAAGGTGCGAATATTTTTATTTTAATATAAGGAACAAACATGAAGGTTATGTGTAGAACACAATATCTGATAAATGGCCGCCTCGTCCCTCTTTGCAAACGTACATTCTTTTGACGAAATTTTCGATAACATTTTGGCATAATTTCGGACTAATTTTATTAACCCTTCGTGGTCACATATCCAAATTCAATCGCGGTGGTCACACTTGAGTCGATTCTACCAAGTCAGTTTTCAAAAAAAGTATTGTTACCAAACTATCCGTCCGAAGTGGTTCAAAAAATTACGGAACATGCTTTGAACTTTCTAGATGATGTACGAAAAATGTATTTATAATAAATAAAATGGGGACATGTTAATAAAAAAATTCATAAAGAAGTAGAAACGCAAAAATGACACTCGCTCAAAACATCATAGTTCCGTGAATTTCATTGTCATTGTTCGTGACAACTGTTAGTTGGGAATGAAGCTCTGTTGTGATTGCATCGTTAACGTGTTCAATAAATTGTATCTCAATTCGTATTCGTAATTCATTAGTTCTTATTACTTCATATCCACTCGTCAAATCTCAACAGGATCATTGGCATACACTTTTCCTTTCAGGCAAACACCAAAGAAAGAAATCCAATGGCGTCAAATCGCAAGATCTTGTTGGCAAATTCATATCGCCCTGGCGCGTGATAACACGACCATGAAACTTCGTCTGCAAAATAACTGCATTGTTTCACATTGCATTTTCACAATTTCTACGCATTCCTCGATCGTGTAATTTTCCGTGACTAAACCACAATACTTTCTGATGCCAATTGCCAAAAATTAATATTCCACAATGTTGTCCATAAAAAAAAATGGCGTGCAATTTGAAATGTCAGGTCATTTGGAGACACCCTTTATATATATATCAAGTCAAGTTGTACGAAGTTAAAAAAATATATATTTCGAATTCCCCGTGACTTTTCGCGTAAAAAAGCGATGATCCTCGCTAGCAATATTCTCTCAAACAAATAAATCACCGGCTAAATTACTGCACATCGTCTACTCGTGAAAAGCGTTCGAGTCGGCTCGATAAGGTTTCGCGAGACTTTTATTTTGCGCCGAAAGACGCAAAGATAAGTCCTGCGGGAACAAGAATATACGCGCCATCACTAAGAATGAAAAAAAATTGCGAGAGAGAGAGAGAGAGAGAGAGAGAGACGAGAGAGAGAGAGAGAGAGAGAGAGAGAGAGATAAGGGGGCGAGGGGGGGGGGGGGGGGGGGGGGGGGGGGGTATGAGAGAGAGAGAGGGTAAATTATATTATTAGAGATATACACATATGGATATCAGAGGAAGCGCGCTTTGTCGGAGAAGTTTGCGGTTGAGTAGCCAACAAGGAGATTCATCCGAGAGTTTGCTCGGACGAGCTGCATGATCAGGGCGCGAGTTGTGGGCGTCTCTTACCTGATTTACGACCTCTTAATCGGACAATTAATCTAACACCTTGTTGCAACAACACCTCGACCGTGAAGCGGACTCCGGCAAAGAGCGTGAGAGAGAGCGAAACAAAATGCAAGAGAGAGAGAGAGAGAGAGAGAGATGGACAAATTCGCGAAAAAATCAAGGAATACGAGGAAGAAGAAAAACGACAATTGCAAAGATCGTTTGGACTTGCTAAGACTAAAGTGAGTGCCGAGCCGAAGACCCGATCGATTATTATATTATTATATTTATATATATATATATATATATATACTCCTCAGGTGTTCGTTTCATCGGATAACCGTGATCCTGCATTACGAGTATCCTTCATACACACTGCCAAAGCTTTTCGTCCGCTCAGGATATTATTCCCTTCGGCATAAAATGTAATCTCGAACCTTCGTGGATAACTTGAAAATTCTAACGAAAAGAGCATGTTCTCATTTTTCCTTTCTTCCTCATCCCCCATTGGATAGTCCGGCCATGGAAGAGCTTTTATTTACGGACTTTGAAGCTTAAAAGTCTGGGAGAAGAGCAAGAGAGAGAGAGAGAGAGAGGCGTTAATAAATTTCATAAGCCCCGTAACATCTGCACAGACCGGAGATCTCGATTGGCCCTGAAATGGCGATACAAACGTTAAGGTTAACCGGCTATACGCTCGAATTACTAAAAGCCTCGATTAAATTGTAATCGCTTGAGGGTTTAAACATGCTGCATATCGTCGTATTTTTTTATTTATTTATTAACGATTCACCATTCTTACGTGGTGAGTAAATTGAGTAATGTGACTGAGTTTTTTCAATTTTTTTTTATTCGAATAGAATGCAATTCAGTATGATCTCTCTCAAAATTTCTGGAAGGTCAACGGCCGGACCAACAGCTCCTATAATTTTTCAGTTATGATGAGACACTAAAGTTTTTTCGATTATATATAAGAATAGCTGTAGAAGTACGTAGGATTTTTTTCATATATTGTTTTTTTTTTTCAAAATCGCGCATTTTTAAAACAAAAAGTATAAAATGCCATGAGAAAATCGTCAGAAAATTGTTTATAAAAAAGGAACGATGCAATATAATTTAAAAAAATCTTACGTAGTGCCTCAAAAAATGTAATTCTAAATATAAGGTTAAAATTTCAAGTGAATCGGTTGAAATTTGTTTGAGTTATGAGTCCGGCCGACTTGAAAAATCTAGTTTTGAGATAAACGCGGTTAAAGTTAGTACACGGAGAGAATTAAATGTTAAAAATTACCGTGCAGTAACGGTAACCAGATGACAACCCTGGAACTTCGCTTATTATTACTGAGTAAAACACAGATTTTCACGAAAATAAAATAAAATTTCTTCTTCAGATACAAAATTTTACCAGATTTTCTAGTAAATTTTGATGTGTAACAAAATACGCAAAATTTAAATTTTCAAAATATATAATATCAGCGAAATTTTACTGTGCATTTTATTATTTTATGCCTTTCAAAAATGTCTATAAAAAAGTATCGTCTTTATAACAGTTATTTTAAGATTTATTATAAAATTTAATGAGTGTTATAGGAAAATGTATTGGGCTCTCGGTAAAAATTATCGTCCGCGCTACCCTTCTTGTATAGTAAAATTTTAGCTACGTATTTGAAATTTTCTTCAACGTGAGTTAAAAAAAACTTGTCGCATATGAATTATTATGCTTTTCTCACTTGCCACCACATTGAAATATATCACGGTAATTTTTACCGTGAAATTCACAACAAAAATTACTTTTTAATTCTCTCCGTGTAGAAAGTCACTCGATGAATCAAGAGGGGTTGCGCTAGAATTCGAAAATCGAGTACGAAGAGATTTTTCACACCCATAATCTTTTGGAATATAATTTTATAGGTACTAAGGTACATTTTTAATGAAAAAAAAAATCGATTTTTGGAAAATCCTAGAGTGGCCTAAGGCCTTTACACGATATATCGTGTTTTCTCTTTATTCATTTAATTTGAATATATTTAATATTTCAAAAGAATAGTTTAAACAAACAGATAAAAAAAAATTTGAAACAAATAGGGTCGTAGTAGGCTGTGAGACCCGGAAAAAACCTACTCGATTTAAATGGCTCCTATTTAAATTAAATTTTATTTTTTGCCAGCTTATACGCGTTATTTGTATCACGAAAAATTGCACGTACCTTTTTCGCACAGCTCTCCAATAAGTTTGTACATGGTGACTGTTTTTAACTGCCAAACTCTAACTGGTTTGGGTTTGTTTGAGTGTATACAGATTCCATCTGTACAATTCCATTTGTACCTTCTCGGCAGTGAGTAAATTCGGGCGTTTTTCAAAATCTCAGTACTTGACAGTTTACAGGCAGAACGCAGAGACGTGTTCAGCAACATCTTTACCGCTCCTAAATTACCATCCACACACAGTCACACGGACGAACGAAAATAGCCGCGATAAAGAAAATTACGATGACTTAACGTCCGATAAATATAGGAGAGAAAAAAAAAAGGATCGTGTGTGTGGGTGTGTGTGTGTGTGTGTACGGGTTTGCTGCAATGGCGGTGGCAACGAGTATTGTCTTGGCTCGAATCGAGGTATCCCCCCTGCACACTATTGGATACTATGCTATATAGTATTATAAGAAGAATCGCGCGTGCTCGCCTGTTTGACCAAGGACAACAACATTCTCCGTGAAACTAATTGCCAGGTAAATATATAGTACACGTAGGTATATTCATACAAACATACACACATACACATACACGTACACACACGCACACGGATGAACAGCACACACACATACATTGATTCGTACAGAACTGGGAATTTATTGCTAGCTCGTGAGACAAGGAGTCGATGCGGGCGAGGAACAAACTGCGAGCGAGAAAGAGAGAGAGAGAGAGAGAGAGAGAGAGAGAGAGAGAGAGAGAGAGAGAGAGAGAGAGAGAGAGAGCAAAGGAATAAGGAAAAAAGGAAAGTTCGCACTTACGGTCCCTCTATAATAATCACGAGTGACACGTATAAGCATCGAGGGCTTATAACTTCTCAAATGCTTTCATTATGCGACGCTATTTGCTGCAATGTAATATTGACGAATTAGCATTTTGTGCTCGATCGTGTAAAATGTATGAATAAGAAAAACCGCGGCAACTCGTAAATACCGTTAACTCACGTGGTGCATTATTTTACGTCAATTCTTGATCAATGATCCACTCGGAAGAATGTGTTTTAATACGGAGAAGCAAAAAAAAAAAAAAAAACAAAACAAAACTATCGATCGTATACAATTGCCAAAACAAAATGTTTGAGAAAATTAAGGAGGCTCGAGCATTATGCACAATTCAAGATTTGAAGGAAAAAAAATATATATGTTATTGTCCAAACTATACTGAGTCTTTGTGAATTTTTTGAAATTTTTTCACGACGAAACAATGGAGGTAAAAAATAGTTTAGTGTGTGTGATTTTACGCGCGGTTAGATGGGCAATACGTTCGCGCTAAGGGTGAGGTCATTTTTTTTTTGGGCTATTTAGCACCAAGATAAACCACTTCTAATAACGGATTAACGTAAACTTAACCTTTGCAAACGTGTATAAAAAAAAGTTACATCTTGCCTATCGAAAACCATATATTTTCAATATTGAACCATCAAGGTTTGATAAAAGATCACGAATCTTTTTTTATCTTTTAATATTTTTCATGTTTTTAATCTAACAAAAGATTACGACTCTCATAATAATCATCGATAATGGTAGTAACGCAACATTTTTTCTTGTTGACGTAACAAAAGTATGAAAATGCATAATTTTGCCCTTTAATTATATATTTTATAAAAAATTAGCATCTGCAGGATAAATTTAAACCTCATATGCATTTTTTGTAGGTTTATTGAAGAAGAAAAAACGCATAAACCGTCATTTGGCTGAATTGGACTGCTCAAACCTCCTTGAAGCAGCATTCTACTTTAGAGGCCTAAATTTCAGGCGTTTTTTCGTCCTTGATAAAATATATATGTATATATAAATTTAGTATCCATTTTTTAGTCTTTATTGATGTTTCATGAAATTACAAAAAAAATGTTGTGCAAAAAAACATTGAAAAAGTTATGGGGCCTCTAAATATGGTCGTGAAAGAAAGTGTTCAGTGTACAGAGGATACAGAGGGTAGTTAATTGCGAATATGTACGGTAACGAAGTACCGTAATTATTGAAAAGTGAAATAATTGGAAGACTTTTAGTTATTGAACGTTTCGAAAAAATCTATACTCTGCAATAAAAATAAGTATTTCTAGTTTCCCTGTAAATTAATTTTGTTCGTCGTTATTCGTTTATCCATTATTATTACTCATTACTCGTTTCTGTGCATTGTCATTATCAGCGTTTGCAACATTTTTATATACTTCGTACTTGTACCGATTCTTACTCTTAACTTTTTCCCATTGAAAAATCAGAATTGAAAAAAAACGTATTAAAATCATTTAAATTTAAATGTGAAAATCTAAAAATTATCCAAATATCAAAAGCTCAAAATTACCGAAATCTTAACATTATCTAAACCTCAATCTAAAAATCTCAAAATTAACTAAATCTCAATCTTAAAATCTAAAAATTATCTGAATCTTAATCTAAAAATTATCTGAATCTTAATCTAAAAATATCAAAATTATCTAAACCTAAAGCTAAAAATCTAAAAATGATCTAAATCTCAATCTAAAAATCTATAAATTATCTAAATCTCAATCTAAAAATCTAAAAATGATTTAAATCTAAACCTAATAATCTAAAAATTATCTAAATATCAATCTAAAAATCTAAAAATTATCTAAATCTCGATCTAAAAATCTAAAAATTATCTAAATATAAAAAAAAACAAATCGAAATTATCAACGATAATTCCGTTCGATTCAGCGAGCTTCCCTGCGTCACGTAAGTGCTACATAAACGATCGTACGAACAGATGTACAACGATCCTACCGATGTCTACACAAATCCAACATAAACTTTCGAAGCATTTTTATCCGATCGCAAAGGATTAACGCGCGCAGCACGAGAAGATAAAAGCATTCGCTTATTATACCAAAGATACCAAAAGAGGAGAGAAAGAATTATACTTGTTGGACGTACGAATGCAAACATAAATTCAAATTAGCTCGTGGCAAAGTATCGGGAAATCGATCGAATCATTCTCTCAGGCCGCCAAGACCACCGACAATCGGGACGCGCGTGAGATGCTGTGAATCGTAACTTCAACTAGCCGATCGATAACGCGATCGCGAACGTATCTCGTGAGAATAGTTGCCGCGAGAATGACTGTGTATACGACGTTGGCATTTTCCGATGAGCCGCCACAGCCGCTTCTGGTACAGTAGAAAATAAAAGGAAGACTGGATGTCGTGGAAGCCTGGCGATTTCACTATACTCGCGTGACGGGAAGATTCCTGTTGGGCTTTGCGGCTTGGAGATCGTCGGCACTTTACCAACTTTTAAAGTAAAAATTACGTCTCTACCGACCGATGGTAACTTTTCCGTGGAGAGGGACCCCTTGAAGTATTCCGTGAAGAGGGATCTCTTCAAGTATTCATTCCTCGTCAAGACTCGCTCGTTATTCATAAAATAGACCTACCGATCTATCATTTTAGGTTTGAACATGACTGATGTACCCATTTCCAAGAGTCAATTCTTATTTACCATGTTCCCGGACATCTTATGGGCTGTGAATAAAATAGAACGTACGTTACCGTAAATGAGCCGCGATGTAAGTCGTTTCGGCGATCGTTACGCAGATGGCGACACCTACAAGTTCCTACGTTAGGAACGTTCATCGAATTTATATTAACCTTGAAAAATCGTTTTTTTTTAACGTTGAAAGGTTCAGAACTTCTTACTTTTAATGGTTTAAAACTCTTTAGGAGAGAGAGAGAGAGAAAGGGTTCAAACACAAATTTTAGTTGAGAGCTCGTATCTTTGAAACGGATAATTGTGTAAAAAAGGTTATTAGAACATGTCAAAGGAAATTTATCTGGCTACAATTTAAAAAATGTAATGCAGAAAATTAAAACAGCGCAGCTTTTTTAAAAAGAAGTCCGCTGTTAATTTTAACCTCGGTTTTGGGGCTAGTTGTAACATTTCTGGGACAGCTTTTAACACGAGGGCCATGTTTTAACAGCATTTCATAAATCTAGTTTTCAATTAAATTAAACTAATAAGTATTTTTTTAAATTCTTTATTTAAGTTGAGTATTAATTATTTATGCAAATCAATCACATTTTTGTTCAATCACAGTCAATGATACTATGTATATATGTACTATTTCTACAAGGTATGCATGAAACTATCTTTCTATGCGTTATTGTTCTAAATCTAAAACCAAGAAACCTGGCTGCCGTCGTCGCGGGGCATGTATTAACAAGTTAATTGTTGCCCCGTCAGTTTGTTACTTTTAGCCCCATGCCTCCATTTATCACATTTGTATTTTTATTTATGTATTAGTTCTACAGCAAAAAAACTCAAGCTGATATCGCAGCTAATTAAGCAAAGCATCGAAAAAAAAAGTATCAACATTATTTCATAACTTTTGTTAAACGACAAATAAAAAAAATTGCGATAGTAAAAAAAGTTCGTTTACCTGGTAAAATGAGCCGCAGTGACGTGACCTCTCCGTGTGGCTCCTGAGCAAGGACTAGCCGGTATGCGCGCGTCCGCAACTATTCAAAGAGTTGGAATACTATTCATATGTAGCTGCAATGTTTATAGTTTGGCGGCAACTCGCTTGTTAATTCTTACCCCCTGTTGATTGTAGCCCCTATCTCTTTGAAGGTTTAAAGATTTTAGGTTTACAGCTTTTAACTTCAGAAGGCTCAATCCTTCGTGGTCACACATCCAAATTTAATCGCGGTGGTCACACTTGGCTCGATTCGACCGAGGCAGTTTTCAAAAAAAGTATTGTGACCAAACTATCCGTCCGAAGTGGTTCGAAAAATTACGAAACACGCTTTGAACTTTCTAGATGATGTACGAAAAATTTATTTATAAGAAATAAAATGGCGATATGTTAAAAAAAATTCTTAAAGAGGTGAAAACGCAGAAAAGACACTTTTACGTTAAAAAAAATCATAGTTCCGTGAATTTTCAACATTTTTGCCTAAAATTTGGATGTCATACTCCTTAGATATGCTTCTTTTGGGCAAAAATAGTAGCATAGCGCGCGTTCCAAAAAACGTTATTTATTCCGACACGTGCACGGAGAGAATTAAAAAGTAATTTTTGTCGTGAATTTCACGGTAAAAATTATCGTGATATAGTTCAATGTGGTGACAAATGAGAAAAACATAATAATTCGTATGCGACAAGTTTTTTTAAACTCACGTTACAGAAAACTTCAAATACGTAGCTAAAATTTTATTATACAAGAAGGGTAGCGCGCACGATAATTTTTACCGAGAGCACAATACATTTTCCTATAACACTCATTAAATTTTATAATAAATCTTAAAATAACTGTTATAAAGACGATACTTTTTTATAGACATTTTTGAAAGGCATAAAATAATAAAATGCACAGTAAAATTGCGCTGATATTATATATTTTTTAAATTTAACTTTTGCGTATTTTGTTACACATGAAAATTTACTAGAAAATCTGGTAAAATGTTCTATCTGAAGAAGAAATTTTATTTTATTTTCGTGAAAATCTGTGTTTTACTCAGTAATAATAAGCGAAGTTTCAGGGTTGTCATCTGGTTACCGTTACTGCACGGTAATTTTTAACATTTAATTCTCTCCGTGTGAAGAGGGTAAATTAAAAATGTTTACTTTAAAAGATTAAAAACTTTTAATTTGATTCTTTAATTGTCGGAAGAACTAACAATTTTTCCTATAATTACGGGGTTCAGTGAGCCAAGAAGGTCTCACAAATTATTATCGTCGCCAATCTTAACCCTAAACTTTTGCACACTTTTCTACGTTCGCAGTATCTTTCGAAAAGCTTCAACAAAGCAATTATTTAGTCGCAGAAGCTGGAGAACGATAAAGACGACGAGTAAAGAGGCGAGGATCGTGGGTGGATGGTTGAGCGAGTCGGACCATCGACGGAGTTACTCACCGTAGGCGACGCTTCATCGATCGCCGTTTAGGGTTGCCGGCGCCGGCAACCCCTGCTTGCTGAACTTTTTCCACAGGGAAAGGGGTAATCGAAACAGAGACGGAATAACAATGATCCAACGGCTCTTGCTTGTATACGAAAACCAGATGAGAACCGAGCTTGACGATTATCGAGAGAGAGAGAGAGAGAGAGAGAGAGACGAACAACTATTATTGACTTCTCTCAAATGTTGGTGATTTATTGCCGTCGCGCCCTTCCCCTTTTTCCACCAATTGGCTACGCAAATGTCCACCTGTGTAGGTGGAATTTTTTCTTCCATTCGGACGTTCCGCTCGTCGTCGATTGACAGGAGCCCAAAGTAAATTCTACGAGACAACGATGAAGCAAACAAAATACTTTATTGTTACATATTATATAGTACAGTACGTGTAGCCCGTGACACATTAAAACAGACCATTTATTATATATATATATCCTAAATAAATAGCCCTCTTACTTCAATATAACCAACCTTGATATGACAATCGCAAATCTCGTGTTTTCCCTCTATCCCTCTCGCTTATTTTTTATTTTATTTTATTCATTTTTTTTTTTTTTGTTCTTTCTCTTTTGGTTCAACATTTTTCACGAGAAAAATCGTAACTTGGTGCGAAACCACGTGTAACAGGGTAATAATCAGGGTTCGATCACGTTTGAGGGGTTCAGTTAGAAAAAATATGTGATTTCTTTTTTTTTCCAGGATCATTTGTCCTCTTATTTTTTCTTTTTTTTTCTCTTTTTTTTTTTTTTGCTTTGTTCTCCATCCTCTTACCCCCTTCTTCTCGTTTGCGTTCTCGCGTGAGACCAACTCGTATCTGTCGTCGTGCATATATCTCACAAATGATTGCCAAACGAAAATATCTTTGGAATATTCCATAAACCGCTGGAGTATCTCGGGCCTTTTGTTGGCCCGCATAGTGCGGCCGAAGTACGATTTGTAACCACGCAATAACAGTCTGTTAGAAATCGTTGATTATACGCAGAAGTAAGGAACAAAAGAAAAAGAAAAAAAAAAAAACAAGATGAACATTTTGAAAATAAGAAGAAAAAAAAAAAAGAACACGAAAGTGTTAAACCAGCGGTTGGGTAGAGGAAGAAATCGGATAACCTACGAATCGTAACCGCGGCGATCCCATCGATTGGAATCGAAATATCGAAGAGACACGAACCTCCGGTAAGTGTGATGATTGAAGAACTACGCGCCAGCTTCTTATCCCGTAACGATATCTTATTAATCGATAAATCAAGGTGTACGCACCGTTTCGACGTACCTGGCGTTAAAAAAAAAAAAAAAGAAAGAGAAATGGAAAAAATGGCACAACTTACATATAACATATTACACGTATGCACGTATTTATGCTACAAATACAGTCACAGGCCAACATTTCGTAGTACAACACAGCACAATCATTGTCGTATCGTTATTATTAATGTTGTTGTCATTATTCATTATTCATTATTATCGTTAATATTATTATTGTTATTATTAATGTTGTTTCCTCATATCTGATAGTGTTCACATTGTATTAAATATTACGGTATTAAAGTTAAATAATATGATAATCGTCATAATCAATAATGTATTATATATATAAATATATATATATATATATATATATATATATATATATATATATATTAAAATTGACCAGATATATTCTATTGACTAGGCACACTTAGTTTATAACAAGAAAAAAGAAAAAAAAAAGGAATTGTTTCGCTTCCTCGCACTACATCACGTTTACCGTCGTTATTCCTCACTTATGCAATTTAATTCAATGTTTTATAGCTACGTTTCGTGTGTTTCTTTTTTTTGTTGTTATGTGCGCGTATGATTCTTCGTGTTCGTGTCGTTCTTTACAGTAGCAGTTAGTAAATTCATTAACGGTATGACGAATTTTCAGGCGTAAATTTACGTCGTAATAAACGATTCATTAATAATAATTACCCTTAAACATTACAACTTTTCCGACGCACACTCTCTCTCTCTCTCTCTCTCTCGTTCTGTCTGCCTCTTGCTTTTTCGCGTATTCCTTTTGTCTTTCGTTCTCCCTCAATTACACAATAATAAATATTATCGGTTTTCCTATTCGTAAATATGGAAAAATAGAAACTTCTGACAATAAAAACCAAACAAACGTGAGTCAACGATTGGGAGCCTGTGAAAATATTTCTCGTTAATTCCGTGCTCGAAAAATACCAAGCGAATTTTCTTGTCTTTTGGAAATTTAATTTGATTCGTTCTTTTTTTTCTTTCTTTCTTTCTATCCTCTTTTTTGCCTTTATGCTCGAAAAGACCGAGATGAGGACGATTAAATTTCTCACAATGAATCCTGAAAAGCGTGCGTATCGTTTCAACCATTCGCCTCGTCCGATCTTTCCAATATTTTCATTTTTTTTTTTTGGTTTTCTCGTTACTTGTTTTTGTCGTCATATTTTTTTTTTTTTGGTATGCGCCATTTTTCAATTATTTTCGCAAAACTCTGACGTTTGATTACCCGACGAAAGGGGATGGCGGGGCTCCTTTAGCCGTTGTGATCGTCGCAGCTTAAAGTTCTAATTCACGATAGCGAATAATAGTTAATAATATATCGTTAATAAATATATATATAATATATCGATAATATAATATATTTACGTGTTTGCGTTAATATTAGGTAGGTCCTTTACGTTAAATTGTTGTGTGATTAATATGTGTGAGAGAACGTATATATATATATATATATATATATATATATGCGTACGAAAAAAAAAATGTCCCGAATCGTGTCACGATTCGGATTCAATAAGCCATAACCGGTGCTAGATTGGAATGTCAAATGGTTACGTGCATGGCATGTTTTTTTTTTCTCTTTAATTAATAAACGTACAATGATGGATAATTCACCATCCCGTGGATATCGCGACGAACGAGTGACGGGGTTTGGTCGTTTTATTTTTTTTTTATCTTTTTTTTTCTTCTCTTTTTCTTCTTTTCTTTTTTCATTATTCGTGAGATCATTATTATCGATAAGTCGCAGCTATTGTGTACGGATAGTCTTATAATTTCTACGGTATAAAAAGAAGAAGAAGAAAACAAAAAAAAAACGGTGAACATTGGACAACGAAATTTAAATCTCGAAACGTAACGAGAAGCTCGAAAGCACACTTTTTTACTGTCCGCTTAAAATAATTACTTCGTCTCCTTTCTACTTGTTCTTCTTTTTTTTTTCTCCATTGGTTTTTCATGTTTTTTTTCTTCCTCTTTTCTTCTTCTTCCCACGATTCTCGCTCATCTAATGTCTTTTTTTTTTTTTTTTTTTTTTTTTTGGTTTGATTGCACGTACAAGCACGAACGTGTCTGGTCAATTCGATTTTACAATTCAACGTACAAATATAATAGAAAAATATAATCGGTAGAAGAATAGAGATAGAATAGAGTTCGAATAAATCGTTTATATAGGTAATTATTTCATAATTACTGGAATGTCTTGAGAGTCTAAGCCGTGAATTTACATTGCCCAGGCTGTGCAAGGACTCGCTTAAATATTTTCCTTCTGCTTATTATTATACGCTCTAACACTCCTACAAACGCCTCTCGTCTTTATTAATTGTGTCTGTGTGTGTGTGTTTCTGTGGCGTTTTTTTTTCTCGGTTATTCTAAAAAAAATCCCAGCGCCGATCATCAATTTTCAAGCTTTTAGAAAAAATAATAATTGCGCTACAAAAGTTGAAGCCTCGATAGCGGATTCGTCGCGGCTTCAGCTATTTGCCGTTTCGCCAAATTCAACTTACCCGAGAATTAATCGAATGTATCGTTTGATCAGCGAGTCGTTGCAATCTTAGATGAATAAAAAAAAATATATATATATATGTATGTATATGTAAACCTATGTATAAAAAAATCGACTGTGCCCTTGCCGCGGAATAACGCGAGTCATTGAAGTTTTTTTTTTTTTTTTTTCACGAAGCTAAACGAAACTCTTACGATACGTTTATTGATGCGGTGATCGCTCTCGATGAAATTTCTTTTGGCGACTAATTGCCTCAATCTACACGTTTTTCTTCATTATTCGTGTTTTTTTTTTTCTTATGCCTCCATTTCTGTCTGTTCGTTTCACGCGTTTTGTGCACCGGATGGTTATGAATTAAAAAAAAAAAACAGCATAGAATCGTCGCTCATAATTTTTAGATGAGTTGCGAAAGGATTTCTTTTTTTTTTTTTTTTCGTGTAATTTATTTCAAGGTGGCCACTGTGCACGTTTTCCGATAATTATATACATATGTTCCCTTGCCTGTCAGCACTTTGCCCATCGAGAGAGCAGTATAGAAAAAGTTATAGTAGGGTAAAAAGAATGGCCCTTTTTTTTTCTTCGGAAGTTCGTACGAGTTTTTGTCTTCGTGTGTGCGTGTGTGTGTGTGTGTGCTGTGTATTTTTTTTCCCCTTTTTTGTTTTGTTTCAATACAAGAAAAACAGTCAGTCTTAGAGGGTGGGAGTGGGGCTTGTTTATTTATCCTTTTTTTTTTTTTAATGTCAGTTCTTCAGTCCGTGGTCTTTTTATCGAGCGATTGAACGCGAAACCCTTAAATATCGCGGAAACAAGCTTGCGAGTGTTTGCAAAACATCGCCGAGCAAAAGACTTTTGGACCATACGTCACACACACACACACACACACACACACGCATGTCCAGTCACGCACACCCACTCACACACATACACGTGACATGTGTTACTTCAAGACCCCCGTATGTTTTATGTTTTGTCGTTACTCTTAAAATTGTTACACGTATACGATAACTATTGATTAGCAGAAATATATTTATGTGTGTATGTGTGTGTGTGGGTGTACGTGTGTGTGTGTGTGTGTGTGTGTGTGTGTGTGTGTGTGTGTGTGTGTGTGTGTGTGTGTGTGTGTAAGGACAACAACGTCAATTATTCTAATCCCTTGAAAAATTCCTAATTACCTTTGAGATTATTCGAGAAATGAGTGCGAGTGGTGTGCAATTTTATTATTTGTCCCTCGTCTCCTTCGTAACATCTAAGAATAAATATTTATCAGTATTTTGTTTTTTTTTTTTTTTGTTTCTTTTCGTTCTTCTCTTTGTTTCAGCGGTGCGTTTTATATCTTGTCCGTATGACTGTGCATTTCGAA
Organism: Ophion ventricosus; assembly: GCA_963932345.1. NCBI lineage: Eukaryota > Metazoa > Arthropoda > Insecta > Hymenoptera > Ichneumonidae > Ophion > Ophion ventricosus. Next base: position 20,363,139 of record OZ010722.1, read on the forward strand.
GATTTAACATATTTCGTAGAGCGACCGAATGATTAATTGTCGCTCGTGTTTGTCAAGTTCAAGCGGAGCGAGGCTATCGCTCTCGCATTTCTGGTCATTGATAAATATTCATAAATAATGTATATGTGTGTCTGTGTATGTGTGTGTGTGTGTATAAAAGTTGTGCGCACAATTCGTGATTAATACAACGATATAATCTTGTTGGTGCGGTGTTTCGACGTTTGGACGAGGTATATATATATATAAATAATTATATATATATATATGTAATTACACAAATAAGAAAAGTGCTCGATATAACAACGATTATTCGACGTTTCGTTTTTTCGTTCGAACGATCGAATACAGGAATTTCTTAATATCCCTTGTTTCCTTTTTTTTTTTAATTCATTTTTTTCCTCGGGGGGGTGGCTTCGATTAAATTTCAACGATCTATTCCACTACCGCTATTGCTAAAGTACACACATGATCACGGATGTCGTTCTAAAACAACTGTCCGCTAAACTACCGACCAAGATCAAGAAGAACGAAAGAACGAAAAAAGAAGAAAAAATGAAAACGAAAAAGAGAAAGAAACTTTATCGTCAACACAATTCCGCGTTCGTATCTCTTCTTTTATTCGTAATCTCGATGAGGTTGAAGCTTGGCATCGTTGGAACGCAATGAAAATTCATATTTCCGAATAACTAAAAAATAATTTAAAAAAAATCCCGCAAATAAATTTTTAAGATTCTTCTTTGGCGCTCTACGAGATAAATCTACAAAAAAAGCTACAAAAAAAGGATCTTGTGTAATAATAAAAATAAGGAAATAAAGAGGTAAAAAAAAAAGAACTTTTATTCCACCCGGTACGATAATGGACGTTTTACGCACGCTTCGCGCTGCGTGAAAAACCTTCATTTTCACACCGCGTACAATAAAACTTCGCATAATACTCGACGAAAAAAAAACTTTTTCTAACCTCGTGCGATTGTGACACTCACCTTCGCCTTTTGCTGCAAACTCATAGGCGTTAGAAAAAGTTTTTATTGTCCTTGTGTCATAATGTACTATTATTGCGTTTCAACGATGCAAACTTCAACATCGTTTTTTCGAGCACTATTTTTAGCGTTTTTTTCTTCATTTTTTTTTTTTTTGCTTCGTGGTTCTTTAACGATTTTTAATTCGCGACAACGTTGAGAACTTACCATATTATTACAACTTCCTAAACACTATTTTAACCTTCGAACGATTATTGCCACGATTCGGTGGCTTACCGCGCGATACGCATTTATTCGTTCATATATATATATATAAATATATATATATATATATATATATATATATATACGAGAGAGTCCCGACGTGACGGTACCAGGTACCGCGTACGTCGAGATCTACGATAGAAAAAATAAAATTATTATACGAAGGGCCGATGCCCTATCGATAACAGATCATTAGCAAAAAACATCTTTCACTGTCGTTACACGGTCTTATCTCTTTACACTCTCGTTACTTATCCTCGCTTCCCTTTCCTCGCTCTCATTATTTCCCAATCTTCGTATTAAATCCCTCAACCCTTTTCCCGTCTCCCTACGTTTACTCACTTACTCACCAATCTCCTTTTTTTTTTTATCTTCTTCTTATACCTCGTGACTTTTTCATTTTCCAAGATCACACACGTTACCTAGGTCTATTGTCTCTCCGTTTCTTTTTTTTTTTAATTTTTTATTCCTGTGTGCGCACGTGTGAGTGTCTCGTTACGTTTTGTGAGTGAGAATATCTGACAGGAGAGGGGCACGAGAGAAGAACACTCTTTGCTCGTGTGGCACGACGGGATTCGCGTCGAAGTGATTAACGAAGCAAAAAAAGTTTTTTTTTTTATAACATTCAGTTTCACGATATAACTCTGACACGCGGTCAACGCACATTGGAGACGTTAGAAACTTGGACGAGAGTTTGCACACAATTCATTGAGGTGTCAAGCACATTCACTCGATACTTCTTCGAGAATCGTCATTATTTTTTTTTTACGAATAAATTCGATAATTTTCGAAGAATATTATCGGTTTTTTTTTCTCCATACTTTCTTCACTTTTTTTTTCGACAAAGCTACTTCGGAGCATCGCAATATGTCTTTTATTTGAAAACTCGCGCCGAACGATAACGAGGACACCATTTGTTTTTTTTTTTTTTTCTTTTTCTTTCTATCTCCAGTGTCGTTGACGAACTTTTTGAAAATAGATCATGGGCCGGAACTGCAGTGTTCTTTATTTTCAAAAATAGATAACGGCTGTCACTTTCATTATATAACCATTATGGACAACGGGTAATAGGTAACGTGTGTCTTCGGTATTGGCGAATTCATTCCGAGACCACACAAATTTTCAACTTTACAATTCGTGTGCTCTTGATTAATTTGACTTGCAGCTTGTCATCTCGACGCGTATCGCCGATACACGCTCAATTCTTCGACACGAAAATTATTCCCCTCCGCGCTGCGAGTATCTCCCTAAACCGCTAGCAAATATTCTTACTCAACATTATCTACGTTCTAATAAAAAAAAAAACTACGCGATACAATATTACACGAGATAACGAGCTTTCTATACGTTCACATACATGGACAATTTTTTTGTACACACAATTATTATTATACGTATGAAAAAGCGTTTGACGCACACGTCGGCTTCGTGGCTTTTGTGTGTCGCGGTTGTGTGTATTTTTTTTTTTTTTACACACATCCATATATTTATGCTCCCCACACGTCAGTATTAGCGAATAATCTCATTAACAGATATAATAGACCCGCGATAGACCGTGACAACGATTCGAAGGCTCAGAGTGTGCGGGATGCTCTTCGGAAAAAATTGACACTTCGAGCTTTCTTTCGTCGCCCTGTTTCGTAATTTTACGTCCGGTTTCATTTCATTGTTTTTTTTTTTTTTTCTTCTTTTCTTCTTCTTTTCTTTTTGATTGTAGTCAAATTTCGCGCGCGTCTACGCTTGCGATAATCTATGATTTGTTTTTTTTTTTTTCGTTTTTATTTTATTTTTTTACTTGCTTCAGGTAAAAAATTAAATCGGGCCCCTATATGTTTTGTGGTAATCGATAGCCGTATTATTTTGGGAAGGGAGGGGGGGGGGGGGGGGGGTTTCGTTCGAGGTTCGCTTTCAAAACGCTCATTCGCATCAAAGGTAAGAATATATTAAAGGTGTATCGCACCAACCGAGTTAACTTCGTTTTTTTTTTCGTCTCGTGAAATTCAACTCGAAGATTTTCGTATAATAAGTGAAAATTGGTCTGCGCGAGTCGTGAGAAAAAACTCTTGCCTCTTATCTGTACACTACTACGAGACTTCACTAACTTATATATCTCTTTCGTTCGTATAATCCAAGGGGATATAACTAGAGATTTAGCAGTCGCTGGGAAAGAACTGGTAAACGCCTGGCGGCCCACATCTTTCCATTATTTCTCCTTCAACTCGTAATTATTATTTTTTTTTTCTTTTTTTTCATCCCCCTTTCATCTCACTTCTCTGTCTCTTTGTTCGGGGTTGATTTTGTTTCGTAAACGATTTCACGTCAAAGCACGATGACGGATTCGATTCACGTTGCGAGATTTTCTTCTTTCGCATCGTTTATCCTTTTCTCCCGTTTATATGCTTGAAAACTATGAACTTTTGTTTTTTTTTTTTTTTTTCGCGTAACATACTCATATATACGACATAACTACCATAACTAACTCTTTATATCACTTAATCGTGGACATTGAATTAGTTCGATCGATTAATTAATTTTCCATAACTGATTAAGGAGGAGTACACTTTTACAGCTTTGGTGTTCGCTTACAGTTCGCTTGATTCACCGTATTTCATCGTTCTTTTTTTTTTTTTTCTTCTTCTTCTTCTTTTTCGTCATTCTAATCATGAGAACCGTTCCAAGAAAACAAAAAAAAAAAATCTTTTCCTCTCACCATCTCAACCTTCGACTATCTTCGAACGAGACAATAGCTTGACGGTTTGACTTGTTTTTTTTTTTTTTTTTAATTACGCGTTTTAGAGGATACTGGAAAATCCACCGAAAATGCAGTCGGCCTGCATTCAATTACGCAGCAGCTGCTTATTTTATTTGTTTGCGTGTGTGTGTGTGTGTGTGCGTGTGTGTGTTTTCTTCTTTAGTTCAATATAATTAATAGCAATGATGATAATAATATATGTTGTTTATAGTCGACGAATGGGTGCGCGGATTTATTTAAACTCGATAAAAATCTCTATTACCGTTCAATCGTGCATAATTCGTACAACAGGGATCTCTACTTTTTTACCTCGTTCCACATGTTCCTTCACATCACTAAATCGTATCTTTTTTTTTTATTCTTTTCTTTAAGAAATATAAAATCAAATATGGCGTCAGAAGACTAGAGTTAACAACTTGGAATATCTCGATAAACATTTCAAATATTTCATAATTTGTCCCGTTTTCCCAGTCAATTATAGCCTCATGTCCCGTTTCGTCCAACGATTTTCAATATGTGTGCCATATACATAAACTCCTCTTGTAATAAAATTTACCAGCGTTCCGACCAGCCAGACATTGCTATTTCATAGTTCTTCTACACGGGCCCGAAGATTGGCTGTTGGTAGAATCGAATTCGATTTTTTTTTTCTTTCTTTAACACTTAGGGGCAATTGATAAATACGATAACACGTGTGTTTGTGGCAAAAGGGGGAAAAAAAAAACAAGACAACAAAGATTTTCGTTGTAGAGAGAATTTTATGAACGAATTTCAGTATGAACTAGACAATGAAATAAAAATGACTCTTCGTTTCATTGACTTTGCCTCATCGCCGATGTATGGATTTACTTTTGAATTCGCGTAAATTTAATAGCAACGTATAATAAAATCTTATACTTTGCTTTATTCACATTTTTCACTTTTTGATCTTCCTTTTTAACCACAGAATATTTAATACAGTACGAAACTGTTTATTCTTTGATTTAACATTTTTACACTTGAATCAAATGACATCGGACTCTGTCGAAGGCCGATTGGGTATAAATCGATATAATGAAAAAGATGGAAACTAATATTGACGCGTGTGTCTGATCGATCGAGTTTTAGTCACTTCTGAATTTTTCATTCGGGTTTCCTTCGAGTGCCAATTTTGACATTTACTATGAATTTGTCTTTTATTAAAGAACGATAGAATATTTGGAAATATCAGAAAAAATGTCTATTACAATAATTTGTTTTTTATAAGAATTTTTTTGTTTTCAAGTGAATTCATCCCCGGTGTAAAAATAGTGCAAAATATCGATGCGTCGAAAAAACAAGATGTCATTGGTGACTATTTTATGTAATATTTTTCAAAGATGCTTCTTGTTTTTTTTTTCTTTCGAGTAAGAAGACGATCTTTTCGAAGATTTTGGATTTTAAATACGTTTTAAATCAATTTTAAGCGATCTTCGACAAGCAGAAAAATAATTACAATATCGGACACGACCGAGCAGGAATTCTAATTTTCTTCAACAATTAACGACAAAATGATTGATATGAAATTTATATAGTAATGGTGTACGTGCGGAAGGATGAGTGATTAAAAAATCATAAGAAAATATATTGATCTAAACCTTTGATTTAAAAAAAAAATGACAATATTCTTTTGATATTATTTTTGTAAAGCCTAATGTTTCTGATATTCTTCGATACAGTCAAATTTCCTTAACGTTTTTTTTTCTTCTTCTTCTTCTTTCGCACCGACATAATATACAAGATTAAAATCTCATTATCGAAAGTGACAATAGCACATCCATTAATCTCTTGTAGAGTGAGAGAAAAATTATGGGTCCAGGCCTGTTTTTTTTTTTGGATGTTCCGAAGAGTGTGATCCATAACATTAAGCTGTGCCAGGAAATCGTATAATCCGTTAATTGCTAATTGTATTCCCATGCTTGTGTCATCATCGCAAATAATTTGTCGTCCGAACACTCGAATGTCAAAGAAAAAGTAATAATCTCGTTGAGGCGAAATATGTTGAAAGCCATCACAAAAATCACAGTCCATTGGTATAAACAATGTGCCGTTTGAAGTGAATACCTTTGTGCACGATCGCTTGTGCCCGATCAAGCGAATTCGAGATATAATCACAATTTTTTTTTTTTTTTCAACGCGCCTCATCTGATTTTGCCCTTTTTTTTTTATTATTCCACCAAAAACACAAAATATCAAAGGTCCAAAGCCTGATTGCGAATTGTCGTTCTTGTTTTTTCCTCACAAATTTCACATTTTTCGCGATGACACGTTGCATCTTTCTTCCCTCGTCAATTTTCGCATCGTTTTTTTTCTTTCTTTTAAACGTTTTTCTTTTTCTTTCTTCGCGCCCACTCAATTCAACAACGTGAAACTCCGTCAAAATTGTCCAACATGAGCAAAACGCAGTAGATGAAAAAATACTTACAAACACTCTACGAATACGATATAGACAAACGTTATACGTCTTACGATAATAGATAATTGTTAATATTAGTTACAATCAACCGTTTAGATCGATGTATATATACATACACACACATATATATATATATATATATATATGTGTGTGTGTTATCATACGTATATGTATCGAATGACGTTTACAATATGGCAATATCATTCCCAAAAAATCTTCCGTAAGTATATCGTTCTGTCGTCTATCTCGAATTTTTTTCCAAGTTTCACAGTAGTAAAGACCTACGTTTGGTCAGCCAAGTCACCAAGATTAATTTTTCACACGTTTTTTTTTTTTTTTTTTTCGAATACGAACGCTTCGTATTCGCGAACGTGACGTGAGCAATTGCGGCAGACGACAGAGCACAATGGAATACTTTGGAAGTGGAGGAAGTGCAGTACTCGAAAAACCGCGTAGAAGGCTGGGGGGGGGGGTGGGTGAAGGGAGAAGGAGATAGGACGAATGGATAGGACTTGGGAAAAAAGCGTTAGCAAAAAACTTTACGAATTCCTGACAGATAAGCTGCTTCCGAGTCAAAATACCAATGGTATTTTTCGTAATGCGCATGTTCCCTAGAGTAATTGACATGAAGATACTTAATCATTTTCGCGACGCGCCGTGTCCAATCTCTTCTCGTTTTTCTTTTATTTTCTTTCGTAATTGCCGTTCTTCTTTTCTTTCTTAAATTCGTCATTTCCGTGGCTTGAAGAAAAAAAAAAAGTGTATCGCGGCGCTAAGAGAAACTTTTTTTTTTTTGCATCATCGAAATCTCGAGTCTTGGCGAAGCGAATGAAAATTCGTGTATTCGAGTCGTCAATTTTCAACGTGCTATTGCTCGAGAAGATGCTTGTTTTTTTTTTTTTTTCTTTCTCTTCGGCAGCGTTAAACGAGCGCCAATTTTCCCAAACCGTCTCTCGTATCTTTTGGCTCTTTTCATTGTCATTAGCGTTGACGGTACGAGCGTAACGAGAGAATACTACGCGCGACGGCTAAAAATGGCAAACGTTTTTGTGATTATACAGACGAGAAAAAATGCACTTCGCATTAAAGTCGTAAAATACAACGAGTATAATAACACTATACAATAACACGGAATCTAGTGGAACGAGCTTGCAGACTTTTACTCCTTTTTTTTTATTTTTTAACAACAACGGTTTATTTTATTTTTTATTTTTTTTTTGTTTTGTTACGTTTGCACTTTTTTCAGACACTTGTATCACGAGGTATAGGTACTTTTCATTCCCCTTTCATATACGCACGCGTATTCTCTCGTTTTGCTCGTAAGACGTTTCTTCGTTTCGTTTGACAATTCTTGTTTCGTTTTCTACGTCTCGTTTCTTTTTTTTTTTTATTAATTTTTTTTCTTCAAATATCTTTATCAACATGAATGAACGTGGCTTTCGCTTCGCACGTTTTATCGTCTCTCGAATTGCGACTTTATTTTTCGATATTTTCTTCTCCCGGGCCCTCCCCCCGCGCTAAGCCCAGATTTTTCCAGAGTCCCCGTAGATTAGCGAGACTTCGCGTGATTCTGATACAGTGTGGCAAAAGTCGATCCACGTCGAGCCGATCGGACTCGAATGAAATTTTCGCTTCGCTTCTCCGATTACTTTTTTCAATCGCCTTTTTGTTTTTATTTTTTTTTATTTTTGCTCTTCTTCCCCTTTTTGTTTGGTCCTTCGTTTGTTATCTTCTTCCGTGGCGGCACGGGGCTCGTTATTTGTTGGCTCTCGATCTCCTGTTACGGAGCACACGGCGTATCGCGTTGGAACAGTTACACACACACACACACACACATATATATATATATATATATATATATATATATATATATATAGATAGCCTACAAATAGTTCTGTTCCCAGGTTTATTTATTCATCTTTTTTTTTCTTCAAAATTTAAAAAAATACATATATCTCAATCCGATAATTGGGGGGAGCCTCGATACTCGCTAGACGCCCGAGCGAATTACACGAGCTCTCCCCCCCCACCCGCCCACCTCCCCCGCGATCACCTCTCTAACTAGTCAAAAATGGTCAAACAACACACCAGCCGCTATCAGTGATTACTCTTTTTTTTTCTTCCTACTTATTTTCTGTTCTTGTAACGTCAACACCTCAATAACCCCTCTGATAATTATATACATATATATATATTTATATATATATATATAATTATTAATGCATCAATATATATACCTGTATATCGGTCTTTACATATCAATCATCAATTGGATATGAGTATTTTTTTTTTTTTTCATTTCTTCTTTTTCCTTCGTTATCGAGTATAACGACTTTGATAATAGATGTTTACACGTAATAATGATAATAAATATATACCAAATAAATCATTAATAAATTGTAGGCAATAAGTAATAATAATTGGCAATAATTGCCAATGTGGTGAATAATAATAGCGACGATAATATTGGATAATGTATTCGATAGTGGTAATAATAAATATGAAGAAAGAAAAAAAAACTTCGCATCAATGACTCTTCACCTTATATCCATAATGGCAATGCATTCGGAATGGGGATATCCGTATAATTAACGCGGCGAGAGAGAGAGAGAGAGAGAGAGATAGAGAGAGAGAGAGAGAGAGAGAGAGTGAGAGACAAAGACAATAATGATACATATATTCTCATATACATATCTATATATAATTTGTTCTTTCTTCTTTCGTTTGTATATCAATAATAATAATAATAATAATAATAAAAATAGCAATAATAATGAATAACTAATGATATTGTTAATTAGGATGACGTCAAGCCCGATATCTTAACAGCTAATGTTTATCTCTTTCGAAATTGGTATCACCTAGCGATTAGCAAGTGTTATTTTTAATATATATATATATATATATATATTAAATTATATGGCCGTGACTAGACATTTGATCTTACAATTCAATGCTCTTACAATTTAATAACAAGATGGCGAGCGGCACCACGAAAAAATTGCCGGCGAAAAAACACTCGACTTACGAATATTACAACCTTACTTTCAATATTAACTCCTCTTAATATCTAATTTACGCTTATTTTACCAAGCATATAACCTGCCTTCGACAAATGCTTGAGGAAGTTTAAAATGAAAAATATATATATATATACATACATATATATATATATATATATATGTGAGACGTTCACGATTACGATTACAGACACAATTGGAAATACTGAAGCATTCTCTCAATTCTGTACCGTACTTATTTGTCTACCTTGCATTCTCTCGCATTCCGGTTTCTCTCACCCTTCACGATACATTTTCTCATGGCTCAGTGTGGTTTTCTTTGCTCCTGGCCAATCAGTGAAGTTTCATCGGTTGTCAACATATCGATTGTGCCCTCTCTCTCTCTCTCTCTCTCTCTCTCTCCTCTCTCTCTCTCTCTATCTCTCTCTCTCTCTCTCTCTCTCTCTCTCTCTCTCTCTTACTCTCTCTCTCTCTCTCTCTCTCGTTCTTTCTCCCGCTCATTTTGAACAAGCGATTATTTCTACGAAATATCATAGTCTAACACTTATCGATTATGAGATTATTGGGAGGGTCGAAGAGGGTGGCCGGGGGGATGGTCGTAAATCGACATTTCCAATGTCTATCAAGATCTGCTGCTTTCACCTCGAATACGTTCGGGTATTTTATTTGTCAAACTTGGATAAGTCTCGCAGACGATCGCTGTATGCCTCGCGCGCTTTTATAAATCTCCTTCGATACGTGGGTGTAATTGGATTTAAGAAGAAAAAAAAAAAAAAAAAAAAGGCCGTGATTTATAGGCGAATAAGAACGATTTTCTTCCATCAACTTCCTCACTCCCTACTCACGAGTGTCTCTGAAACGAGATTAATGTTTTCCCTCGATCCTTCTTAAATTTCGTGTTCGTTTGAGCGTACAGCAAATAGACGAGAACGAGTTAAAGACACAATCAACTGACTCTACATCACTTGATCCAACTTTTGACCCTGCTATCCTGCGACCTAAATTAACCTCCTAATTTCCGACTGTTATTTTTTTTTTGTTTTTTTTTTTTTTTTCGTTCAAGTATCATCGAAGCGCGTTTCCGTTGTCGAAAGGTCAATTGGCCTCTCACGTTTGGCTTTCTCTTGTGCAACGTGCACCTCGTCATTGTCACGTAACTTTGCAATGTCAGTCTTCGAAAGGCTCTGAAGCGTTATACTCTGAAAGGGAATGTGTGTGTGTGTGTGTGTGTGTGTGTACATCGATGAACAAGAGCGATTACTCATCTCGAAGAGACGAGACCGGAGGCTAACCGGAAATTGTCTTATTTCGTATCCGAGGAAATTTATCATCCGAGCAAGGTCTTTTTTTTTTTTTCGTGTTCAAAAAAGTGTCGAGCATCCCTGTCGTCTCGCTATTAATCATCGTTAACTCTACGCTTCCCCGTGTACTTCTGGAATGTATTTTTCTTTGTTTTTTTTTTTTTTTTAATCGTCAATTTTGCTTTCTCGGCAAGTAAAACCATTTGTTTTTTTTTTCTCCTCTTTACGGCAATTCCTTAAATTATTCACGCTCACTGACCTACTGCTGCCTTGACTTACAGCATCAATTGCCACCTCAACCGCTTTTGTACGAAAGCTCGTAACTGCCTCTGTATTCGATGTTCATTTCAATTGCGAATCTCTTCCTGATAATGAACATTACGTTCCATTCACACTGAGTACGTCTCCAACGATACTTTTTGGATTTTTTCAACTTTTGCGCAAGATATCCGTTCAACGATCAGAGAAAAAAGAATTACGTCATGTGGATTATCATTGTGGAAGGTATTCCAAAATATCCCGATAACGCTCGGATACAAACTTTTGTGTATCTTGACGATTTTTACTGGTGGATCAATTCGCGAACATTTTGACAGGGAATCTTTTTGCACAAATTTTTTGAGGGGCGGTTTGGGGGGAGGTCATTTGCTAATTTTTTCACCCTTAGACCCTACGTCCTAAGTGTCACGGTAATTGAGACATGATTTTTTTTTAATTGCCCGAAATTTTGCCTTTAAATCGTTATAACTTTTTTGTTTGTCGTTGCAATAGCACGAAATAACTTTTGTTGCATGCATACGGAATAAAGAAGATCAATTTGAGGAAAATTTATAACTCAAGTTTAATAAAAACATCGGAAACTTAAAAAGTCTTTTCTCAACCCTGATCCTGGCAAATTAGTATCTCTTATTTTGACCACATAACGAATGATTTCTATGACATGTAGCGTAACGTTGGAAAGGCTATAAACTAGAGAACTTTTTAAAACAAAGCTTGGTTCAAAATAGCTTTTACTTTTTTTTTTTATAATGAATTTAGAAGTTGACATTTTTCATACATTTGCACATTTTTAAGACTTTGGTAGCTCACGAGTCATTTTCTTGAAACCAATTGTATCAAATAATTATTTATCTATAATAAACATACATTGCAGAATGCAACAAAAGTTATTTCTTGCTATTACAACCACAAGCAAAAAACTTATGACGATTTTAACTCGAAATTTCGGGTAAATAAAAAAAAAATGAAAAAAATCATATATCAATTACCATGACACTTAGGACAGGTCTAGGAGGGAAAAAAAATTAGCAAACGACTGTCCCAATCCCCCAAAAAGTTATTTAGTCTTCACAACTTTATTTTGTCTTCAGAACTTTATTTAGTCTTCGCAAATATTCGTGATGGAGCCAAAAGTAAAATACGTTACCTATAGTCATGATCTTTTCTTATTTTTTTTTCCATTTTCACAGCGAAAAAGTGTTGCGTGTGAGTTAGGTGAGAACGGAAGGAAGCAGTGACAAGAGTGTGCTTGGTCGAATATCGTTGATTGAAAGTTCATCCAGCAGCGGCGAGAAATTCGTATGCGTGAAAAACAAATTATCATTGTCCCGGCGATATAAATAATTGGCCATCAGACGATACTGCGCGATTGTCTCATTATTAATCTTCAGCCGGCCAGGCAAAATCGAAGTGTCAAGGGATTTCGTTACCTTCTTCTCTCTCTCTCTCTCTCTCTCTCTCTCTCTCTCTCTCTCTTTTTTAATTCACCGTCCAGTCCCATTGGCACGTCGTGCACTCGTATCGAACAGAGCACGCTTTTCCAAAATTCGTTTCGTAACCGTGGAAATACTTACAGATCCATTTATACCATGTATACAGTATACAATATCCAATATCATGTAATGTACGCGTACGACTTAATTCTACGCGAACGAACAATCGCTACAAGCGAACAAAAAAACAATTGCTTTTATCCGTAAAACATTTTTGTTTTTTTTTGCTTCTTCTTCTTCTTACTCCATTACGTTTTTGAAAGTTTCGTCGAGGCTGCAGATCGTTATCGAGAATAATCGCTATACGATAACCGATAGGCATGCAACAATATGCGGAGCTGTGTGTGTGTTTAAAAATATTTTCGTCGACTATTCAATTTTCTTCCTTTTTGCCAAGACTTTGGCATTCATCTCCCCCCACCCCCCATCTTATTTGTCCATTCGTTCTCTTCGTCGTAATCTTTTGACATTTTTGCTTTTTTTTTTTTTTCTTCAGATACCTTCGTATCGTTAAGTAACATTATTTGGGCCCGGGAAGAGTGTATTGAATTATCGAAGAGTCGCCGCGCGCCGCGTCTACGTACCCAATTGTGTTCGAGCAGACTCACGTGTATCTTTTCTTCAACTTATCAATCATCCGTCTTACTTGTTTTTTTTTATAATTTTTTTATTAAAATTCCTTTCCACTGTATTCCTCATTTATTTTCTTATTTCAAAATTATTCTTCTTCGTTGAACGATATTATCGTGTTCTTTTTTTTTTTTTTCTTCTCATTAATACGATCCTCGCAACGGCGCGCCCCCTTTTGGTACATACACATGCGAACGTACAAAAATATATATGTCATCTATCCGAACGCTAAGTCCTAAAAAACGTCGTATTTTTTTTGTTTGTTTCTTTTCTTTCAACCAGTTAATTCATTTGCCGAGCGCTAGAATACGAGATAGTCAATCAATAGAGTTGGAGTATAGTAGAAAATTCTCGAACGCCGCGGAAATTATTCTTCGAGCCCCCCTGTTCTCATGCGTCATGTTTTTTTTTTTTTTTTTTTTTTTTTAATCATCGATCCTTTTTATGGATCAAGGAGCAATCGGTTTTTTTTTTCTTCTTCTTGTCATCGAATTCTGTGGCCTTGTATACTCGGACGAGACCCCGAGACAGCTCGTCTTCATACACGACAAAGAATAAATAAAATTCATTTCGAGTTCGCGAAATGCGTGTCGGTTGAACAAATCCGTCAAATTGTACGGTGACGTCTAATCGTTGCTGTGTATTCAGCGCGAGCGCCTCGTATCCTTTTATTTTTTTATTTCATTTTATTTTTACTTTTCGCTGAATAAACGTTCGCGATGCTCGTAGCCCGAGCTACGAAAAAAATCTTCGCAATATTCTATCCAAACGTACTTTTCGTAGAATTGACAATGTAGAATGGGTCAGTGGAAACTTCATTTGGTCTTTACTGTTTTATCAAGTTTTTCGAAATACTTCTATTCTTTTTTTTTTTTTTGTTGCCGTATATCCCAATGTTCGACGATAAAAGTATCGTACTGATTCTCGTCGGTCACTTAGTTGTAAGAAAATAAAAAAATAAAATAAAACTAAAAGAATAAAAAAAAAATGATATTAAACGAGGAGTGGAGGATGTGCACGCAGGATCAGCAGGCGTACACTCTTAAATGCGCACACGCATACACGTGAAAAAAAAAAAAAATATCACGACAATATCAAATAAAACTAAGAATGGCAAGAAAAAAAAAAACAATTACAGTTACGATGTAAAGAAAAAAAAAAAAATATACAAAAAAACAACAACAAATATACGTCAAAGTGACTAGAACACATAGCTATAAGACTTGAATCACTCGTAAATGGAATGTTTGCATAATTGTACGATGTAGGCAGACGACAGTGTTGATTACAACGCATCACAATGGCAGGGATCTAATAATCGAGATTTTCTTTTTTAATTCACACTCGTCTTGCCCATCACTGCCAACGATGAATCTTCATTTTCGTAAGGATCGGTGAAGCTTCGCGAGAGATATTCGAATGTGTGAGGGAACGCGCACTCCGGGATCGGGATATAATCACACGAAGAGAGATGAAAAATAAAAATAAAAACAACACCAGAAACCACTGCAGTGTAATATGAACTGAAAATATTATTAAAAAGCCTTTTACAACAAAAAATAACTAAAAAACAAACAAAAATACGATGTACATTTAAATTAAGAACAGTTGGGTTTTTTTTTTTAATCACTAAAAATAATAACATAACAAACCGTACAAAAAAGGGAAAGAGTGAGAGAGAGAAAGAGAAAGAAAGACAGAGAGAGAGAGAGAGAGAAGAGAGAGAGAGAGAGAGAGAGAGAGAGAGAGAGAGAGAAATAGTCATTGTGAAAATTCAAAGGATCTCTTCCTCTTTTTTGAAACCTTGGCAATCTCTTCTCTCGTTTACGTACTCGCGAGTACAAGGAATTTCGCACAAACGCTATCCTTTGTGTTTTTTTTTTTTTTTTTTATAATCTATTATTTCTAATCAATTATCGCGTATAGGACATTGGAATCTTTTTTTTTTCTCCGAAACTCGGGAAGTCAACGTTCCTTTTCTCTAAACGGCTAGCTGGCGTGTTAATTAATTGCGCGTTCATCGGATAGTTAAATAAATACCGGACAAATCCGAAAGTAGCACGAAAAACAAAAAAGATCTTAATACGTATGCAACGTTAAAGGGCCACGCGACGAGACTCGATTGAATTTCCTTGAGGTTTCATTAAGTAACGACACGAGTCAACGCCGCGCACGAGATCGTGGCGAGAACTCACTGAGCAAAAAAAAAAAAAAAAACAAAAAAAAAATGTTTTACAAGAGAACACACACGGCATTTCGCACGGATCTCGTTCGATTGATCATAATTCTTTTTATTTCATTTATTCCTTCGTAATAACGAAATCCGCGTTAATAATTATTCGGCACTTTGGTACGTCGTGTACAGCAATATTTTGCACGATCGTTAATGAAACGTAAAAGTGAAGAGAAAAAAAAAAAAAAAAAAAAAAAAAAAACACGTCGTATCATCGGACGAAGCGACAAACAAACGTAAAAATGTCACAATCAACGTATAATCCGTATCAGAATTGTTCGCGATTATTTTTGAGATCATGACCGAGAGACAGGTCTTTGGCGCTAAGCTCGCCCATTTACATTCGAAAAAAAAGTCTGGTGTGCGGCAATTTTCTTTTATTTTTTATCATCTTCTTTTATTTTTTTTTACGAAATAAGTACATTTCGCCGTACTAACGAGACGCGACCCGGCCGTTCGAGCGATTCAAAGTTTCACGTACGTAGTCTCGCCTGGGCAAAATTTTCAAGGTAATTCGATAAACTCGCGAGTTCTGAATCGAGATGATCGGTCGATTCGGAACTCCGGCCAACTTGTCTTCAGACTAGTGAGTAAATAATTTAAAAAAAAAGGATCTACGGCAAAGAGTTGGTTCTCCACCCCCATAGATCCTCGCGCGGATCGCGTTTCATTGGCGACTTTTTTTTCTCTCGGTAAGAAGTATTTAAAAAAAAAAACTCGCATCACCAGATCAACTCATGTGCCGATATTGATAGGGTTGCGTTTGTATGTGTCTACGCCAGCTAGCCTTGTACAGTCTTCGTTTACGTTTGATTTTTCCGAGACTCTGTTCCTCTTTAATTCTTTTTTGTTTCCTATTCTTCACATTTTCCTATTCCTTTTCGTCTCGTAGCTTCATGCTTTTTTTTTTTTTTTTTCATTCTGTCATTTCACTAATGAAAAATGTATTTATCTCTGGTGTGCGCGACTGTGCTTCGATAATCGTTTGTATCTCTTGGTCACTTTCGAACATTTGGATACAATCGCACTGAGTAGATAAAAATAATACAATAGTAATAATAATAATAATAATAATACAATAATATTATTAATAATAATAATAATACAATAATTAATAATGTAGTAAATAGTAAACATGCGTGAAGTCGACGTAGGTTTTTTGTTTTGTTTTGTTTTTTTTCTTCTTTTTTTTCTTTTTCAAGTACCACGAAGAGCCTTGTTAATTAGTTCGACTCAACCAACAAAATATATTAATACTATTTGTAGTTTTTTTTTCTTTCTTTTTTCTTTTTCTTTCACTTTCGTCAAAAGGCGTTTCGTTTCGATCGAATGGAGCGCGCGCGAGAAACGAACAAACAAACAAACAATAATTAAAAAATTATAAAAAAAAAAAAGACGCACAAGCAGTAAATCGCGTTGCTGGTCTCGGACCCAGCCGAAATTCGTTGGGGGCTTGGGAAAGGACAAGCAGAGGATGCACCGTTAAATTTTACACCGAAACAATGTAAAACTAGACTTAGCAATAATACAAGGAAGTTTGGGCAGTCACGTTATATGATAATAATAATAATAATAATAATAATAATAATAATATTAATAATAATAAATGACGACCGGACAATAATATTGACACTGACCTGATCTCATCGTAATAATAGATAATAACACGTAGTAAGAAAAAATAATAGTAATCGTAATAAAGAGCGAGTTGAGAGAACAAATCCTTATCCTTTAATACAATTCTCTACGGTCTACGAACTAACGTACTAGTTTGTAAATAGTTATAAAAAAAAAAAAAAAGATAAAAAAAAAAGAACGGATAATAGAGAACGCAAAATAAAGGGAGGAAAAACAATGAAACAAACGGGAAGCATTTTTGTTTGCGAAACTTGATATGCACGAGTTGGAGAAACGATCGATTCGAAAGTCAATCGATTCTCCGACTCTCGATTCGCTGAACTTCCAAAAATCCACACACACACACACACACATACATATATATATATATATGTATGTAAGGATGAGTGATTTGCAAACGCGACAGTCTTAGCCGTCGAACCCTTGGGATTCTCGTACGACTGGACAATCAGGTGTATGCGGAACTCTCGAACTACGGAATAAACATACGCGGGCTCAGTGGTATATAGTACGATAAAAAAAAAAAAAAAACAGAAAGAAAAGAGAATAATTATGCGTAAATAGGAAGAATGAAAGAAAAATAAAAAAAAAACGAACGAACGAACAAACAAACAAACAATCAAACAAACAAATCTACGAATGTAAATCGGACAAATTGGGTGTACGCGTCGAAAAAAAAAAAAATTCTCGCCTTTTTTTTTTTCTTTCTCGTTGTACATTTGTAAATGCAACTTTTGCAGTCAACATCGCCGCCTCGCGGTCTCGAGGCACTCGTCCGGGTTAACTAAAAGATCGTGAAAATCCGAGAGAAAAAAGAAAAAAGTATCCGTAACATCATAAAACATATTTAAAAAAGAATAAAAATTATAATTAATAAAAAGTAAAGTGGTGGATGTACGAAATGGCGGTCAGAACGTAAAAAAAAAAATTGCATCCCCCTTTCGTATATCCCGTTCGAGTACGCGCGATTGTCGATGATCGGGAACTCGAAGTTGGCTAGTCTCGCGATCAATTATTAAGGAACTCGTATTTGTAATGAGGATCCGATTTTATAATAGGCATATGAATAATTCGTGCAGCACATTTACGTCTCGACTTCATTATACGTATCTTGCCTCGCGACACATGCAATTTATCCCGATATATATTTATCGATCAAGTGCAAAATAAAGGGAAAAGCCAAAAAAAAAAAAAACAAAAAGATTAAACGTTAAATTTATGGGGCCGTGACGAACTCGAGGATCGAAAGGACGCGCATCATTTTCGTATCGTGAATGAAGAAAACAGAACGAAAGAAAGTAAAATACGATGAAAACGGATATAAATTCAACCAAGTGTCCTTCTCTCGTCGATACTCTGTACGATCATTGGGAATTTTGGGCAAGAGCTTGATGATTATGACGCTCGCGGAGAGGAGGATCATAGAAAAAGAGACGAGGATAGAAGGCTCTCGAGGTAAAAAAAAAAAGCACACGTTAACGCCTATTTTGTGGAGAGGTCAACACGATTTTTTTTTTTTGGGACTGAATCAAATACGAACCATTGGGACACGTTAATACTGGTAAGGAGAGAATAAAAAAAAAAAAAAACAACACACACACAAACTTCGAACCTTCGAAGAGTCTTCGACGAGAGTAAATAAAAAGACTGGGCGAGGATAATAATCGAAAACAAAAAAAAAATACTCGTTGGAAGGGTCGACCAAACTTGCTTTGGATTCGGACATCCCTGGGGCATTTGGAATGACGTAAAAAAGAATGAAGCATCTCGGTAGTCTAGAGGGCTTTTGGGAGATTCGTATCTCTTTTTTTTTCTTTTCCTCCATTTTAAGGTCTCGAAGAACGGGAAAGGGTGGAGGGGAGGGGCGTGTAATGAAGGGAACAAGGAAAGTGACTAGCGGCGGCGAGCTCTACAACTAAACAACAACAACAGTATTTTCAGTTATAACAACATTAACAAGTAAGTTTCGCGCGTGTGTGTACGTGTGTGTCTCGGTTCGTGTCCGAGTTCGCCTCGGGAGGGAGCTCTTTGCTTTTTTTTTTCTTTTACTCTCTCGCTCTCTCTCTCTTTCTCTTTCTCTCTCTCTCTCTCTCTCTCTCTCTTTGTTCATTCAATATTCAAGGGGATTTTATTTTTGGAACGTCCTCTCAATTTTTTTGTGCGTGTGTCGTAGTCTGAAGAAAAATTTTTAAAAATTAAAAGAAATTCTTCCATTCAGTTCCTTCGTCGCTCGTCGTTTTTCTCGCGGTAGTGCAAGTGAGAGCTCTCAATGTAAAAAAAAAATCGGGCTCGTTCACTCCTCAAGTTTTGCTCGTTGTCGCTATATATATATATATATATATATATATAACTTTCGATATTCGGATACGATTTTTTCGTAGCGAATCTCGTGCACTGACGCTCCGCGAGAAACATTGGACATTGAAGAGCCAGCCTAGCCAGATCGTATATAATTCACGATCTACGATGTCATTTGTTTTCTTCTCCTCTCTTCTCGTTTCGCAGGTTGTGATCGTTCAAAATATTGACTAGTTCGCCGGGAGGACTGTTATTCGTTAATTGGTGTTGTAATGTGCCCCTGTGTGTTTGTGTGTGTGTGTGTGTGTGTGTGTGTGTGTGTGTGTGTGTGTGTGTGTGTGTGTGTGTGTGTATGTGTGTTTGTATTAGCGTGAGTGAATAGTGTAAATTGGGTGCGCGATAACGTTTATTGGCGACGAACGATGCTGGATGGATGGATCGTTCGATGATGATCGATTGAAGAAGAGATTATTATGACGGGGATGATGCTGATGATAACGAAGAATGACGATAATGCTGCTGCTGATTGCGCCGGAAATCCGATTTAGGCTCGGACATGCCTCCAACGGACTCTAGCTTGGTATTTCTTCCAGGTAAATTAAGTCGTTGCGTTACGGCGATTCTAGAGATCGCAGAGTCATCGGGGTCGATCGGTAAAGCCCCGACTAGCCCTGACGAGCGATAAGACGTATCGGCGTATCGTTGTTGCCACTGATGATGTTGCTTCTTCCGCTGTTGTTGCCGCTGATGCTGCTGTTGTTGTTGCTGCTGCTGCTGCTGCTGCTGCTGCTGTCGTTCCCTGACCAACGATTGTGGCGCCTCGATCGTGTCCAAACAACGTCTACGTGACGTACGAGTTGCTGAGTCTCGCGTTGATCGCCCTCCAACCGCGTAGCTCCCATTGACGGCGCACAATCGATTCGTTGTGCCGTCACGAGGATAATAATAATAATAATCATTATCATCATCATCATTGTTACGAAGGAGACGAGACTCGAGATTAAGCGAGGGAATGAACGACGACGAGACCTCGTTGTTTTTTTTGAACGAGCTCTACATACCGATCGGCGGTACTTGAACGTAACGATAAATGTAAAGCCGATAATCTTTGCTCGCCAATACGACCGAGCCGTCGTCCATTAGTGCAACGTCGAAGCACTGAGCATGTTTGACTTTGCTCTCCAAGGCCGATACCAATTGGCCATCTTGGGTGAATATCGTTAGATTGAAATTGTTGTGATTGTCGGCAATGAGTATCTCACCGGCGGCATTGATACCAACGCCGATCGGATAATTCGTTATACCCTCGCCACCGATTTGACGCAGATAAGCACCCTCGTAATTGAACTTCGTTATACCCTCGCCACCGATTTGACGCAGATAAGCACCCTCGTAATTGAACACTTTTACGCAATGTGCACGATTGTCACTTATGAAGATCTCCTGTTTGTCGTTAACAACGACACCGTTCGGAAACTCGAGATGCTTGGAACAGCCAAACTTTTGTAAAACGTTGCCCGCTTGATCGAATATTATGACGCGCATTACTTTGCACTCGACAACGACGATGCGGCCTTTGGAGTCGACGGTAACGCCACGGGGATGTTGCAATATATTGGCACCGAATTTACGGACAAATTGACCGTACTGATTGTAAATTTGTATCTGATGCGTTGGCGAACGTTCGGTCACGATTATATCGCCGGACGGTCTTACAGCAGCAACGCGATTCGGATACAAAAGTTGGCCGTCCCTCTTGCCGCATTCGCCAAAGAGAAATTTGAATCTGCCCTCTTTGTCGAATATCTGAATACGATGGTTGTTCGTGTCGGCAACTATGATGTTTTGTGCATTAACGGCCACACCCGATGGCTCGGTGAATTGTCCCTCGATCACACCGAATTCCCCGAATTTGCAATGATAAATCATTTTCTGACGTTTGATCTGTGACTTCGGTGGAAATATGGCGGCTGCCGACATCAGTTTGGACGTAAGATCCAGTACCGAGTCGTTCGCGGGCGCGTTGGAATTTGGCATTGGGAAATGATCGTTGCCGGTAACGGGATAAGCGTCGTTGCCGCCGTTGCTCCATTTCTCGTATGGATTGTTCATGCCGTTTAGATTGAGATCGCTGATTGTTGTGGAGAATGGCCCGAGGCTGTTCACCGAGCTGAATCTTTTCGATATTACGTTGCTCTCGAATGACGAAGGTGACGTTGACGAGACGCAATTTGAATTGGAAGATACGAGGCCGTTGCTGTAAGGCCTGTCGAGTAGTAGACCACCGAGTGAGCCGGCACTTCCGGGCCCGCTGCTTGCGTTGCTGCTACTGCCACCGCTCGAAAGTGCCGTCGGTCGAGCGATCGGTGGTTGCTTGCTAGGTCCGCAATTGCTCGTGTCGGCTGTACTTCTCACGTAACCGAATGTATTTCTCACGCCTACCTGTATCGCTTGATAATTGCTTACGAACTCGAGATCAGCTGTTTGTCCACCAATGTCGGGTGTATAACTCAAGAGCGATTGAAGCTTCGAATCGAGTAGCTTCTTAACCATAAGCACTTCCGTTACAGTCGTATACTTGGTGAGTTTCTCGACAAAGTCACAAGTGTGCTGAATTCTATCGGACATCTCGTTGGCTTTTTGCGTTCCAACGCTAAGTGATATTTGTTTCGCCGAAAAAACGGACTCGAGCTCTTTCAGCAATTCTTGCTTTCGTTCCTCAAGCATTGATCGATAAAATTGAAATGTGTCGTTTATCTCGTTTTGGGCTTTGTGATATTGCACCTGAAGCCTTGCCGCGCCGTGATCCGCTGTTTTAACGGCTGTTCGTACCTCGGTACCTTTGACACGGCAATCTTGCACCGCTCGGGCAAGCGCCTCCAACTGTTGCGGTCCAGCCTCGGAGATGTGAGCGCAATCGTGTAGCGAGCCCGGATGATCGGTTATCGTGCATTCTTTGCAAACGGGCACCGTGCACGCGCGACAAAAGTACTTCAGCAATTCGGTCTTGTGACGGGAACAGAATAGTGCCTTCTCGCCATTGCCACCGCCACCTCCGCCTCCTACACCGCCACCACCCCCACCGCCGCTACCACTTATTACGATGCTGCTTCTCGTTTCCGTTTGTTCCATCTTCGAGTCGCCGAGATTCAGCACACGATGGCCCTCGAAGCAATGCATAAATTGATGCGCCATCACGCAATTTGGACAGAGAAAATTGGCGCAATCGAAGCAACGCGCTACCGCGTCCGATTCCGTCGATTTGCAGCCGGTACACCTTACACCACCACTCCCACCGGCACTCCCGATACGACAGTGAGGACAAGGCCCGTCACCTGGTTTACCGGAGTCCAGACAAATGTCGCAACTGTCGACGTCGCAAATTGCCGAGTCGCTTGCCGGCGGAGAGCTACCGCTCACCGTTAACGGTGACAACGAGACCAGGGAGCCGAGGGAATTTGCGCGAGATTCCAACGAGGGTGTCGGGGAGGCCATCTTCAGTCAACCGGCATCCCTGAAACAAACGAACATCCTTTATATTATTGCGGGTTCCGGGTTAAATATATTTTTTTTTAATCTAAAGTATTGGGCTTGCTTCGAAAGAATAAGAGGCCGAATTAAGCATCAGGTCTCGGTGATACTGGGTATTGTCAAGAAGTTTGCGGATTGATGTGGTGTTTCTTAAGGAGGTACGACTAGTTCTTCAGGGTCAACAAAGAGACTAAATTTGCGTTACTCCACAGGTGTTCTGATTTATGTAGACTTATGTTGAATATTCGTATTGTCGATCCGAAAGTACCAAATTTGTGATGAATATTCTATTTATTGTATATTTACTAATAAAAACTGAAAAATTAGATCCTCAACGACTCTGGAGTAGTCTCCGTCATATTCAGAATGACAGTTTCCAACAGTTTCAAAGTTGGATTCTTCTTAATGATCGTACCTTCCTTAAACAGCATAGTTTTACGAATAGTTATCCTTGTCAAATTATAAACGCTATTTTACGACTTAAATGATAACTTCAACACAATCGCTTTTGATCATGTCATTTGGATATATAGAACACGAATAAACGCTTGTTATAAACGCAAGTTGATGAGCCGATTGGTCTAGTAAGAGTAGAGCTTCATCCAGACGGGTAAGAAGATACACTCAGCAATATTCCCACGTGAGAGCGTGCCTCTCTCTCTCTCTCTCTCTTCGTATGGCTTTCTTCTTAGGGTTCTCTCGTATCGGATACTACTCTCGTTACGACCGCCCATCCTTCCTCCCGCATACTCGACCCTTTAATTAAATCGCTCGGCTCTGACCATGTTTCAGCTGAGTGCCCGCCATACCCGGGTACCGAACATCCTGCGAAAGACAGTGAGAGAGAGAGAGAGAGAGAGAGAGAGAGAGAGAGAGAGAGAGAGAGAGAGAGAGAGAGAGAGAGAGAGAGAGAGAGAGAGAGAGAGAGAGCGAGAAAGAGAGAGAGCGAGAGAGAGAGAGAGAGAGAGAGAGAGAGAGAGAGAGAGATAGACCAAGGTCATGAGCGCGAAGGTTATCGCTCTTCTCCCACTCGCGACAAATCCCTCTTTCTCCTCTCTCTCTCTCTCTCTCTCTCTCTCTCTCTCTCTCTCTCCTTCTCTGCGTCTCTCTTTCGCTCCGTCCAGTCGTTTCCTTTCGTCTTCGTGCTCCCCCACTCTTAGGCTACCAAAGCTCTTTGTCTCGCGGTACCACCGGCAGGCACCTACGTCAGAGATTTGCTCGATGGCAAACTTAGGATGGAAGGTATGAGGACTGGAGCTACCATCGTGTCTACTGATATTTCTACCACCTCTCGAACCTACCACGTCCGCACAGGGAGTCTATGGTATTTACAACAAACGCCTATGGTAAAAGAGGGAATAGTAAAAATTCCCTATAAGTTTAGTAATAGCGCAATCATAATACGGTTAACACAATTATGAGCGAAAAGTATATCTAAACATGCGATTAGGGGTGGCTCGTTCGACTATTTATTATTCCAGAAATAATGATTAACTATTGTAAAAGTCTGGACAATATAGAGATGGTTAATTCAGTGCTATGAAAAAATCAGCGTACAAATACTAATGGTGTATACTGTAGGTTAGATTTTCTTCAGCTAAAACTTCTACTATTCTATTTAGGTTTGTACAATTCATATGGTTAACATTAACGTTTGTTGAGTATAATTTGCTAAAGGACCTTACGAAAAGTGACTATTCGAAAGAAAATTATGGTAATGTTTACTTATAACGAAGACGTAAAGCATTTGCAGTTATTAGAAAGACACGGCACGAATCAAGAGAGGTTGCGCTAGAATTCGAATAGAAATCCTAGAGTGGCCCTGAGACCTTAATAAATGTTAGGGACAATTAAGATGGGCCCGATCAAAGCCCGAACTTTTCCGCACGGCACTTCTTCTTGTAATTAACCTTCTGTTTTTATAGAACACACATTACTATCCGTACAGCTGGTTTTATCATACGATATGCTACAAATCATTATAAACTTCGTCGTAAATCACAAACAGCATTTGTTTTCAATGTACTTTAGTCATGTTCGCTATCTGGATCTTGGGAGAGTTAATTTTTGACAGTGTAACGGGAATATCAATTCCATGAAAAACCTACTATATTACATAGCATTGAACAATCAACGTGTACTTGTAAGAATTGTGCACATATGTTACTTGCTGTTAACATACGTGGACAATTAGTGCAACTGCTAAAAAAAAAAAATCAATAAGCAGTACTATATTTGTGGCAGTAAAACTATGGCCATAAAATATTATTGTCCCCTCAGGGAAATATAAAATATGGTTGAACCATGGTTGGAAGTACCATCGTTTTCTCTCAACGCGTATACGCGAATGTTCGTAAAACGACAAAGACAACTTTCCCTCTAAAAGATGAAAGCATCCGTGGGTATTGGCAAGCCCGTTGCAAAGGGCTAAGCCGACCCGAAGTATCCCCAGGTAGCGGCCAGCCCATTGCAGCTACCGATTGTTGTATACCACCAGGGCATCATTTTCAGCAGCACACAAACGGGGGATAGTCGTCCCCGCTTTCCAGCAAGTAAATCCTCAAGGCGGCTCTCGAGAGTCGTGTTGGGCACAAACCCAGCGTTACATCGCCTTTCCGCTGTTTGCTGGCTATTGCTACTTGCTTGCCGCCTTCGTGCAGGAATTTTGAGATGCTATCGAGAGATACCGAGGCTGAGGGGTTAACGCTCTTGCTTTTCAAGGGTCGTGTTTCGACCAGCATTATTCGCGCGACGAGCGAGTGTATTCAGTCTTCTGTAGGTTTCTCTTTGTTTTTTTTTTTTTTTCTTTCTCTCTGACGCTCTCTTGCGATTGTCAGGGGGCACTGCACATTTGCAAGGTCCACTCAAGCGTGCATCGTCGACAATTGTTCAGAACGTACATTGCGGATAATCATGAATAATTGTATCGGCGAGACTTTCACGTCATTCGAATAGGTCCCCGTTTAGGATTTGAACAATTTGCGTAGGCGCCCGAGTAGAAATATTGTCAGGCTGGCTTGATATTTGATCCGGGCCTGATCACGTTGTAGTAAGGAGGCCTTACTTAAGGTATGCCTCAATTTGCCTGATCCGGTCGGTGTCAGGTGATAGTCAGGCAACTGGATGTAGTGTTTCCTCCAGTTGCCTGATCCAGCTAGCTTCAGGCTATGGTCAAGTAAGTGGACTTACGGCTTGCTTCAATTCACCTGATCCAGCTAGCTTCAAGCGTTGGTCAAGCAACTGGACTTACGTCTCCGGCAGCCGTAAGTCCACTTACTTGACCATAGCCTGAAGCTAGCTGGATCAAGCAACTGGAGGAAACACTACATCCAGTTGCCTGACTATCACCTGACACCGACCGGATCAGGCAAATTGAGGCATACCTTAAGTAAGGCATCCGGACTACAACGTGATCAGGCCCGGATCAAATATCAAGCAAGTCTGACAATATTTCTACATAACCGGACGAAAGTGCGGCAGTAATCTCGTGCGTTTCATTCCGTATTGACGTGTTCTCGATTGTTGTCATTGCGATATTTATTTGAGGTAAGATAACTGTATATACCGTTTTGTTATATTCCAACAATAAATTTTTATTTTACTTACTTTTTCAACACTTTTCTGTTTCCTTGCATGCGTTTATTTGCATTTTTTCTGTTGCCCACGTGTAGCCATTCATTTCGGTGAAACATAACCTATTTTCGAATTCGAAATGCACTGCGGACATAATGGGCATTACATTCACATTACCAATATTTGGTTTGTCTACGCTGACCGGGCTAACCTGCACCGATGGCATCACATTCTTCGATACCGATTAGCCCGGAGAGCGTAGGCCAACCAAATAATGTTAAGTTCCCAGTGTAGTTCGATTCAGTAAATGTGATTCCATCGGTGCAGGTCACTTTTTTCTAAAGTAACCTGCACCGATTTTTCAAAGTCTATTTCGCATTTTTGCTATATAAAAAATATATAACAAAGTTTTATTTATTTTACACATAAAGAACATGTGATAAAGTAGAGTAATAAGAAAAATATAAGTGTGATAAAGTAGAGTAATAAGAAAAATTTGTGATAAATAAGATTCCTATTTAGTTTATAAAATAAAGTATCAACGTTATTTGTAATTTGTGTCTTTTTCTATTTTGGGTTTGCGTGGTATTTTTTATTTCAGGAATAAATAGGACATCCACAGCAGAGGTTCATTCCATCATCCTGACTAGGCGATGATGTTTCAATTCAATTAATCCTTGAAAAATTAAGCCCTGATCAGGCTTAGATTTTTTGCACTGATCAGGCCTTTATTTTTTACGCTGATCAGGCTTTGATTTTCTATCCTGATCAGGCCTTTATTTTGCACTGTAATCAAGCCTTGATGTTCTATCCTGGTCAGGCCTTGATTTGTTTCACTGATCAAGCCTTGACGTTCTATCCTGGTCAGGCCTTGATTTTTTTCACTGATCAAGCCTTGATGTTCTATCCTGATCAGGCCTTGATCTTTTCCATTGATCAAGCCTTGATTTTTTACCCTGATCAGACCGAAGTCAGGGAAAGTGTCACAAAAATGATCAGGGCTTGATCAAAAATCCTGATCAAGGCATGAAAAAGAAATCAGGATGCCTGATCAGGCCTTTATTGTAGCCGGAGCAGGATTTCTACTCGGGCGTAAGATAAATTTTTTCGGAAGTTATTACGGCCATGAAACGTGCATACTCGACGGTGATGAAGAATTCATGGATGATTCGCGTGATATGTAATAGTCCGGATGTCATTGTGTCAAAAAGAAGCAGAAGAAGAATACGCGATATGGTGGCGTCATTGCATGAGATCGATGACGGCTACTTGTTCACGCTTAAGGAGGTACGACTAGTTCTTCAGGATCAACAAAGAGATTAAATTTCTCTTACCCCAGGGGTGTTTTTATTTATGTTAACTTATGTCGAATATTCGTATTGTCGATGCCAAAGTGCCAAATTTGTGGTAAATATTTTATTTATTGCATATTTATTGATAAAAAGTGAAAAATTAAATCCTCAACGATTCTGGAATAGTCTCCGTCATATTCACAATGACAGTTTCACCATAAAAACGGACTTAAAAAACGTTGCACCAAATCTATCGGAATCTTATTTAAATAGTCCTGAATTACCTCAGCGGAATTAATATTGTAGGTAAAATTTAGTCGCCACGAAACTAATTTTAGTACAAATTTAGTTTTGTGGCGACTCGTCTTCGCGACCATTTCCAAGCAGAGTTAAGTTATTTTTTCAACGACCTTGGATACGTGAGCAGCAAAAACCGTGATCACCGCACTTCCGGTCGACCGTCTCCATAAAACGTCGTGCTTCGCTAGCTCAAAGTGCTCGAATTTACAATTTTATTACGAAAAAAACTAAACGGTCAATATAACTCGAGTGTCCAAAATGTGCATAACGTATTCGTCAACATAAAAATTTCACGCCCGAAAGTTGAATTCTTCTTAATGATCGTATCGCCTTAACGGGGTTACGCGAATTTCTATGGTCCAATATATTCTGCCCCACTTGTTTCACGTACCCGGGACCATTGTTTGCAGTGTGATCGTTGCCAAAACTCAATCAAGAGTTCCTAATCCCCGAGTGACGGCAATGCTTTCCATCTAAGCGATTCAACCTCTCATTAGGCCAAACCTTCAATAGACCTTTGAAACACACTTGTGACAATAGCCTATTATTACCGGAGCGTTCCGGAAGTTCCCGTTGGCCTGTAAACCGCCGAGTCGAACGTATCGCTCTCAATCATTAAATTTCTCTATACCCCCCCCCCCGATCCATGTAAATTCCTCTATGGCTGTTAAGGCAGTAGTCTGCTTTACAGGCTTCAAAAAATCGATTTTTCGTTTTTGTCTTAAATCTATTCCAAAACTATCCAAGAATATGTGTTCAAAATTTTAGAGGCCAATTCGACATATTTTCGAAGCTAGATCAGTTTTAGTGGCCGAGCGTCGAGCAGGTGCGAATGCTCGGGCAGAACTTTACAGCCCGTTTTCTCGAGTTTTCATTTTCACAAGTTTTGGAAAACGGTGCCGGCGATAGTAAAAACAATATATGTCCGATCGAAAAAAACCAAAGTGATCTAGCTTCAGTATTGAATTATCTTCTATTTGAACTAAAAAAGTTGGACAAAAGTACTATTTAAATTACTTGTTTTGCAACTTAAAGTGAATTTTTTTTTTCAAAAAAGTGAATTTTTTTTTCAAACTTCGAAAAAATTTGGAATTTCGTCATTTCTTCGGTATTTTTTTAGTTCATATAGAAAAGGAACTTATAAAAACTAAAAAAAAATTTGGTTCCACTGTTTCAGATGCATCGCACGACCTCCATCACCGGCACCGATTTACGAGTGCACACTCCAGGCGCCCCAGAAAAATCGTTACAACTTTGGCAAATTTCAATAATTTGTAATAATAAAAATTGTTTTTTAAAGCTTGAATATAATATACTATCGTCTCAAAATTTCGTTTACCGCAATCATTTCCTTCCCTTTCAAAAAAATTGTTGAAAAAACGCTTTTTTCGGCTCCTAAAGCAGACTACTGCCTTAAGGGATCATCACAGTGTAAAATGTTCGAAAAATTGATTTTTTTTGTTGCATTATTCGATAGTGCAGACGGTTGTAAACATGCTGTTTAAGTTTTGGGGCGAAACTTTAAACGCGGTTTTTCGCAAAATGTCATTTTTCAAAACGATGCACACTCTCAAAGGAAGATTTTTCAAGCTATCCGTCTGAAATTCTTTATCTTGCTATGGAAGCTTTTTTTTTAACACTAGATTTACCAGACCAATCATTTTGACTGGTCGTGCAATTTCAATTCAAAATTCCTACTGCATGTAAATTTGCTTTCCGAAATGATGTTATGACTTTTGTAGCTATAAGTAGAGAATACATTTTATGAACTTAATGTTACTTTATATATATATATTCGTAACAAATATATTTTTTGTTATTGACACTTATACCAGTACCTGGTTTGGTAAATCTAATGTTAATGTTCATATTTTTTTTAACGATAAGCTATCAAAAAAAATACGCTAAATTCGATACTTTTTTTTTTTAAACGCCGCCGTTTCGTCAATTTTGATTTTAAAAAAACCTCCATAGCAAGACAACGGTTTTCATACTGATTAATAATCTTTTTACAAATGTTATTTCAGATAATATTTGACATAAAAAAAATCAGACAGATTAGCGTATTTTAAGCTTCAAAAAAAACAAAAAAAAACAAAAAAAAACAAATCGCGATAATCAGCTATTTTTCGACCCGTTGCACTGTGATGATCCCTCAACGAGCAGATCAACGTGAATCCGCCGGTCCAGGCCGCACCGTCATCTGCTCGTAAAATTCCAATCCAGACACGACGGCAATTTGGTTGGATACTTGCGTTTCTCCGAAAATGCATCATCGCGCTTCAACGATAGAAAGAGCAAAAAAAGAAGAAAAAAAAAAAGTGTTCTGCACAAGCCGTGCCCAAAGGTAAATAATGTCGGTGTATTTTCGAAAGCTCGTGAATGTCGAGAACTCGACCATAGTGCGCTTGGTGCCGTAGGTACGTAAGTATATATGACGTGTGTGGTCGAACCGCAAATATTTAAAGCCTCTCGCGGGGAGGAGGGCCTACTTCATACTTCAAGTACCGGGGGATTTCCCCGCAACTTTGCGGCACGGTTTGTACAGTCGCGAGAAAACACGAGCAAACTGTAGCAAGTGTATTCGTACCTCGCAATGTAATTTATGGAATGACTTTTAATAACTAACTTTACGCTTTTGTGCAAAAGTTGTTCTTTTTTAGAGAGGTCACCACCGCGACGTTACATTCGCGAGTTCGAGGGACACGTGTACAATGTGAGTATGATGTACGATATTGCGTGTAATATAAACTTCGACGTAGATGTGTGTGTGTGTGTGTGTGTGTGTATATGCGATATTAATACATATACGGAGCCAGAGGATTGTGGAGTACGTGCACACCCTTTGGCCGATCGATGAACACGGCGTTGAAGGGATCGCCTGCGCCCCCTCTCTACATGGGTTTCCAACTCAGTCACTTCTACACCCGTATATTTTGTTTTCTCTCCCTTACATTTCGAACCCCGTTCGTTTCACTCTCCAGCGCTTTTATAACCGCCTCTACCCCCCCCCCCCCCCCCCTCCTTCCACCTCGCATTCGCCAATGCCCCTTCTTCGTCGAAGTTGAAATACCAAGCCGTTTATGCACATACACATGTGTACGTTGTGTGTGTGTGTGTGTGTGTGTGTGTGTGTGTGTGTGTGTGTGTGTGTGTGTGCAGTGAAGCCGCCACCCCTGCGAGACGCGAACACGTTTTCACGATGGCCGACCTTGACGATCACACAAGCTTGCCTAGGCCCCGCATTTATTTTCGTGAAATCTACGCATTTAGGCAAACGATATGTAAAACCAAAATAACCCGTGCGGAAATTGAGTTCTGGCTTTGATCGGGCCCAACTTAATTTTCTCGAACTTTATCAAGGCCCTTAGTAGTCTGGAAGCCTCACATGGGCCATCAGTGGCAGGTCACACTTTGCTACCGAGGTACATTGAAGGCAAAATAAGCAGGGCCTTGAAAAAATTGCCTCAACTGCACGGAGAGAATGAAAAAGTAATTTTTGTCGTGAATTTCACGGTGAAAAATTACCGTGATATATTTCAATGTGGTGACAAGTGAGAAAAGCATAATAATTCGTATGCGACAAGTTTTATTTTTTAACTCACGTTACAGAAAATTGTCAAATACGTAGCTAAAATTTTACTATACAAGAAGGGTAGCGCGCACGATAATTTTTACCGAGAGCACAATACATTTTCCTATAACACTCATTAAATTTTATAATAAATCTTAAAATAACTGTTATAAAGACGATACTTTTTTATACACATTTTTGAAAGGGATAAAATAATAAAATGCACAGTAAAATTTCGCTGATATTGTATATTTTTTAAATTTAAGTTTTGCGTATTTTATTACACATGAAAATTTACTAGAAAATCTGGTAAAATTTTCTATCTGAAGAAGAAATTTTATTTTATTTTCGTGAAAATCTGTATTTTACTCAGTAATAATAAGCGAAGTTTCAGGGTTGTCATCTGGTTACCGTTACTGCACGGTAATTTTTAACATTTAATTCTCTCCGTGTATGGAATCCACAAACAATCCTGTGAAGGCCCCGAATTGTATTAGACAGTGTTGGGCAAAATTTAATTGCTAGGGTAACTAAAGATTAACAGTTAATTAATTGTTTATCACGACTATAACAATTAATAATTAATTAATTGTCAATTGCTGTAGTTGCAATTAACAATTAATCAATTGTTAATCGTCACTTTCCACAATAAGAGACTAATCAATTTTCAATCTTCTTGGTGTATTTGATTAAAAACTAACAATTAAAATTGATTATTTTATAGGGCGCTGCGTAAACCTACAAAACCCAAACGAACACGTAGTATCTGATATCTGTAAAGTAAAATATCTTAATTGTTAGTTTTAATTGTTTCTTAGAACGATTAAAAAAGTTAATTGCAATTGTTTTAATTGCGAGTTGCAATTAACATAGATTAATCCAAATAAATTAATTGCAACATGCAATTAATGTTAATTGCAATTAAATTAATTGCAATTACTTTTTTAGTCACTCGATGAACTGATTGAAAACTTAATTGATTAACGCCCAACACTGGTATTAGGGATGCCCTGTCAATTTTCCGCACGGGAAAGAAAACATACCAAAGATGCGTATGGAGAAACATGCCCAGAGATGGAATCAAACAATTCGAACGTGAGTCGAAAACAGCACGATAAGAAGAGGGTGAGACGATAAAGCAAGAGTTATTGGTGCGTAAACGGTAATGAGAATCGTAGATTGTATCGATTCTACTTATTTTATTAGACCAAGCTTTTCAGATGTCATGGCTAAGATAATGAGTGTCGTTGACCCCCACATCGCGGTGAAGAAACACTTTTCCCCTAGCGCGCTATCATATACCTCCTGTTTTTATCACCTTCCACGGGCCCCTCCTGTTTACGACTTTCTATCCGATTAGGTATATCGATTTTTCTACCGCACACTCGACGCTTAAACTTGATTCGCGAAACGATGAAATAACACGCGGTTCGCGTGTAGCCTTCGAGAAGAAAAAAAATCACCGACAATTCGATGACTCACTGACACACGTATGAAGATAGCAATGAGCGAGTATTGGGAGAAAGAAGCAGTGTTGCAAAATGACTAGGAGCACAAATGTAATGGAAATGTCACTTTTTCTGCAAACTTATGACTGACAACGCTCTCAATTGACATGTCTATTGCACTGTGACCTCACGTGTTGAGTTGTCATTCAACTAGACCTGAATCTAGATGCAATGACGTTTCTTCGAATCAGTGATACGAACGAAGCCAATGACCGCGTTGATCATAAATGTAAGCAATTTTTTTTCGTGAATAGGGTAGAATTTCGTCTACAGACTTTATGCTCCCAGATAAATTTCCTATTGACCAAAGTACGTTTCATTTTTATACGGCAAACTGTTAAGGAATTACAGATCGATAATTTCAAATTTCCTCAACACGCCCCTCTCCACCCTACCATAAAGTTGTCAACCATTACTAAACGTTCACGTTATTGAGTTTACGAAGGATTAAATACGATTGAGTTGATGTCCGAAGTATCAAAGGCACCCACGCAGTATTTTCGTTCGCTCTCGGTACTGAAAGAGGCAGAGTAGGATCGTAAAAGCACGGCGGTTCGACCTTGAAGAGTGCAGCCAAGCCTTGAAAATTTGCCAACAAGAAACCTTGTGATACCTTGGACTCCAACCTTCGACAGTCGGCTGCTTTTTCCGTCGGAGTCGCAATTAAAATTTTCCTAGGAGTTGGGAACACGTCACAAACGTTACAGTTAATCCGACACCAAAAGCATCGGGTTGGGCTCTGCTCGGTATTATTCGCACGATCTGCCAAGTCCGCTTCCCATCGTATAACACAGTCGCAAGACCCGGAGAGACGCGCAAACATGGCATTGGATGGAGAGAGGCGACAGAGGATTGAGGGGGAGGGCGGTTGCGACGGCGGCAGCTGGGCGGCGTTGGCCTCCCTTCGTAATTTAGCCGGCAATGGGCTGCACCCCCTTCGGTGAATGCACCCCAGCCGCACCGGGGGTGGCGAACGACGCGTCTCGTTGCCATGGTGACTCCACATCGACCCCGTTCCCTCGAGGCACCGCGCTACAAACACGCCGACCATGCCAACCCAGACGCGTCGTGCTCTCTGGCCGATTGCGATGCGAGAGAGAGAGAGAGAGAGAAAGAGAGAATGCCGAGGCTGGAGGGTATGAGAGAAAGAGAGAGAGAGAGGGGGGAGGGGAAAGAGAGCGAGAGAGAGAGAGAAAAATAAAAGACTGGCGAGAACCACCCCTAAGCGTCTGACAGTGCATCGCCCTATAACGAGGATCCTACAGTCCAGAGTTCCGCGTTGATCGTCGTACAATCACTACCACCCCCCCCCCCCCCCCCCACTTGCCGCTGTGTATGTTATTGTGAAGTTATAGCAGGGACTAGCTCCAAGCACCTTATTAGCAAAAATTCCTAATGAAGCACTCATAATTGTTCTTCTATTGTTCCTTCACGCGATCACATTATTTTTTGAGAGTACACGGAGAGAATTAAATGTTAAAAATTACCGTGCAGTAACGGTAACCAGATGACAACCCTGAAACTTCGCTTATTATTACTGACGTAAAACACAGATTTTCACGAAAATAAAATAAAATTTCTTCTTCAGATAGAAAATTTTGCCAGATTTTCTAGTCAATTTTCATGTGTAACAAAATACGCAAAACTTAAATTTAAAAAATATATAATATCAGCGAAATTTTACTGTGCATTTTATTATTTTATGGCTTTCAAAAATGTCTATAAAAAAGTATCGCCTTTATAACAGTTATTTTAAGATTTATTATAAAATTTAATGAGTGTTATAGGAAAATGTCTTGTGCTCTCGGTAAAAAATATCGTGCGCGCTACCCTTCTTGTACAGTAAAATTTTAACTACGTATTTGAAATTTTCTGTAAGGTGAGTTAAAAAAAACTTGTCGCATACGAATTATTATGCTTTTCTCACTTGTCACCACATTGAAATATATCACGGTAATTTTTACCGTGAAATTCACGACAAAAATTACTGTTTAATTCTCTCCGTGTACATAAAATACGGTGATGATGTTTGCATCATTGGAATGCAACGAAAATCAATTATTTTTAACCCTTCGTTTATTATTTTTAACTTTCAATAAATTCAATTAAATTTGAATAAAAATAATTTCTAACCCACTCAACAACGTGGAAATTTAAATATAGTTTATGATAGGTTTTAATAAATAAAAATAAACACGTAGTATTTTATTTTGTGAGAAAATTAATCAGAGGTCTAGTTATAAAGCAATAAAAGGAGTCAGACATGTTACATTCAATAATATCACTAATTAACTAAAACCCATGAAGTTTGCATCCTTGGAATGCAACGAGAGTTCTTTTTTACATTTTATTTTCTTCTTTTTTATTATTATAGATTTTTTTTTGTAGATTTGTATTGTAAATTGATAAATGAGTATCTTAGAAATTGGTCAAGGGATTTTTGTAGGCAAATTTACCAAAAGAAATTAAAGGGATTGGGAAGTTAATTTTTATTGCGTTTCAACGATGCAAACTTCAACCTCATAATTATTAAACATTATGCATTACCAACAAGAAAAAAATCGATTTACAGCACAAACACGTAGTTTTTTATTCGTTTTTATATATATTTTTTTTTCGATTTTCGTAAACTTTGCGCACACTCGAATATTGGAATCTCGCGACAAGTGAACTTCGAACAAATTTTGATCCGACTAACGCTAACTCGTTTGCACGAATTGCAGTGAAAAAATCATAGAACGGTTTGTAGCCGTCGTGTGACAATGATTTAAAAAAGAATTTAATGTCAAAATGGCAACCAGAACTCCAAAAAAAAGAAGGCCCTGGATAAGGATAAAAATAAAGAAATGAAAAATAAACAAACAAAACAATCGTTGCATTCCAACGATGCAAACTTCAACGTCATCATAAAATACTCTTTGCCTATCGCAATGGAATCCATTGATTATGGATGTCAATAATTTCCAGGCAAATTCGTCATCCGAAGAGGAACATACAATTTCTTCTACATTTACGAATGGCAAAACTTTCCGTCAACGGTTCCACCTTTGTTTAAATAATATTACCACGGTCACACCGTTCAATTTTTACGGACGGACAATGGCGATGCAATTTTTGGACATTGGTTCCGAGGTCGAATACATTTTTTTGACTAATTACTGGTTGTTATCCTTTTTGTTTTTCGCCGTCAACTCGTTATTTTCCCAAAATTTGTATGAATTCGTAGAATAGACGATAAATTGCACGGCGACATTGGAAATGGATGAAGAATTATGATACACGGCGGAACGTTAACCCGGATGTTGCTGCGAATGTGTATAGGCGTTGAATACCCGGTGCACTTCCGGCCACGGCCGAGCGACAAAATCAATAAACGTACCGACGCCGGCATCGGCTTCGACCACGACGAAAGCTCGAACACTATACGAGATCAACCAAGCCCCATGGACTATTAAACAATTAATGCCCTGAGATCCTGCCAAGGTTTCGTGAAAATTCTTTTGTGCGATATTTTCCCAACAGGAACCACAAACGGATATGATGTGTACCATTTTTCAAGGTATTCCTTTGACGAAACCGAATATTTAAATACATCCCAGCCACTTTACTGTACTTTCTCTCTCGTTCCTCTCGTACTTATCCTCAGTATCGAGGATTGTTTTGCCAGTATGCATCGGTGTAAAGTGTAACGATGACAACAATAAGAACGCAGCATAATTTCCGGATGTGGTTCATCTCTCTCTCTCTCTCTCTCCCTCTCTCTCTCTCTCTCTCTCTCTCTCTCTCTCTCTCTCCCCTTGGCTTTCTCTCTTCCTCTTGTTTTTTCATTCTTTCTCGCGTGTACCGAATGTAACCGTAAAGCCCCGGCAGTGCCGTCGTGTCTCGTTCCGCAATGAAATTTTACGATTTCGAAAGTCTCCCACTGCGAATACTTCTATTGGAACTTTGTGTTCCTCGGAGCTGAATGGCAGGAGGTATAAACGGTGCAAGATCTCGCGGGGGTCAGTGTACTCGTGCTGGGTGATACAAGCTGTATCACAAGAGTGAAGAGAAGGTCAAAGCAGTGTCAGAGACCGAATGAGGGGTCGTTGGGTAAAGGACACTAGTATAGCATCGAATTCTCACGTACACGGTCGGGAATAAAGAGTGCCATATTGGCTGCTGGAATGTTCACGAGATTTCTCCATTTCACGGCATAGGCTGACACACTCGCTAGCATATGGTCTCCTCCCTTGAGAAATAAGGATTCCTTGTTTCTCATTTCGCGCTTCTTACATCGCCTTTCATCACTGAACAAAAGGACTCTTGTTGACTTTTGTCACAAGGGAAGTTCTCTCTAGCTTTCCAAATACCGTTGCTACAGCTTTTTCTTCAGCTTGACGTCCGTTCTTTGTGATATTTTCATATTTTACCAGTTTCTGATCAATGGACAACGTATTTTTTTTGTTTATTGATTCATTCTGACGACGAATTTGGGAATAAGTAACGCTGATTTTTATTTTTCTTCAGGGATCGTCACAGTGTAACATCTTCAAACTCTCTTTTTTTTAACGAAAAAATAGGCTAAACTCGATTCTTTTGTTTTTTCAAACCCCCGTCATTTTGTCAATTTTTATTTTAAAAAAAACCTCAATAGCCAAGATAGCGGCTTTCATACTGATTAATGATCTATTTACAAATTTTATTTCAGATAATATTTACTACCACAACCGTGTACACCGTGAGGACTCGTTTTTTTTTCGAAAACATTTTCAACCGTTTAAAAAAGGAAAAAAAATAAAAATAAATGTTTAAAAATGTATTTTCTTCTCTTCATGAGTGCTTTGATTTGACATAAAAAAAAATCATACCGATTAGGGTATTTTAACGATCGAAAAAAAAAAAAAAAACAATCGCGAAAGTCAGCTATTTTTCGACAAGTCACACACTGTGATGATCCCTCAAATGATGTTCGAAGCTTTTGGTTTGTAGTGGATTGTAGAATATTCTCGAGATATTTATAGAGTGTCACTCTACATCCTGGACATAAGAAATTATCGAGTAAATCACCGAATTAATCCGTACAAAAGCGCTCGCGTGCTTGACGTCAGTCAATTATTTTTCTCCGAGAGACTTGTGAACGAAGCAACGCTAGATTGATGCATGATGATTCTTCGTGCGATGGCCGATACGTCCATGCGCGTCGTAACGAAAGATTGCAATTTACATGACTTCGATGGGAATTGAATTGCGTGGGCGTCTAGTTATTCCTGAAGAATTTAAGCGGGTCATGGCGCGGAGCACTTCCGGATTTCGTATAGTAGACGACGATGATTCAGAGCAAGAGATAGCCAGCTAGCGATCCAAGGCAACAATAATTAATAGAACAAGCGGCATCGCAGGTCCAAAGAGTTTCGCAAGAGCCCGATGTGAGCGCGAGGTTCAAGCACCGTTTGACCGGTTAGTGAGTCACACGGAATCAAAGGGGCCGTTGAGCCCCGAGTCACTCATCCTTTCACAAGCTCTCGTGCGCTCTCTCTCTCTCTCTCTCTCTCTCTCTCTCACTCACTCTGTGGAATCTCGTTAAAAAAAAAAGAAAATAACCCACCAGGGTATCCGCCGTGTTCGCAAAGAAAATTCTCACGCGTCTGTACGACAAATGCAATGGCCTCGTAGCCCACGCAATTTTGTTCGTAAACTAGACACGTGGCGCTGCGTAAGTTCTTGATGAACGCTCTACCTCATCAAGCTTGACGACGATACGATAGACAAAGTGACGAATCAACAAATCCCCCAGGATGAGATTGTCCATAAAAATATGATAAAGGGACAATTTGAACGAAAATTATTGACAGTCGATACAAATATTTAGCAATATACAGGATGTTTGACGCATGAACCGACACAATTTTTTAAGGGTTTGAGAAAGTGATTTGCTAGTTTTTTCTTCACCCTTGGACCCCATGTCTTGAGTGTCACGGTAATTGAGATATGATTTTCTTTTTTTTTTTCGTTTTTTTTTCAACTACCCGAAATTTTGCATTTAAATCGTCATAATTTTTTTTGTTTGTGGTTGTAACAGTACGAAATAACTTTTGTTGCATGCATACGGAGTAAAGGAGGTCAATTTGAGCAAAATTTGTAACTCAAGTTTAGTAAAAAAAAAAAAAAAAAAAAAACATTGGAAAAAAAGCCTTTTCTTAACCCTCACCCTGGCAAACTAGTATTTCTTATTTTGGCCACATAATTCATGATTCCTATGACATGTAGCATACCGTTGAAAAGGGTATAAAGTAGAGAACTTTTTGAAACAAAGCTAAGTTCAAAATAGCTTTTAATTTTTTTTTATAATGAATTTAGAAGCTGACATTTTTCATACATTTACACATTTTTAAGACTTTGGAAGCTCACGAGTCATTTTCTTGAAACCAATTGTATCAAATAATGATTTATTCATGATAAATCATACATTGCAGAATACAACAGAAGTTTTAAACGCGAAATTTCGGGTAATTAAAAAAAAACGAAAAAAAATTCATGTTCAAGGGTGAAAAAAATTAGCAAATTACCCCCCCCCCCCCAATTCACCAAAAAATTGTGTCAGTCCAAAACACCCTGTATAGCAAACACACAACTTTTGAACGAGCCATCGTCAAGAGTATGAGGAAATCTGAGTCAGAGACGCCAGATAAAGATGACGCGACGACGAAACGGACATGTATATGAGTTCTTGCGAAGTGAACGGTGTATGAACATGACGCGGAGAGGTCGTCGGCTCAAGCGGAAGTGTCTAATTTGTGGTGGAATAGACTTTCGTGAGCCCTCCCTCCCTTCCTCTTTCTCTCTCTCTCTCGCTCACTCTCTCTCTCTCTGCAAGTGCGATTTCAATTAAGTTCATCAAGTAATTAACCCGTATCTTTAACCTCCCTCCTGAGATCCCCATCAAAGGGGGCTGAATTCTTGATTCGACGAGGACAATGTTTACGCAATAACTAAAGATGTGTATAATTTTAAGTTCTGCGTGTTGCTTTACTTCCTGACAATGTAAAAAAAAATTAACTTTTTTATTTTTTAAAATCTTCATTTGTTAAATTACAATCTGTCAATGATGTGCCTGACAATATTGGGATGTATTTACAAGGTGGCGAATTGAGGTCCTGAATGTCCAATAAGAATACGTTAAAACATTCGTGTGATTTTCAGAACCGTAGACGGCTAAAAAAAAAAAAAAAATTGAACAATCAAAGAGAATGGAATTTTCGTTGCGCTCCAACGATGCAAAGTTCATCATGTTTCTGGTCCTGTTTTACGGCAATGGAAAAAAGAAAAAAATACGTAATGTGTGTCGCTGTGAGAGAGGATAAGTTCCTCTCTCAAAGGACAAGATAGGAATCTTGTCCTTTTCGCCTAACGGTCCATTGTCCTTAGCAAGAATGGTAATAGACGATGACCGCTCAATCGTTAGCCAACCATCGGCGCTCTCTCACTTTTTGTCCGCAACATCAAACATCTCCCTAAAGAGAGAAATTCCAGTCTTTCTTATCGACCGAGTCCCTTTTGCGTTGTACATTGGAGGTGGCTCGCGAGTTGCCGGAATTGTCGCACAAATTGCGATTCGACGAAATCACAGAGCTGAAATTATCTTCTGTGTGCTCCATACCGTGTTATCAGGTCTTTACCAGATCGCAGGGGATTATCGGAGAGTGGGATGTTGCGGATTTCGTCAGAACGAGAGATTTCCGGTAAAATAGGTGCTTGAGGAAAAAGACGAGAAACATAGGGATCAGGGAGGAGTGAGAAGGGGGGCGTAAGCGGGGGCGTCGTGATAAAGAGTAAGGGGAGAGAGACAACGACGTAGAAGTGCACACCTGTAGCGTTAACTATTATCATCGCTGCGAGACAAGATGTAGGATAAGTACGGGCTCCTAGTGTGTCCTACTCGTGACGATGATGGCCATGATAACGATAGTGGCGATTAGGGCTCGTATCTGCACACAGAGCTTTTTACCCTCTAACGTATAGAGTTACAGACTCTTTGCCATCGTTATGCCTTTCAACTCGCTCACTCTCACTCTCACACTCTCTCTCTCTCTCTCTCTTTCTCTCTCTCTCTCTCTTTCTCTCTCTCTCTCTCTCTCTCTCTCTCTCTCTCTCTCTCTCTCTCTCTCTCTCTCTCTCTTATTATATAGAATCTGATTGATTGTATTATTTATTTATTTATTTATTATATTATATTATATTATTATATAGAATTGCATTTGATTTGTATTTATTTTTCTCTTCAATCGCACAAATATCATTTGGAAAATTTACGCTGTGAAATTCGATCAAATGTTTGTACGTATTTTTATTAGTGACTAGCTTTTCGCCACGACTTCGTCCGCGTACATTTCGGATATAAACTTTGGTGGATTTTAAACGAAGAAGGTTAAGTTGGTCTGCTTATCTATGACTTTTCTGATTTCGCCAAGTTAAACACGGAGAGAATTAAAAAGTAATTTTTGTCGTGAATTTCACGGTAAAAATTACCGTGATATATTTCAATGTGGTGACAAGTGAGAAAAGCATAATAATTCGTATGCGACAAGTTTTTTTTAACTCACGTTACAGAAAATTGTCAAATACGTAGCTAAAATTTTACTATACAAGAAGGGTAGCGCGCACGATAATTTTTACCGAGAGCACAATACATTTTCCTATAACACTCATTAAATTTTATAATAAATCTTAAAATAACTTTTATAAAGACGATACTTTTTTTATAGACATTTTTGAAAGGCATAAAATAATAAAATGCACGGTAAAATTTCGCTGATATATATTTTTTAAATTTAAGTTTTGCGTATTTTGTTACACATGAAAATTTACTAGAAAATCTGGTAAAATTTTCTATCTGAAGAAGAAATTTTATTTTATTTTAGTGAAAATCTGTGTTTTACTCAGCAATAATAAGCGAAGTTTCAGGGTTGTCATCTGGTTACCGTTACTGCACGGTAATTTTTAACATTTAATTCTCTCCGTGAATTAACGCGGGACTCTTTTTTAATGTCACTTTTAATTCAATTGTCACTGACAAAAGTTCAGTCAAGCACACGCCAATATCGTTGAATTTCACTTCAATTATTATTAACATTAGAAAATTAACATTTCTAAGTATTAATTTATTATTAAATTAGCTGGAAGGCTAACTATGTACGACATAATCTGGACTTGTAAATCCACGATTCGCCTATTCTGGATTAACTATTTGCCCGACGGTCCATCCACTAAAGGATCCAGTAAGGCAAATATGTCAAAATTAAACCAATGCTCATGGCGATACTGCCAAAGCAATAATGCTAAGAATATATGCAACAGCGTTTTCGACCTGTCACCTCATAAAGTAAGAATGTTAAACAAACAAGAAACGATTGAGCTCGTGAATCAAGACCTGCTTCTTCATCATAGGATAGATGAAGGCAGAAACGTACATAAATCCATCACCATCCATACCCGAACAAATAGTACAACTCTTCAATAGATTCATTAAAACGTTCGACCGACGAATCCCTCAAGCATCAAAAAGCCTGTCTCAAGCGGATGAAAGCCCCGTGACTCAAACAAATGTGATAGATTAATTTGTGCCCGATGATACACACGAGGAAGAAAGAAAATTGATTAAACGGGAAGAGTATCGCATCGTCCAAATGATAATTGTCTCGAACTGGAAACACGAGATCGGATGGATGTCAGTACTATGGCTCATCGTTCGAATGGACGCCCCCTACATATTTCTCTCCGTCATTGATCATCACAGCCTCGTATGAGTGGTAAGAGACGACGATATAAGCGCGTAGACTCGAAGAATAATGCAAAGCCCTAGTGAGAGTGTGCGTGTTCGTAACGATACGCGAAGAAACCCCGCATAGCAATCTGCTCGTTAAGGGTGTAGGGTAACAAAGAAAAGAGGGTAAAGTGGGCCTGTTGATGGCGAGAGAAAGGCAATATTACGGAAGCTGCTTGGCGAGTGTGTTAAGGGGGAACTGGGAACACTGTCGGGGGTGTTCCCACATGTTTTTTTTTTTTCTTTCTTTCAGAGCTTCTCATATCCTCTCGCTCTTCTCACCCTAACTTTTTCTTCTCTTCATCATTTCTTGTTCCATATTTCGTATACGTGCTTTTTTCATTTTATCGTCTCCGTGCATCTCTACCATTTTTCTCCGCGACACACTCAACTCTCGTTTGTATTCTGCTTACACCCGCGCAGCTTGTGTACTGACAATTTCAGTGCTGCATGCCTGAAAGCATTCTTCTCACCTTCCTGTTTCTCTCTCTCTCTCTCTCTCTCTCTCTCTCTCTCTCTCTCTCTCTCTCTTCCTCTCTCTCTCTTTCTCTCTCACAGTCTCCTGACAACGAGACAAAGAAAGAAATAAACAGTCGGGACCGAGGAACCGGATGCCTTTTTACAAGCTTTTATTTAACTTGACTTTCTGTGAAATGCGAAACGGAAAATTTATATTTTACCCACTTTCCGACTACTTAGAGCTCTGAAATTTTGCAAACATGCATCTAAAAGGTGACAATGCATGATTCAACTTTTAAAAAAAGTAAGTTCCAATAGGTGGTGAGCCAACATCTATGATAGATGCTACCTATCACAGTTCTCCACGATTTCTCCTGACAATCAACCAATAATAAACACCGGTTCGTTCGGAAGTATTAAGGCCTTAAGCCACTCTAGGATTTTCCAAAAATCAATTTTTTTTTTTTGAAAAATGTACCTTGGTACCCATAAAATTATATTCCAAAAGATTGTGGGTGTGAAAAATCTCTAAGTAAACGATTTTCGAATTCTAGCGCAACCCCTCTTGATTCATCGAGTGACTTTCTACTAACTTTAAACGCGTTTATCTCAAAACTACATTTTTCAAGTCGTCCGGACTCATAACTCAAACAAATTTCAACCGATTCACTTGAAATTTTAACTGTATATTTAGAATTACATTTTCCGAGGCACTACGTACACGGAGAGAATTAAAAAGTAATTGTTGTCGTGAATTTCACGGTAAAAATTACCGTGATATATTTCAATATGGTGACACGTGAGAAAAGCATAATGATTCGTATGCGACAAGTTTTTTTTTAACTCACGTTATACACGGAGAGAATTAAAAAGTAATCTTTGTCGTGAATTTCACGGTAAAAATTACCGTGATATATTTCAATGTGGTGACAAGTGAGAAAAGCATAATAATTCGTATGCGACAAGTTTTTTTTTTAACTCACGTTACAGAAAATTTCAAATACGTAGCTAAAATTTTACTATACAAGAAGGGCAGCGCGCACGATAATTTTTACCGAGGGCACAATACATTTTCCTATAACACTCATTAAATTT
This sequence comes from Ophion ventricosus, assembly GCA_963932345.1. Lineage (NCBI taxonomy): Eukaryota > Metazoa > Arthropoda > Insecta > Hymenoptera > Ichneumonidae > Ophion > Ophion ventricosus. The sequence continues at coordinate 20,407,595 of OZ010722.1, forward strand.
TATAATAAATCTTAAAATAACTGTTATAAAGACGATACTTTTTTATAGACATTTTTGAAAGGCATAAAATAATAAAATGCACAGTAAAATTTCGCTGATATTATATATTTTTTAAATTTAAGTTTTGCGTATTTTGTTACATGTGAAAATTAACTAGAAAATCTGGTAAAATTTTCTATCTGAAGAAGAAATTTTATTTTCCTTTTCGTGAAAATCTGTGTTTTACTCAGTAATAATAAGCGAAGTTTCAGGGTTGTCATCTGGTTACCGTTACTGCACGGTAATTTTTAACATTTAATTCTCTCCGTGTAGAAAATTTCAAATACGTAGCTAAAATTTTACTATACAAGAAGGGTAGGCGCGCACGATAATTTTTACCGAGAGCACAATACATTTTCCTATAACACTCATTAAATTTTATAATAAATCTTAAAATAACTTTTACAAAGACGATACTTTTTTATAGACATTTTTCAAAGGCATAAAATAATAAAATGCACAGTAAAATTTCGCTGATATTATATATTTTTTAAATTTAAGTTTTGCGTATTTTGTTACACATGAAAATTTACTAGAAAATCTGGTAAAATTTTCTATCTGAAGATGAAATTTTATTTTATTTTCGTGAAAATCTGTGTTTTACTCAGCAATAATAAGCGAAGTTTCAGGGTTTTCATCTGGTTACCGTTACTGCACGGTAATTTTTAACATTTAATTCTCTCCGTGTAGGATTTTTTAAAATTATACTGCATAGTTCCTTTTTTATAAACAATTTTCTGACGATTTTCTCATGGCATTTGATACTTTTTGTTTTAGAAATGCGCCATTTTGACAAAAAAAAAAAAGCTATTCTTATATATAATCGAAAAAACTTTAGTGTCTCATCATAACTGAAAAATTATAGGAGCTGTTGATCCGACCGTTGACTTTCCAGAAATAAAGGCGTCATCGGAAAAATGCTGCACAGTCGCTATATTGACGTGTATCAGTGTGAAAAAAAAATTGTATAGTCAATTACGTGTATAATAAAACCCCTATTTTGTAATTCCTTTTTAATGTACTTTTTACTTCATCAAATGAAAGCTTGTTTTTTTAAATATTTTTTTTACATATAAATTATTCAAGAATTAAAAAAAAAAGTGCAGCGACACAGTGTACATACCAGCTTGTAGAAAAGTCCTTCACGTGAAGAAAAAAGGTGGCCTGACTTTTGATAGCTGAATGTGCCAAAAAAAAATGTAATCTCCATTAAATAGACTTTTTATTCTATTCTAATGATGCAAACGTCAACATCGTGAAGTGCATATCCACATCGTTCCACGTCAGCGCAAAGTCTCGAAGAAAATGCATATGCGCAAAAAAAAATGTTCTCGAAATGTTCCATTCTTTTTTTTCTTTTCTTCTCTTGCCCACGACTGTGTACGATCGGTATATCTTTATAAGACGCACTTCGAGTGTACGAGCTACGACGTTGGAGAGCCCGAGCTCAATCGATAACCCTCTTGACGGAAAGTTTTCTCAACAGGGGCGCCGCGACAACGATCGACGACGCCGGTCTGTGCCGGAACGTGTATGATGTGTCGTGGTTGATGCCTAGCCTCTTTTTATTCATCCTCGGTCCTTCTATGTACTGCTTTTATCCGTTGGAACGTGAGACGCGAAAACTATACGAAACTATTATCGTTTATTGCATCAAAGCCTTTAAATGAGACCAGCGTGAACAACATCTCAAGCCCATTTGCACTTAAGAGGGTGGAAGAAGTTTTTCATTGATTCGTTGATAATTGAAATAATATTATCTCGGTGAAGCACGGATTCGTGAGACACGGCCAAAAAAATAAATAGGATCTATTTAAATTAAATAATTTTTTTCCTTGTCTCGCGACCTACCATAATCCTATTTGTTTGAAATATTTATTTGTTCAAGCGATTCTTTTGAAATATTAAGGGGCCAGTTCACTTTGAAAATGTCAAAAAATCGAAAGCAAGCAAGACTTGAAGAAATCGACGATGATGAGCAATCAGAAGGGATTCTGTACGGTGCAGGAATTGCCGATTGAGTTTAGGTAAGAGTTTTTCATAGTATAAACTTCAAATGCGTTTTTCTCGAAACAACGTTTTCAAAATCTAGCTCCGTCGTATCTCTAAAACTAATAAACCGATTCTCTTGAAATTTGAACCACATATTGTAAACATGATTCGCAACAATATGACCCTCGATGGTTTTAAAATGTTTATTTTTACTCTTTTTTTGTTTTTGCGAAGAACTGCGAAAAAAACGCGTTTTTTTTTTACTTTTTTTCGTTTTTCATCTGCCATTTTTTTATTTTTTGATAAAACTTTATATCCGAGGGTCATTTTGTAGCTGGTGTCATACTGAATCTAATGGACTTTGATTTTTTTTGTTTCAGACAAGCCGTTGCCGAGTTGTGATGGAATTTTTTTCTCACCTGCAGCGCTTTTTTTGCGTACCATTAACTTTAAGCACGTTGTTGAACAATTATAAAAGCTTTTTTTTTTTTGGAAATCTAACTTCGCGGCCTTAAAGCTTGATCGATTCACTGCAAAAAGTGACTCAACCTTTTTTTTTCCGAAAAGCGCACAGTTACCGAGATATTCGAGGTCAAAAATGGCCTGGGGTCAAATTGACCCCATGTACACGAAATGCTTCGCTGTGATGGTGTGCACACCAAGGGTTAACAACTTTCTTAGATACCATTTGACTTTGTGCTATGAAAATACGTATTCCGTACTCTCCCGTAATCCTCCATATTTTTACTTCACGTTTCATAAGTTCTTGAATCTCATTTCTACCAAACTTTCTCAATCTTACTTCGCGCCGTGAATTAAAAAAAAATTCTTATCTAATCCCGTGGCGTTTCTTCCGCCGTGTCCGAAGTAAAAAAAAAAAAAAAAACGCCTGGATAGCGTTGCGAGATGAGTTTCGGTGTTAATAAAACTGCCAATGGGACAGTAATAAGAAAAACGGAGATATTAGAGAAGACGAAAAAAAAAAAAAAAAAATGGTTTGCCACGATCGTTAAAACCGAAGAAAAGTGTCAACAGGGACAGGTTTTCAGTTCGAGACTAGTTCGAGTACGTCACTGCGGATGAGACACAGAGAGCTTTTTTTTCCAACCGTAATGTGCTCTATGGCGCTTTTTGCTCTCAAAAAAAAAAAAAAAAAACGGTAGCTGGGCGTAATCTCACCAGTCCGGTAATTTGAAAGGCAGAGAGGCTTCTGGTTTATTCGATTTCGACGACATTCATATTTTCACCACGCCTCGTTCAGTATAAATATATAGACGGAGAAGAAGGGGGGAGAGAGAGAGAGAGAGAGAGAGAAAGAAGAGAGAACGAAAAGAATATGCGAGTGTTTCTGCGATGTAATTCAACAATTGATGATATATATATATAGACACACGGAGAGAATTAAATGTTAAAAATTACCGTGCAGTAACGGTAACCAGATGACAACCCTGAAACTTCGCTTATTATTACTGAGTAAAACACAGATATTCACGAAAATAAAATAAAATTTCTTCTTCAGATAGAAAATTTTGCCAGATTTTCTAGTAAATTTTCATGTGTAACAAAATACGCAAAACTTAAATTTAAAAAATATATAATATCAGGGAAATTTTACTGTGCATTTTATTATTTTATGCCTTTGAAAAATGTCTATAAAAAAGTATCGTCTTTATAACAGTTATTTTAAGATTTATTATAAAATTTTAATGAGTGTTATAGGAAAATGTATTGTGCTCTCGGTAAAAATTATCGTGCGCGCTACTCTTCTTGTGTAGTCAAATTTTAGCTACGTATTTGAAATTTTCTGTAACGTGAGTTAAAAAAAAAACTTGTCGCATACGAATTATTATGCTTTTCTCACTTGTCATCACATTGAAATATATCACGGTAATTTTTACCGTGAAAATCACGACAAAAATTACTTTTTAATTCTCTCCGTGCAAATACTCTTTTAATCATATCTCCCTCCCTCTTCCTGTATCTCTATCTCTCTCTCTCTCTCTCCCTCTCTCTCGCTCTCCTCTCACCGGCCCTCGCATTTCAGGAAAATTCGTTATTCTGCGTAGAAACATTAGTCCCTCATTCTACTTTTAGAATTCAATCTACTTCGCAATGAGTAATCGCAACGAAAAATCGTCACGTTCGTTCCTGATTTCATCGCAGTGACGTAATTAGTCGAATTATCAAGGCTTTTCAATCATTTTTCAATTTTTATTCATTCAACTGATTCTTATTGATTAATTGGGACAATAAATTCCCAACCAATTAATAAATAATAAAAAAAAACACCCGGCACGCGATATTCTCTTTAAATTCGATCTGGTATGCGTAGGAAATTAATTTACTCTGCTGTGATCATCGATGACAGTGAAGCTTGCGTCATTTGAATGCAACGATATTTTTTTCTTTCTTCCTTTTCTTGATTATCGTCAATACTCAAAGCTTTTTTTTTTTTTTGCCCACTTCTCAAATCTTCAATAAGACGTAGAAAAAAAACCATTACTGATTTTCAATGCCTGGATGGGGTGGAAAAAAAATGGCAATTAAAAAGAATGGAAACTTGCATCCCAACGACGTAAGCCGTTCATCGTCACCATCTAATTTCCCCTCTCACTTGGCAATCAGACGGTAAGTTCGGTAGAGGAGGCGGGACGTGCGGAATAATGATTATTCATCGACGGTTAAAAATTGCAACGTTTCAGAAAAAATAACAGAAACATATATATATATATATATATATATATATATAATGTGTGCTGGTTTAATTAGCTACGGAGTGACAGCGAGAATGAGGGCGGCAGAGAGATAAAGAGGGATAAAAATTTTTTAAAAAAGTTAAAAAAAAAAATAGAACGTATTTAGATGAGAATTAGTGGCAAGAGAGATTGGATAGAGAGATTAAACCTGCTGCAACGAGAGAAGTCCCGTAAAACGGGGGAGCGGTGAGCAAGCCCATTTTTTAGCATTAGGTACACGAGACGAGGGCTGACGCAAGCAATTCGTTTTAATTAAATGCTCGCTGAGACTTGTGCCCGCGAGGTAACCTCGTGACTGGCTCGTTGTCGACGACGTTGGATTTCTCGCTGACTGACTTTGTCGCGAGAAATAAGTGACAAGTATAAGTTACAGATGTATACTCGCAAAGTATACTTTGAATCCGATACATTTATACGCAATGTTGGCTTTTGATTTGGCTTTTTCGAGCACTTAATTTTTTGTTTACGAATTATTCATTGCAAACGATTCTTATCGATATTCTTACATTTATCCAAATGTGATTTTCAAAACATTGGACTTTACGTAATACAATAATATCGAGACGTGGGGACATAAAAGTGGACTGTCGAAAGAAAAATTAAAGAAAAAAACAAATTTGAACTATTCGAGTATTTCGTTGATTTTTTTAAATCAATGTAAACTATAGTTTTTTTTTAACGCAACTATTAAGTATATCAAATTAATTTTCAATTTCACTAATACATTATAGTTTTATGGACAAATTTGAAAAAAAAAAAACGAATTACAAGATAGCGGAGATATATAGGTCGTTTATTAGGACTCGCTATTCAACTCAACCGATTTTCATGAAATTTATACTACATATTCTTTATAATATTGTCTAGGATGTCGCACAAGATGTTTTTGCTGCCACGTTCTTTATTTATTTTTTAAACTTAAAATTTCGGTAAAAATCAGAGTTTTTTTTTACAAACAGCTGTCATCTCTACAAAATGAAATTTTAACATTTTTTTTCCCTATGCTACACTTTAGCTATTATATTTATTTACAAGAAAAATATTTATTTATTTTTCAGACGATGCACGATAGAAAAATACTGGACGACTTATGTCTCCGACATTTAAAAACAATTTTATTCGTTTTTTTTTTCAATTTTTTTCATACATCTATACAGTATTTGTGATGAATGAAAATTATTATATATATTCAATAATCGCGTTAAAAAAATGTTTTTATACCTATTTTTCGGATAAGGTTCCGCTGAGCTCGATGACCATTTTTTTTTCCAAAAACTACGATAGACAATGTATTTTCCTAGCATGAAGCTTTGCCTGATAGAACAAAGCTCCATCATGTGCTGAGCAATGTGTCTGAACATTTTTCGCAACACACGTGCTGCTTTTTTAAGGGGTCATATACGTAAAGAAAGGAAGGAAAAAGACGTGAGACAAAGAGAGGCATAGATATAGAGGGAAAAAGTGACAAAGAGAGAAATAGGGAGGGGGAGGGAAAGCAAGAGAGAGAGAGAGGGAGAGGAAGAGGAAGTGAAAGAGAAAGAAAGAGAGAGAAAGAGAGAGAGAGAGAGAGAGAGAGAGAGAGAGAGAGAGAAAAGGGCAGAGAGAGAAAGACAGAGAGAGAAAGAAAAACAGAGAGAGAGAGAGAGAGAGAGAGAGAGGCCGCGAAATAAAGAGCGAGAAAGAAAGTGCACGTAACCTTTGCGTTTATATCACACTTTACGATCCGTGTGTGCTTGACGGTCGCAGGTCCTAGCGGCATACAAATTGGCAAATTACCTCTTCGGGCTTCTCTCTCTCTCTCTCTCTCTCTCTCTCTCTCTCTCTCTCTCTCTCTCTCTCTCTCTCTGTCTTTCTTCCTCCCGCACTCGTTCTTTCTCTCGTCACCGATCGAACGTCATCCCTATACTCTCGTTTTGCGTCAGCTCTTTCCTACAACATTCCGTGCGCTGTTTTTTTTTTTTTCGCCCCATACCACCCCGTTTGCACGACCACGGCACTCGTTTACTACAATCCAATTTATTCGCAATAGTAACGCCATCCTAACGTCACACACACACACGTGTATTTTGAGCGAATGATTGCCAACACTGCCAAAAAAAAAAAAAAAAATTTATTTTAAATAGAATCTATTAAATCAAATATGTTTTTTTCCTTGCCTCACGGCCTACTGCAACCCTATTTGTTACAAATATTTTATTTGTTCAAGCTATTGTTTTTAAATATTGAATATATTCAAATCAAACGAAGATTAGAAATAAATACAAATAAAATAAAAATAAACATAAAACATTATTTATCGCATGAATGCGAGGATAGGTTCATGACACAAAAGTGCGGTGGAATTTTTTTTTTTTTAATCCAATATACGCATCTACTCAATATAAAAAGAATTTTTCTGTCAGTGTAACTAAGCGAAGCATAAACTGGAACATCTCTTCAACGATTGAAACAATTCCCTTTCTCATTTAAAAAAAAAAAAAAAAAGAGGACGAAGAAAGAAAAAAAAACAAACAAAATCCGCAAACAATCGTACACGCGATAATTTCCGAGGGAAAAGAACGAGTCTCTCACCCTCGCGAGTGCTTCGGCGTCGAGGCAATAGTTAAACTTTCGATCCGTGTACAACATCAAAGCGCCCCCCCCCCCCCCCCCCCCCGCGTTGTTGCGTGCGATGTCTCGCATTGTGTGACAAAGACAGCTGTGCTTTTTGCTCGTCTCTATATCGGTCCCGCAACAAACTCTCGATAATACGTTTCGCGTGTCGGCCTCTCTCTCTCTCTCTCTCTCTCTCTCTCTCTCTCTCTCTCTCTCTCCCCCCCCTCTCTCTCTAGGTATTGCTTCCTAATAAAGGAGAGCCAGAGAACAGGCGCGAGGGAGTGAATTTCTAGAATTTTCCAATTCTGCTTTTTATTTTTACCGCGGTGTAGATAAGCGATTATGGGAGCTTCTCGATATACAAATGTAAATTGAAGGGGGAGATGGAACGCGCGCGTGTGTGTGTGTGTGTGTGTGTCGGGTCGATTCAACGTATCGCGAATCGCTCGCGAAATAATGAAACGTTTGTGCGGTTTTGCGTTGTAATCAACTCTCCCCTATGGCGTCGTCGTCCGTCGTCATCGTCGTCCCTCTCTCTCTTCGTACTCTCCTTGTCGGCGTCGTCTTTCGTCACGCTTCTCGCAAATCGCGCTATAATAATCCACCCTCGGCCACCCCTACTTCGCAATTATTGCCGACAGTCGACAAAAAAAGAAGAAAAAAAAAATGTTGCAGATTTGCAAATTTATTCGAACGGAATACACGCACGCGTGTGTATCCAATTATCGAATTTTATGAACATCTATGAACTTTATATCATTTGCATCATGTTTATTTCTTTTCCCAACTGTTCTTCTCAAATAACTCTTACAGAGAAACACAACATAAATTGCTCACATTACGAAATTCCGCCCCCGAGTCTAATTAATCCCGTCCGAGAATAATTAATTAATTAATTAATTAATTAATTAATTAATCTCTCTCTCTCTCTCTCTCTCTCTCTCTCTCTCTCTCTCTCTCTCTCTCTCTCTCTCTCTCTCTCTCTCTCTCTCTCTCTCTCTCTCTCTCTCTCTCTCTCTCTCTCTCTCTCTCTCTCTCTCTCTCTCTCTCTCCCTCTCTCTCTCTGTCTTTATCCCGCCATTTTCGTTCCTCAGCAAGACAGCCGAAGGAAGCCGGCCCCGTCTCACCCCCGCGTCCCAGCCCGAAGAGCTTTCATATCAATCCAGTACGTGTACGTACGTACCCGTTTCACTTTCCACCTTGTATACACGTTAAAGGCGATCGCGCGCATTGCTCACGACACGTTATTCTTTCAGCCCGCGCTCCCTCACACTCTTGGAGCCGCACAATCCTTTCTCGCGTTCATGAGTGTTTCTCGCCGTCAAATGGCCAACGAGATGTGGCTATCAACCCTCGAGCCATGCACATACACACACACACACGTGCGGACGACAGAGCCGAGCAGAGATATACCGAGATGAGCGACGTCTCGCGTATATCCGGAACTCGTCTCGCGAAAGAAGAAAAAAAAAAGAGATAGGAAGAAAAGAAGAGAAAGAAAAAAAAAAAGGATTTAATCAATCTCGCGAAGCTTTCCGTTCCACTCGTCATTCCCATAGCTCTTGTCTAGTTCCGCCGTTCCTCGAGGCATATCTATAGACGTATGTGAGAATGCGTTTCTCGAAAAATTGACACGGAGAGAGAGGGGAGAGAGAGAGAGAGAGAGAGAGAGAGAGAGAGAGAGAGGGAGAGAGAGAGAGAGGGGGAAGGGGAGAGAGAAAGGGAGAGAGGGGGCGTGAGGGACTTGCAGAAAACGATTCGCAATAAAAAGCATATCCCATAAGTATCCCCGTGACGTTTCGTGCTTCCTTTTAAGGTGATATTCTAGTCTAGAAATTCAAAAAAAAAAAAAAAAAAATTTCGCCACTCTCTTAA
>OZ010722.1:20417051-20466084 GCA_963932345.1 Ophion ventricosus
GACGTTCCTCGCCGTAACGAGCATTCCAAGGATTACGATCCTTTCGCGCGACGAGCTTGATAAGAAAAATCTCGCTCTTGGGGACCTTATATCTTCCTCTATTCTTACGGAGCTTCCTTGTCACCGATTCTTCCAACCCAAACCCCTTCCGTCTCTCACCCACCCGGTATTCTTCTGTCCGTTTCAATCCTTCGAGAAAGAAAAAAAAAAAACTCGATCAATGACCACCTTTCTGCAAACTAGGTCAATCGCAATTGACAAACATTGGCAGATTCGAAAATTCTTTCGCAAGTGCTTCAGATTCAGAAAAGATCAATTCTCTTTTGCTATTAGCGAGTATATTCGACTGTCGAAAGATATGCGCGTTCGATGAATTATTTTGACAGAGGGTTGGTTTTTATTGTCGTGCAGGATAAAATAGTATTTTTTTTCCCGACGAGAATGGAATACATTTTAATATGAATTTATAACTTTTTCTATCTTATGATCGAATGATTTTTTAAATATGTTTAACCATTTTTTAAGTAATAAATTATTAAAGCTATTTTCTTCGTCAAAAATCGAACTTTTGTTGTTCTACACCTTGCCATTTTCGTAATTTTCAAAATTTGAGACAAGTCGGTCATACGAAAGTATAATTATTGTACTAAAAGTATATTTTTTATTGTTCCTTTCATTATCCTAGTTGCTAGAACCACCTACACCGGTTGGCCAATCAACAAAGGCGGTACTTTGTTTAAATAATAACATCATGATTTGTGAATATTCTTCGATAAAAAAAACTGAAACTTAGCAAGACTATGTATGAATTGTGTGTAAAATCTCGACCCCGTAATCCCAATACTCCTATAAACAAAAAAAAACAATTGAAAAAGAGGTATAGAAATGAAAAAAAAATTGACGCGACTATTAAATGTATAGAATAATTTTAATTTTTACAAATACATTATAGCTTTATGAACAAATTAAAAAACAAACGAATACTTTTTTTTTCAAATAGCGGAGATATAAGTCGTCTAGTAGGACCCTCTTTTGAAAATTCTTGCCGATCGTGGAATTTTTTTCTCTGGCAGGCATCCTTTTTTGAAAAATCTCGTAAAGAAAGCTAATAGCTAAAGTGTAGGACAGGGAATTTTTGTTTAAGTTTTCGTAAAAACAATACGTATAAAAACGAGAAAAGAGTTCGACGTGGCTATTAAATATATAAAATAATTTTAATTTTTCCCAAACACACTATAGTTTTGTGAACAAATTTAAAAAAAAATTTAATGGCGAAGATATAAGTCGTCTAGTAGAAGCCTCTTTGGAAAATCCTTGCCGGTGGTAGATTTTTTTCTCTGTCAGACATCGTATGAAAAAATAAAAAAACAATGCCTTTCTTATAAAGAAAGTTAATAGCTAAAGTGTAGGATAGCGAAAAAATTGTTGAGAATTTTGCGCAGAAATGACAGCTGTTTGAAGAAAAAAAAACTTGGATTCTTAACAAAATTTTAAGTTTCAAAAATTAATAAAAATCTAAATGGGGCTTGAAATTGAAAAAAATCCTATGCTATATCCTAGATAATATTATAAAGAAAATGTGGTATAAATTCAATAAAAATCGGCTCAGTAGCTCTCGAGATATTTTGTCCACTAGTCCACATTTTTATATTTATTTTGAGAACGTGAGAAAAATGTTTATCTTCTTTAGAATAGTATACAACCATACGCCAAATTCTCAAATTACGTTGATTATTTTTCATTTTGATTCCAATTTTTATTAATTTTCAATCGAAATGCTTGATCGTTACGAGGAAACGTTTCACGATTTTTTTTCACAAATTATCGTCACGCAAATCGTCTCGATTTTTGTTTAAAAAAAAAAAGTGCAAAAGTATGAAAAATTTAAGTTTACATAACTCGCGTTTGTTTCGTATCAAGAGAGAAGGCAGTTACGGTCATTCGGGAATAAGTATAATACACTTCGCATACGAGGCACCTTCGTACGTTTTTCCATCGTTCTCTTAAGGCCCGTCGGACTTTCTCTTGCAATCGTTTGGACTGCCGAGGAAATTGCACGATTTCACGAGTCAGACATCAACGGTGGACCTCATTGGCAGCAGTTCGAAACTTTCGAAGTCTTTGGAGATAGCATCCATACGTAATACTCGTGATTATACGAATCTCTATAAATTACGACATCATCGCCGCATTTGGTGAGCGCGCGTGCGAGCTTCGCTTCTTTTAAACGTGATCTCGCATCACGTGGATCCGCCAAACGTGACACCTGTACATACGAGTCGATTTAAAAACAAGTCTGCGAAATTATTTCAAATTGTTCGTCATTTTATTTGCGCCGAACGAAGTAATCAAAGACGAGAGGTGAAATTGCACATGCACTTTTTATTGGACGTAAAACTCGTACTATTTTTTTCATTTTCTTGAAAAAAAAAAAAGAAACATTTTTCGCACTGGCTGTCAAAAAATCTCGAAAAACGACTCGTCCGATTCACTCCAAATTATTTACGCGTATTCTTCGTAAAATTATCTAAAGTACAGCGCAGGATTTTTGCTATACGGTTAAGCGATTTGTTGATAATAAATATTTCATTATCGATTTTTGGGCCAAAAGCGAAACGGGAGTTTTAATCGACGCATTTTTATCGAGCACGAAAAAACGCCTGAAATTTAGGCTTCTAGGCTAGAATACTCTGTTCAAAATAATCTTGAATACAACTTCAACAATGTATTAGTGAATATATGCTGTAAAAATGGGAATAAATAAATTATATTTAATAGTTGTGTAATAAAAAATAATCGATATTAAGCCTTTTTGGAGCGTTTCAGGGTTGCGTAACTCTTCAAATGGACTAAAGGGGCGTTGACTAAGCCGCGTATAAAAGATTTATATGTCGCGTGAGTAATTCAGATTTAGTAATAATTCTGATCCATTGTTTTCTCCATTAATAGTTATAATTGTTTCTTCGATATTGAACGAGCTGACTCCATTTCGCGATTCTCTGTTGCTCAAAGAGTACTCGATACTGCATAAATATACTCCAGTGGCCTTTAGCGAGTGGAATAAAGTTGACGTTCAAACAGACTGCCTCATCCCACTCTACCAGCTTGACGAGCATACAAATGTTCCACGCACATACGACATTCAATGTCGCATTATTCACCCATAATTTTGTACTTTACTGAATTCGGTTAAAGTTCCAAAAAGCCCATACCGCCGATTCATTTGGAATTTCGTATACCCATGTATTTTGACTCGCTTATCATGATTATGATTGTGAAAATACCTGCAAATTCGATTTTCAAGGTCAAAACTCACAAAAATTGATTATTAAAAGAGTTCTATTTTATTTTAATAAATATTGATCTTAGAGAAAAATATTTCCTACAAAAGTTGTAGCCTATAAAAAGATTGATCTTTTGTATTCTATACAGGTTTTGTCTAAAACCATTCTGTTTCGAGATAAATGGGATAATGCTCCAATAAGTACATTTTGCTAAACTCCATTAGTTTCGATATTATCTACTTACGCACTTTATCTCGGGAAGGTTCGTGTTTGATCTTTAGCACTATACGCATACCTAAACAACACACAAAACGCATACTCAAACAGAATCTAGGAAAAGTTGACCTGGACAATTCAACCCATGGAAAATTCGGTCCCCAAACCCAAACAAACCGACACAACCAAATCCAAACGAACCAAAGAAAACTAACTTAATCAAATCTTCACAACTAAAGCATTAATATATCCGGATGAGTTACGTCTACTTATTTGTCTGGATATGCATTTGAAACTACGTTTAGTTGGCTGAATTTTCCAAATTTTTGCATGATTTTTTAAAAATATTATTGAAATGTTGCTCTTTTATGTGCTTAACATTTTGAATAAAATAATTTATATATTATATTAAAAAAAAGAGAAAAAATGCTTTTTTTCTGCTTCGAAACCCACGTAACCCCTTAACTCGTTTCTGTGTGCTTGACGTTTTTTTTTTCCTCGGAGTTTCCCTCGTCGTTGGTGAACACCTCTGATATCACAAAAACACCACGATACAATCTTCCACGTATATCTATAAACGAAAATAAGCGCAGGATTCGAGACTCCTTGGGGAGCAGGAACGTCTTTTGTAAAAAAAAAACACGACTTCCCTTCTAGGCCTGCTCCTATTTATCATTTTTTTTGCCTACCTTTCCCTCACAACTTCCCACGCAGTTGATGCGATAGTCAACACCGATTTCTTTCTCGCTCTTTTTTTCTGTTTTTTTTTTTGTTCTATAATCCAAACTTCTCAGGGTACGATCGTCACGACAGACTCGAATATTTTGTCGTCACTGTCATATACTTTTTTTTTTTAATGAAAATAAGAAAAAAACGTCCCAGACTGGGGTCAAAAGGCTCGGGTGAATGACTCAAAGTAATCTTATAGCTAGCTATGTTTTCATTCGACGAGTCGGCGAATTTGCACTTTAAACTTTTTGCACCGAAAAAAAAAAGTTTTCGCACTTGGGAGTATCGTGCGTGGGTGCGACGACGGGTGGATGCTTTGATTATCCAAAGCTCAAGCGAAGTCAAAGTCAAAAGCGCATTGCTCAGTTTATTCAAATAAAGTGCTCCATTTGAAAGAATATCCGAGGAGAATGGATAGAATTTACGTATTTCGAACAAAATGGAAGAAAATTATTTCACATTTCATTCGAAATTACAATAAACACGTGATCCAGCGTTTTTTTCGAAGTTTGGTGAATGACTTTTAGAATTGAATAAACGGCATTCGAAGTGTGGAAAGTGGAAATTAATGTGCATTTCTTATTTTTAATAATGAAATGCTGTATTTTAAATTATAAGCAGCGCTGGACAATTTTTATATTTATCGGTTTTGGTTGTCGATAATTTTTTTCTTACACCACATTGTTACGAATTTCAGTTGAGTAATTTTTCTCTTTTTCGTATTTTATTTTTTAATTTTTTATACAAACTTTGCCCCCCCCCCCTCCCCCTTTCACCCCTTAGCGCAGGGGCCGGCAAGTATTTTATAGTGGAGTCCGGATACTTTTGGAATGTTTTATCGAGGTTTTTTAAATTTCCATACAAACTTTGCCACCCTTTTTCTCCTTTTAAGGGTTGAATTTCGAAAAATCCCTTCTCAAATAGTGCCAACATAAGAAAATCAACATCCCCCTCCCCCAAAATTCACGTTTGTACATTTAGCGGTTTCGGCTGGGCGATGATGAGTCAGTCAGTCAGGACGTTGCCTTTTTTTTAAATATATATATAGATAGGTATATGGGTTTAAGTGTATAACAGACGATGAGAAATTCGCTTCGCGTGCACCGCTGGTTTGAAAGTAGCGAGAGAACGAGGGTGAGAGAGAAAGGGAGTGTGCGGCGAATTTCACGCCGTCACGAACCGCATTGGCGACGGGCTTGATAGAGAACAAAGGACCAAAGGGACTCAATTTTCCCAGCATTTTCGTATGTACTACTACTCGAAATAAAACAAAAATACCGAGGCAAACAGAGATAAGGTGGAAGTGCCGGTAAAGGAAAATCACCAGAAGCACAATTCTCACGAACTTTTGAAGGGAATTCGCAAGATTTTAATTACGAAACGCGATCGTAAATAGGAAGATGTTTTTTTTTTATTACATTTTTCATAGAAAACATTTTTACATTTTTATTACATATTCCATAGAAAGCTCTCGATCGCAGCTCGACGAGCAGCATATGCTCTTACCGTATCAATTATTCATGCGAGTTTTTTTTCTCTTTCATTTTATGTTTTTTTTTTCTTTCTTTCTATTTTATCGTAGATGAGTACGCCGCTGTTGCGGTCTGCACCGGACAGCCGGACACCCGTCGTCCATTACAATATTTACGTTAGATAACGATTTATTTATTCAGCTGGTGGTGAACGTGGATATCGTCGGTGAGATATTTTAAACGCAAATTTTCTCGTTACACACCGCTCTGAATAGCTGTACAGAGCAATACGTTCTATTCACCTGGTACACTGACAGAAAAATTCTTTTGATATTAACTTGATGCGTCTATTTGTTTTTTTTTATTTGAGTTAACTAGATTTTTCGTGAAATCAATTTTTTCCCGAGACAACAACCCGAGAAGAGTACAATAGCCGATGAAGATCAATTTGGACATGCACATTTCAATTATTCACGATTTATAAATAATACAGGGAAATAAGAGGGAGTAAGAGGGGGGAGAGAGAGAGAGAGAGAGAGAGAGAGGCGTGTGCACAACTGCTGAATTGACGTATGTTTGTAGGATTAGTGGTAGGCATCGATGATGGAAAAGCTGGTCCGTTCATCTGCCTTTTTGGACCGCAAGAAATCCTTCAAGATCCTTGCTCTCTCGTCCTCTCTCTCTCTCTCTCTCTCTCTCTCTCTCTCTCTCTCTCTCTCTCTCTCTCTCTCTCTCTCTCTCTCTCTCTCTCTCTCTCTCTCTCTCTCTCTCTCTCTCTCTCTCTCTCTCTCTCTCTCTCTCTCTCTCTCTTCTTTCTCTCTCGGTCTTCCGGCCCCGGGCAAATAAAGTTCTCGAGAGTACAAGCCTCCGGGTATAAATAAAAACCCTCCTCGAGTCTTTGGGCACACACACGAAAGGTTTCTCGTCTGCTGGTTCGAAGGAAAAGAAAATAATGTTTCGTCGTTCGCGATTGGATCGATGCCGAAAAAAAAGTCATCGGGATTACTATTAAAGTTTTACGAAAACGGTGAATCAAGCACGGAAAAAGAGGGGAAAGAGAAAACAAAAATCCGTAGCGAATCTTATTGGTACAGCATGATTAAGAAATAAGTGTTTCTTGGCTGAAGATCGACGCAGAGACGAAGGTGCAGGGACAAAGGTGTACGGATCGATAAAAGCGTCAATCTCGGGTCACCATTTCCTCTGTCGCTATTCCAATCATCCATTTCGTTTCAGCCTCAAAGCAGATCTTTCTGGTACCAGGTGGAGTCGAAAAATAGACAGAGGTTTTTTCCATGCGGAGGGTTCATCATAGAATCTGATGGACAAGTGGGGGGGCCTCCGATGAACCTCCCCAATGGCAGAAAACGGACATAGTCAGTCGGAGAAGGCCAATGAAGAGTTTAACTGAACCTGCGAAACTCCAGGTGGGCCTACTTCGAGCGCTGCCGCAGAACCTACTGGCCCCCCTTTTGGCCTACCGTAGGGGTACTGTCGATCTTCTGGAGCCTCCATTCAGCCTACTGTAGGCGCACTGTAGACCCTCCGGACCCTTCATTCGGCAAAAAACGTATTTATTTCGTCATCGAACGGGTTACCGATCAGGCTACAATGGAGTGTTGATGGAGGAGATATCGAATTTGGGCTCAAAGCAGGTTAGGTGGGGTCGAGGCAACGGACTTGAGATCAAAAGCAGGTTAAGGAGGCCCGTGTTCTGCACGTTTCACTGAAACTGGAGGTCGAAAGAAGTTTTGGGAGGACTAACAGAGGCTACACTCGACCAAATGGAGGCCTCTTTATGGCACTGAACTCGACAAATCGGATTTGGTAGGTTCAACGGAGGTTGGTGGCTTGTGCATTACAAAAGAAATGGGTCCTGCGAGTGTTCAGAGGAGGTTATAAGTTTTTGACTCGGGTGAAACACGATGGCAAAAAAAAAAACTCAGTCAAGTCTTCACGAATATTATTTAGTTTAAGAAAAAAACCTTGTGGTTTTCGTTTCAGATCAACCGGATGGCGAAAATCAAGTACGCACCGTTGAGTCCTTCACGTGCAAAGGTCCCTCACGAGATTGTTTATAACTTCTTTAATTATTATTATTTTGCAATGAAATTTAGTACACAACTTCATTGATATATATACAGATAAATATCCAAACGATTTTTCAATCGCCTTATTTATTCCTTCAAAATTAATTTTTCATAATAACACTCACAGTAGCTTAACCTCTTCAGCCTCGTCAAATTGAGCTGCGTCCATTTATTTAGGCGCGCCGAAAAGCGATGCATCTCAATCTATACTGAGTGCCTTTTGTTCCGAAGCTATTAATAACAATAAACTTGATAAAAATGGACAAGGAGGTTCACGGCCGAGATTTTTGCGAGCGTCGAGTCTCTCTCTCGATCGGTACGATAGGCGCAGAACAACAGGGGTTGGTGCGCGCAGGGGTTTTCGGCTAGACTACGCCGCGGCGGTAATATTGACGTGGAGTGTGGCTGCAGGCAAGCAAACCAGCCAACCATGGCCTCGCTGCCAGGGGTTTTAGAGCAGGTGGCAGGCTCATAGCCTTCCTCTCATTGCCATCTCTTCCCTCTAGCTCCCTCTCTCTCTCCCTCTCTCTCTCTCTCTCTCTCTCTCTCTCTCTCTCTCTCTCTCTCTCTCTGTCTCTCTCTCTCTCTCTCTCTCTCTCTCTCTTATACTCCTGTGCAGAACTGCCGGCGTACATACCATACCGCACCAGATTCTAAAAGGCTTCGATGTCAAGGCTCGGGCCTTTAACACCGATCTCGGTCACCTCGCGGCTGGCAGAATTTCATCTCTTCCCCCACGATGACCCTGACTCGCTCGTAGAACACGTTATATTCGTCATAATCCTCGATCAAATTAACAAAACATCATTTTTTTTATTTATGGATTTCTTCGTATCAGATATCAGCCGATGACATTTCCGCCCAATGGAATATTTGTTCCATATTCCTGTCAATTCTCGCCAAACGCAATTGGAGCTTGCTACTACATTAGGAGTTACCCAACAAGGCTTTTCCAGTCGTTCGAAAAAGCTCGGCAAGATTGAAACGGAAGGCTCCACACTTGCTTTCGTAAAGCAAGAAAGCGAGATGAAATGTTTTTGCAGGAAAAGTTGTACTTTACTCAATGAGCTTTAGACAATGATAACCCCACATGCCGGGGTAAGCATTTTTTTTCTTCTGCTTCTTTTTCATGCACGGGACATCTCATGAAAAATAATTAAATTGAAATTTCTAATTCAATATTCGGTTTTGGGTCAACATTCTACACAAAATATCCAAATTTCCGGTCTGTAAATCATTCCGTTTACGAGCTAGAGTCCCCCAGCGTATTCACCAGACTTGGCTCCATCGGATTTTCACTTGTTCCGATCGCTCCAATATCATCTGGTTGGATAGTCACTTCGGAACGTTCGATGAAGTAAAAAAAAAAATTCCATTAGCGACTTCATCGACTCAAAACCACGATCTTTTGAGCGTCAAGGAATTCACAATCTGCCTGACTGTTGGAGGGGGAAATGTGTCGAAGCAAACGGAGATTAAATTTCCGATTGAAATGTACCTTGATAAAACATCTAATACATTGATATAAAAATGTTGTTCAAACTCAAATGAAATATAAGTTTGAGCCGCTCATATTCACATCCCCTCCGAGTGTGTGTGCAGTTGAGAGCGTTTGTGTGTTCGTGTTCTCCCTGCATGAATAATAAAATTCCGAAGATTCGAAGAAGAACTTTTTGATGGAGCAATCGGCCGTGATAGCAGACAGCCCCATAGTGTGCACGAAGCTCGAGAAGTCGTGGCTTCGCGTTGTGTATGTGTGTGTGCAATATATTGGTAACGAGCGAGCAAGGGTATCGAGGTTTTTCGAAGGTAACCGTCAGAATGTACGCCTCGAAGAGGACAAAAAAAAGTCGAAAAAAAAAACAGCACACGACGGTGGTTGGCTTGAGGTACGAATAAAATGGATAGAGGGTCGTCTTGCGAGGAATTTTATACGTCTTTTTGCCAGGAGACTTTTGCGTAGTACATACTCGCATGTATAAAACTCTCTGGCCTTGTCAAGAGGGGTTAAGTGACTCGAAAATCCTTGGGCGAAGAGCTCGCAATGAGATTTTGTAGGATCGATGAGATTCGCTCCTCCGCCTTCCCAAATCGATTTATTTTACGGTTATACGAAGTATATAGAGAGGCAAATTAATGTTGCGAGACTTGAAAACTGACGGATCGATCATCATAGATTTTTACGTTCTAACCAATGTCTATCTCGTGATGCAAATTTCTTCGTGTACGTTTCGTTTTCTTCAGAACCAAAATTTTATTGTCTTTGGTAACTGTATTAATAAACTCTTGAAAATTTGTCTTATTGATTTTTATAAAAATAAAACATTTTCCATAAGACTACTTTTGAGGTTTAACAATTTCGT
Source organism: Ophion ventricosus (assembly GCA_963932345.1). Lineage (NCBI taxonomy): Eukaryota > Metazoa > Arthropoda > Insecta > Hymenoptera > Ichneumonidae > Ophion > Ophion ventricosus. The sequence goes on from OZ010722.1 coordinate 20,427,206, forward strand.
CCACAGCATTTCTTGTACACTTGAATAATACGTACACTGTACATATCTATTTTATAAATTATTTCATTCTTTTTCGACATTCGATTAATAAAAAAATTATAATAAAACCATTATTCTAATGACAAAAAAAAATATTTTCAAGGTAAAACAATTTTTTATAAGCTATAACAAACAACAATGTTTTCGAAGAGATTTTTTATTACTTGGGGTACTTTTTCAGCTTTTTTTAAGTTTAAAAGTTTTGAAGTGATCACTAATACTAATAATAAACTCTCGAAAATCCGTCTTACTGAAGGGAGTGGAAGATTGCAGTTAAGTAAAACGGCTGTTGCTTGCTTCGTGTATACGAAGGACAGGGAGAGTCAGAAATTCGCGTTCTCACTTTGGAAGCATCCAAGCGCAGTTTGCTAAGTTCCAAGAGGCTCCCACGTTCTCGTGCATTTCGTATGCCTACAATGCTTCTGTTATAACTACTATTGTTCCCCTTTTACGAGCCACGTCAAATTTTCTATCTCTCTCTCTCTCTCTCGCTCTCTCTCTCTCTCTCTCTCTCTCTCTCTCTCTCTCTCTCTCTCTCTCTCTCTCTCTCTCTCTCTCTCTCTCTCTCTCGCTCTCTCTCTCTCTCTCTCCCTCTCCCCCTGTCACTCTCCCCCTCTCTCTAGCATGGCGTACACGTTGTTACACCTGAAGTACCAAAGCAACGACGATATTTATGCCTCGTATATATTCGTGGCTCAGGTATTTACCAAGCAGTATCGTAACTATCAATATACTATGGTACACAGAGCCCTCCGTATATGCGAGCTCTAATATTAACGGCGTGTATCCTGTTGCGTACGTAACTCTAGCTGAGCTTGTAAACTTTTATGCTGTATATGGATTCATGGCATTCCATCGGAGATCGGTATTGAACGACATATGGAAACTTTTGGTAATGAGATTATTAACGATCAATCGCGTCTCAGCTAGATCCTTCATCCGCAAAATATAGCGCTCACTCTTTCCCTTGAGGCAGTATTCTAGTCTAAAAATTAAAAAAAAAATCGATTTTTTTGCCTTTTTTGATAAGTATAGAGTCTTAAGAATGTGTGCTCGAAAGGAAATTTGGAAATTTCCGATATTTACAAAGCTATAGCGATTTGAATATGGCCGGATTGACATGGCGCATCGGCGCGAATCGGAAAATCAGAAGATTCTAAGCTAGAACTAACTGCACGCAGGAAAGAACGAGCTTCAGAAAATCATCATTTCGAAGTCGAGGAATAGAAGGCACACTTCACGAGGCAGGAATGACCGATTAATGATAACTTAAGTATAACATGCCATTATAGAACGTACAAGGAACATCACCTAAGGTAGTAGTCTCGCCAAGGTGTTTTTCTATAGATTTTTTATGAGGACCCATTCAGGACACTATTAAGTGATGAGACTGGCAACGTTGCAACACTCGATCTGGTAACAGTTGAGACGCAGGACTTGGAGAGGTGGCAAGTCAACATGTCATACGCCTTCAGTACAAGTTTCAACTCGCTAGAGTCACTTGGCTGTCCGTAGCGATTTTTTTCGTGAAACAGTTTTTTTTTTAGTGCTTTCTAAAAAGGAGTAACATCAATTTCGAGCAACGTTGTGTGTTGCTCGAAGAATTTTTCGAAAATCAACACCTTAAGGCCTTAGGCCACTCTAGGATGTTCCAAAAATCGATTTTTTTTTGTTCAAAATGTACCTTAGTACCTATAAAATTATATTCCAAAAGATTATGGGTGTGAAAAATCTCTAAATACTCGATTTTCGAATTCTAGCGCAACCCCTCTTGATTCATGTCGTGACTTTCTAGTAACTTTAAACGCGTTTATCTCAAAACTACATTTTTCAAGTCGGCTGGACTCATAACTCAAATAAATTTCAACCGATTCACTTGAAATTTTAACTATATATTTAGAATTACATTTTCCGAGGCACTACGTAGGATTTTTTAAATTATATTGCATAGTTTCTATTTTATAAACAATTTTCCGACAATTTTCTCATGGCATTTTATACTTTTTGTTTTAGAAATGCACCATTTTGACAAAAAACAATATATCAAAAAAATCCTATGTACTTCTATAGCTATTCTTATATATAATCGAAAAAACTTTAGTGTCTCATCATAACTGAAAAATTATAGGAACTGTTGGTCCGGCCGTTGACCTTCCAGAAATAAAGGCGTCATCGGAAAAATGCTGCACAGTCGCCATTTTGACATGTATCGCTGTGTAAAAATAATTTTGTATAGTCAATTACGTATATAATAAAAACCCTATTTTGTAATTCCGATTTATTTTATGGTTTCGCTGAAAAAAAATCACGAAATAGACCCTTTTTGGCCTCTAGAGTAGCCTAAGGCCTCAGAGGATGAAACGGGATGTGAAAGTTTATATGGAAATAAATTTGCAAAAACCGCATGATTTAGGTTTTTTAAAAACAATCCCACATAAGGGATGCAACTGGTAATGAGATTTCTATGGGCCAGATTCCAAGCGGGCGGAAGCTACGAATATACATGAAAAATTGTATAAAAAAAATTAATAATAAACAACGGTGAGCCACGTTCGTATTCTCGGCTCGCTCTCGCGATCCACTCATCGCAATATATTTTCAAGCATGTGTATCCATACGAAACTAGCTCCGAACTTTCACGATGCAAAGTGCACGACGCTTCAGAGACGAGAAATCCTACGTCGAGGAAAGAGAATACTACTCGCGTCCCCCAAGGTACCCGTATACCTCGTCATGAAATGAACCGCGAGATGGAGAAGCAGAACTTGCAAGTTCTGCACTTTAGAAAAATGGATGCAACAGGGAGTGAGACGGAGAGAGGTGGTGCGAGACAGGAAAGAACGAGAGGCAGGATCGTCACTGCTCTCCCGGTAGATCACATTGCTGCTCTGCTGTAGATGCTGCTCCTTTTACTTGCGCGGATTTAGTTCCGTGCAAAGATTCCCTCTATGTATATAGGCTAGAAGGCTGTACATGGCACAGACTACAAGTGCACACGGATACACCCCCGCGACTCGAATCGAGAAAGCGTCTGCCGCGTAACAACTTTAAGCTACCACTTACTCCTAAAGCCCAGTGTACCAACTTTGTTTTATTATGCCACACCTACTTGCGTTCGTAAATGCATATATATGTTTATGCATTTACGATCGCGAGGGGGGGAGGGTGGCATGGCCACGGCCCTTAACAACAATTAATCAATTGTTAATCGTGACTTTCCACAATTAGAAACTAATCAATTGTTAGTTGTGACTTTGCGCAATTAGAAATTAATCAATTTTCAATCTTTTTGATGTATTTGATTAAAGACTAACAATTGAAACTAATTATCCGCAAACAAACACTTGTATCCCCAAACCCAAACAAACACGGCGTATCTCATATCAGTTAAGTTAAATAGTTTAATTGTTAATTTTAATTGTTTCTCAGACCAGTTAAAAAAGTTATTTGCAATTGTTTAAATCACGAATTGCAATTAACATAGATTAATCCAAATAGATTGATTGCAACATGCACGTCAGCCATACTTTTCAATGTACTCGACGGAGTAGGTTGTACTTCTCAAATACGTTCTATATAGAATTCCCGTTTTCCCTATCGAAGGTTATCGCCCCCTCGGGCACAAGCCTGATTCAGCCACTACTAAATCGTCTTGTTAACGACTGGATGATGACGTCACACTATCGCATGGAGATCGAACAGTACACGTTATATTCTCGTTATAGACTTGGCTGCGATAGGTTGACGTAGGTCAACGAGGCGAACGAACCTTCCAAACCCTACGTACACGACACTGGGATAAGCACCAGCAAATACATGTTGGCTGTTTTTTTTTTTCGTTCTCTGATCCAGCCCCGTTTGCTTTCGAAGGGTCACCTGGATTCGTCGGAAGAGAAAAGGGATCCAAGTATAACGACCCTCGCAGAATTGCCCCAAGACACGCGGATGGTCCAAGCTTTTTAACGGAGTGGCGACCACCCCTCCGCGAGAGTCACCAACGACGAAGGGTGACGAAGCGACGGCGCCGCATAACAGACCCAGGACGAGGCGAACTACCGTCACCGTATATTCTTATATGTCATACTTGACTGCACCGCGGCTTTAGCTATCCGTGACATCCCTCTTGCATACGTAACCGCGACACGAACACGCCACGGGTTTCCGGAATTGTAAGGGAAACGGCTTCTCTTGTTAATGGAAAAGCCGCGTACAACGGAGAACCACAATCAGCAATCGTTTATCCTCACCCACCCTTCAGCTCTTTCTTCGCCACAATATGGAATAACGATACGCGAATACGTTGACAGGGTGAGTTAGAAGAAAAAAAAATGCCATCACTTTGGCATCGATTGATTTTTTTAGCACAATAATAAAATTAATCGAAATTCGAGGCCTCGTAAATGGTGTTCCCGCCTTAAGTTATCGTGTAACATCGAAAAAGTATGGCAAATGGCTGTTGGATTATTCAATGGGGTCAGGTGTACTGCGAGTCTTGTTGGAAGCCGCTCTTTCTTCTCGCTTCTGTAACGAGGATACGTTAATATCATAGTTTGCCCGGATACCATCCACCATATGGAAACCCTAAGGGTTTACAAGTACTTGCCGTTAGTTGTGGGCGACCCTTGCAGGCTTACCTTCGTGTACGCTGTATCAGCTGTAATAGTCTTATCTATGTCGATAGACACGTATAAATTTCGTAGCGCGCGCCGCTTAAAAACTATTGGAATTAATGCTCGGTAAGCCTGGCAAACTCATGGATAGATAAACAACAAAATGTTACATTTGTTGATTAGCTGAAGCCCGTGTGGAAATTGAGCTCGGGCCTAGATCAGGCCCATCTTAATTTACCTTAACTTTATTAAGGCCCTAGTCCGAAAGCCTCACATGAGCCATCAGTGGCCTATCACACTTTGCTACCGAGGGCCATTGAAGGCAAAATAACTAGGACCTTTGAAATTGCCTCAACGATGCCTCATCACAAATTATTGCAGCCATATGTGCACGTGCGTGTGTGTCCACTGTGAAAAAGAAATGTGTTATTTCAATACATTTGAGGCTTAGAATTCTGTCGCATGTTTTGACACGTTTGATCCCGCATTGTTCCAATGAACGCACCGCATGTGTGTTGGTTCAAGGCATCGCAGCTCGTCTACTAAACGCGTAGTTTAATTATTATATTTAATCGATCTCAATTATTATGTCACAAATTCTTTAGTCAAGCAATTTATACTGATTGCTCCTATAATAGCAAAGTTTAGCAGTATTGGGGAAATCGCTACTAGGGAATCTAAAACTATACCCTTTAAAGGTCTTTACTTGGTTTCCATACTTATTTTTAGACCATAGTTTTAGTCAATCTATCTACCCTACCATTCCCTAATAGGGGCCGGGACCGGCTCTTTTACGTTCATAATCTTCATACCAGTTCTTACCAGGCCGGCCCCTCCTGGGCCCCGAGAAAAACACCGGCTACGCCAATGTTCAGCGGCAAACAGGTTGGAGTTCTCGCTATCACACTTCGATTGTCATAGAAAGTGATCCGGGTCTAAACGACATCTACAGCTATTAGCCCGAGTTCAAGAAAGTCTAATGATCCTGGCAGTCCAAAGTTCTGCAGATTTTGAGAGAGGACATTGCTAATGAAGCATGTAGTTGGGTCAAAGATCAAGATGATGTGTTCCAACGAGTCAACGATAGCATCATATTGCAAGCTACTCGAGGATGTTTTTGATGGAGCAGCAATTAAATGGAAAATTAAATCAACAAGGACAAATGTGCGCAGCTACTCGCTCGTGACATTGTGCACTGAAACAAGAAACAAGAGGCAAAGCCAGCCAGAGTAAGAGGATATCTCGATACTGAGTCAGGGAACTTCTGACCCGTGACCTCCGTTAGTCGCAAGAGAAGAACGTATGATATTTGCAGGTTTTACCGCGGCAGTTTCTCGGCCTCGCCACCCGAGAAATTAACAACTCGCTAGACCGTTGCACAAAGCCATACTTCCGGTATTTCAAAGAGAAAGAGCAAAATAATGAGAGTGGGAGTGAGAGTTATTACAGTTCGCGAGTGAACGATTACACAGCAAAGCAGGACTTTCCGGAGGCTTCTTCTTCCGTAGCGTGTATCCTTTCTATGGCCCCAATGGCCGTCTGCCCGTCTGTCGTTGACTCTTCCTATTCTCGCTGTTTCTCTTTGCATAACTTCACTGCATTCGCTGTTGTCTACATATCTTTATGCTGCTTTCTCAGGAAACGATTAGCTCAACAGTGAACTTGACGTCATCCTTCGATGAGCTGGCTTTCCCACACTATTGGATGTGCTCTATATGGAAACAATGTGCCAAATGAATGTAGAATTCTTCACCAGCCTACACGATATGCCACTATAAAAATAAGAAAATATCAACAGCCTGGGAGTCATTGACTTGTATAAAACCAATAATATTAAGTGGGTAAATACATGTAGACGGTAAAAAATTATCTTGCGATAGCTTTTCGGCACACATTTGTAAAAGCGGCCGGAAACGTATACAGCCGTGTTCGTATAAATCAAAGTACTGACTAATAAAAAGGGACAAATTTAACAATTCCACGAGTAAACTGATGTTGGCATCCCTCTACGCTTTTTCCATTCGCTTCTGGGCGATACGTGTTCTCTTATTCATGTAAATTGTACATCACTCTTCGACAGAACAGAGAAACACGAGCCCTTTGTTCTTTATGGTTATGCTGATCCTGCGCACTCGATTGTGGTGAATTTTGAGTCCTCTCAAACGCAGCGTATGCATCGGAAACAAAGAGAATACAGCGGATAAATATCTCCGCAGTGCAAAGTGGTGCGCATCTGTTTGGCGAGAAAAATCCACCGCTAATGTACTTAATTCTAGGTGAAAATCAGTTGATTGTTAAAAAAAAATCGGGTTCATGAAAGGAATACGTTAAAAAATGTTTAACAGTATCGGGTCATACGAAAGTTTTATTATTGTCGTGAAAGTACAATTATTATTTTTTATTTAAGATCATCCTAGTTGTCAGAACCAATTACAAAAAACTCAAACTTGGCAAGACTACGAGATGTGTAAATTAAGTAGGGAGACTGATTTTTTTTCAATTTTTTTATCCGAATAGAATTGGAATTCAATATTGTCTCCCCCAAAATAACTTCCTTGGGAAGCCATACAGCTCTGGCGATGGTTCTTCCAAGCCTCATAGCAGAGCTGGAACTCGGATACTGGAATAGCCTTCAGCTGGTCGATTACAGCTCTTTTAATGTTTTCGAGTGTCCCAAAATGACGTCCCATGAGGTGATTTTTCAATCTCGGGAAGAGGAAAAAGTGTCAAGGACTCAAGTCAGGCGAATAAGGAGGTTGAGGAGCAACAGGAATGTCTTTACTGGCCAAAAACTCGTTTATTGAAATTGCTGTGTGACAGCAATTTTTTTTCATCCCCAATTCATTGGTCAAAATCTGATGAACTATTGTGTGAGACAAATCTAACTCTTCTCCGATCATTCTGACTGTCAACCGACGATCTGAATGCACAAGAGCGCGAATTCTGTCAATATTTTCATCGGTTCTTGAAGATGAAGGCCTTCCGCTGCATGGTTTATCTTCAATCGACTCTCTTCCTTCTGAAAATCTCTTCTGCCACCGAAAATCCTGGGCCCTTGACAAAACACTGTCTCCGTAGGTCTGCTGAAGTTTTGCAAAAATTTCGGTCGCACTGTGCCCAAGTCAGAAGCTGATAGCACACCGTTGCTCGAAATTGATGTCACTTATTTTTAAAACGCACTAGAAAAAACTGTTTCACGAAAAAAATCGCTACGGACAATCAAATGACTCTAGCGAGTTCAAACTCGTACTGAAGGCGTAACACATGTCCACCTGCTATCCCTCCAAGTTCCGCGGCCCAAGTGTTGCCAGATCAAACGCTACGTTCCCAGTTTCATTACTTCATTGACACTCCTCGTATGTATTAATTGTGTCTAGAATCCTGACCCCGTCATCCAAATACTCTCATCAGAGAAAAATATTGAAAAACAACCTGCTGTGGGATCCGCAAGCTCATGCATACCCGTTAAAAAAATACAGCATCAAAAGACATTTTTATTCATCATTATCCGTTATCAAAAGCGTATACATGTATAAAAAAGCAAAGCACTGTGATACAAAGAGCCTGACGTTATCATTTTCACAGACTGGCAACGCACTTGGCGTATATTATTTCAAGTTTTTCTGCTCGTATAAAGGGAGTGCAGCGCTAGAACACGATATTTGCACTAGGGTGGAAGTTTTAACCAGCGAACGGAGCCACGAGGGGTTGGTTAAAGAGTGTGCGTTCTTGGAGAGATTCTGGCGCGAGTATATACACACACACACACACATTCATATATATATATATACTGATTTTGGTGACTATACTGTATGCCGGGAACATCAAACTCTCCATTCTGCAGCTCACTGCCCCCTTCGTTGTTCAGCTCCATAGTTCTTTGTCCTAACCGTACCCTCTAGCTGCCTTCTTTCCTTCAGTGGGTGGGTACTCTTCCACATATACTTTTTTTTCACGATCGAAAAATGTGTACGTATATAATCGTCTATATATGAACTAGAAGATAAATATGTTAGTTGTAAAGGGAATGATCGACTCCAGACGTCCATCTAAGGCGATCGTACGTGATTTTTCTTCTTCCATTGTGAGTAAAGTATTTGAATCCTAGCAAAGAAAAATCATTTTGTTTGTGAATGTATATATGTATGTGGATAAATCGTGGCTAACGATGGAGGCAGAGGATGACGAGGAAAAGTCGAGCAGGATAGAAAAGTAATTATTCACGAGTGCCTCAAGTCTTGTAGACGACAGAATCCATTAGATCCAATTTCAAGGTCACCCCATCTACCAAGTACACAGTAACACAAAATGTGCTTGATTTTCACAGAAAAATCCATTGTTCAAGACACGTTTAATATCTAAACGTATAAATTTCTGCATTTACACGTGCTGCAACTAAGTTTCCGGGTTTTTTTTTATCATTGAAAAATGGAAAATTCAAGAGAAATACAAAAAATGGTTTATTCAAAATATCGTCCCTCGCTATCTACGCATTTTTACCATTTCTCTTGGAAATACATGAATACCGCGACGATAAAACGACGCATTTTTGGACCTAAACCATTCATCCAACTAATTTTGTACTTCTTCGAAATTGGCCAGGTGTAGTCCAGCTAAGCGATCTGGCAATTACGGCGGGTGCGGTAGCAGATTTCATTTCAGCGTTTTGATGGTATCCTGGACGATGGGAGTGCAATGGCACGGAGCGTTGTCGTGCTGCAATATCACTCGTTCGTGTCTCGTGTCCTATTCTGGCCGTTTTGCGAGCAACGCATGGTTCAAATTGTCGTGTTTAATGCATTCGCAAGTTGATATTGTGTTTGCGTATCATCTTCATCCAATAATGTTTGCAGATCGGTGTCTTCGATTGTATTTGGTCTTCCGGAGGGCTCCTTGTCCTCAGTGTCGAAATCGCCACTTCTGAAAAGTTCAAACCAATCTTCACAGGTAGTTTTCGTTGGTGCATGTTTGCCGTAGGCCTCCTCAAGCAAACGGCGTACTCCAGCTGCATTTTTTTGTCAAGTTAAAGCAGTAAAGCAAAGCTTTCCGCAACTGTTGTCCATTTGGCATAAAACTCGACATCTTCATTGTTAGAAAAAATATTTTTGCGTTGCGATATGTGTTGGTATTACGATTGATTATTGTTGACCGATGTCCAACCAAAAAAAAACACGATATCAGACATGTATGCCGACTACATGTGTCGTTAGCGCCACTCATGTGTGAAACCCGGAAACTTAGTTGCGCACCTAATAGACGTGGGCGTTTGTTGCAAATACCATGGGCTTTTCTATCCATACTATTGAGAAATTTCACGAGGCGTAGATGACCCGTGTGATGAGATAGAAATGCTGGTAAAGAAAGTTCGTAGGGCCATTAAAAGGGGTAGCTAGCTAGGTATGAAGGAATATGGAAACATGAGGTTTGCCTCGAAGACTCTGCCCTTTGTGAACACGAGGATGGGGGTGGTTCGCATCCCTTTGTCCATTCGACTCATGGAGTTTCCCGTCGTGCGTCCTTTCGCTCGTTCTTTCGGTCGTACAGTGTCGCTCGACTGAGGGTGATGGCGGTTATAATATACGTTGGTAGCGAGGTTCGGGCTTGGTGGTTGGTCGTGGAGGGACTGACGCGTACCAGCAACGGCTGGATGGATCGATACAGCCCCAAGGGGTCGTATTATGGGGGAGGCTGGTCCGCAATACATGGGGGTAACCCCGTGTATATATAGTATAAACTCTCCCTCTTGCTGTTGGCTCCTCTTTCTCGTTCATTCGCTCCTACAATCTCCCTCCATCAATCTCTCTCTCTCTCTTGCTCCCACACTCGTCAAGTACATCAAGACTTCCCTCCAACAGCCTATTCGTCATCCATTCCTCCCGTTATTATCTCGCTTTCTTCCGCGGAATATCCCTCGTACCAATTTCTTTCACGCTTTCTTTATTGCGTCGAACTTATTTTTTTTCCCTTTCATCGAGTTTATCGCGGTGCCATTGCGATCTCTCATTTACACTCTCACTTTTCTTCATCCGCGCTTCTACGCTCCAAAGTCTCTCGAACTACCATATTGATGGCTCACCCTACATCGACGTTCGCCACTTCCGCTTCCTCCTTTCTTCCGTATTAGCGTGTAGGGGAAGGTCGGGTAAAATGGGAGTGGGAGGGGAGTTGAATGTACGAAATCAATGGATTTATTAATAAACTTTTTAATTTTTAGAAAAAATAGTTATATTCTTAGCTGTTATATTCATTTGTACTTTTAAGCTTAAGGTATTACTGGATGGATCGTTGGGCTAAAAGTTAGTCAAAAATGGGCGAATCGTGGATTTACAAATCTAGATCATGTCGTACATGTTTTGCATTATAAATAGCTAATTTAATAATAAAGCTAAGAGGCAAAATGAAGCTTGGTACTGTGCCTCAAGGTTTTTTAAAGATATATCCATGCCCTACATGTTGCTCTTGAGGATCAACGAGCTTTGCTTTTCGTTTGGCACTCGGAGATTGAAACTCGCTTGGAATTCCAGCCAAAGTCTATGTGTGCGTTTCGAGCACACTTGGGACTTCGAAACGTTGGGCGAACACGCAACAACAATGGCCAAATGGGCATTCCAAATACCCTCATCAATAAGAGTCTCGCTGAGGGACCGAGAACACGCAGTTTTTTCTCAGATATCGCCCTTTGTTCGCGAGGGAATGTGGCAAATCTTTGGCAGTCATCAAATCCAGATTGGAACTATCATTAGTGGCGAAATTTATCTAGATCGAAAGTTTTTACGACATACAGCGAGTGTGCCCTTCTTCGCTTACGATCCTCGTATGTTTGTTACAGTGTCTTCGTCAGATCCCTATATTTCACCATCTGCCGGAATATTGATAGTACTTCGCGGATATCTTTCGAATCTTACACTGACAGAAAAATTCATTTGATATTAACTAGATGCGTCTATTTGATTTTTTAAAATTTGAATTAACTATATTTTTCGTGAATTCAAACTTTTCCTATTGCATTCCATTATGAAAATGATTTATTCGAAATATATTTATTTATTTAAATCAAGATCTATTTCATGTCTTCTAATAATTGAATATTTTATTTATACCTAATAAATCTATAATTTGGTTTCATCTGGTAGTATAAGACAAAAGAGACAGACGGAAAAATGGTACACGATTCAGTCTCTCAAATATCTCATGGCTTTGTTTTCATTAGAACTGTTTTAACATTTTTCAGTTGAGGGAAAGGGTTAATCTTCCTATACATAAATAATTGCGCCTGTTAAAAAAAGGCACGACGATACCTTTCTTTTTTTCAAATAACAGTCTTGTTAGTGAAAAAAAAAACGAAAAACAATTTAGCTTTTTGTCACCGCATTTCTATGTCATGAACCTATATTCCTTTCTCGTATTCATGCGATATATTGTGTTTTATCTTTGTTTATTTAATTTGAATCTAATCTTTATTTATTTAATTTTAATATAATCTTTACTTAATTTGAATTTACACTAGGCATATAAATTAAAGGACACGAAAAAATCTCTAAATTTTTAGGTGATTTTAAGAAGGCTATAACTTGGCGAAAAATGGACGTAATGCAATAAGAAAAAATGCATATTCAAGCTTGAAGTCTCTAGTTTTGAGATCGGGAGATCAAATATTTTTATCATTGACCGTTTCTGAGCAAGCTCAAAGAGATCAACGGAAATTTGCGGACATGTGCGATGATATAACAACAAATATACCTGTTTAACCCAATCAGTAGGCATTTCTTGGGTTCGATGAACGCCTGATTGCCAAGACAAAAGTATGGGTCGTGTTCTCCAGCCATTTGTCTCATACGAAACTCCAGTCGACGACATTGCGGCTAGAAAAACTTTGAGGGTGCTCTCTTTTGCATCGTATCTCGAACAAATGTGATTATCTCTACTGTTTGGATCGTAATGAAAGGGAGGTACGCAGAGGGGAGATTGCTAATAAATGGTCCTACGAGAAATCGACCGTAAATTGTTATCGATCCGTTTGAGTATATAAAGAGAAAAGCCGAGGGTCCCCGGGGAGAAATGACGCATCGGAGAGTTTGATTCCCAAGTTTGTTGGACAGCCCCGCTGGTATATACCATTCAAATATTTACCACTGAACGACGTATGTGTTGCGTTCTCTTGTCACGTTGCTGCGCTGTAGCACCCCTTTGTTCGCGTGTCTTATTCTTTGTTTCGCAAAGCCACCCTTCGACCGATTGCCAAGCGTGTAGAAAGGGAAAAAAAGGATCTCGGTATTTAATTGCTTAGAAAGAGGGATGAGAGAGGCTCCGGCGAGCGTAGCCGAACTGGGAAAACCACGAGCCAAAACCCAATAACTATCTAACTTAATTATCGATCTGATTTCGTGGAACTCTATTAATCAACGAAGAAGAAATTTATCGGCACGCAATTACAGAACATTAATACCAATAATGTCAATTGACATATGTATTTTTCCTGCTGGCCTTTTTCTGCGGTATGCAATAAATAAATCTATATATATATTTATATATATAAAATAATTCCGTGACGGACTAAACGAATGACTGACTGGCCCATGCAGAAATGCATTCGAGTGTATCGAGTGCCCAAAACTTCTATGTGCTTGTCGAAGATCACAAATATGATAGTGAAGATACTGACGAATTTGTTTTTTAAGATCAAAACTCACAAAAGCTGTTTTTTTAAAGGTTTTTCTATTTTATTTGAATAAATGTTGATCTTAGAGAGAATTGTTTCCTAGATCAGTTGTAGCCTATAAAAGGATGGATCTTTTATGTTCTAAACAGGTTTCGTCTAAAACAATTCTGTTTCGAGAAAAATAAGATAATGCTCCAATAAGTACATTTTGCTAAACTCCATTAGTTTCGATATTATCTACTTACGCACTTTACCGCGGCAAGATTGAAGTTTAATCTTTAATACTATACTTAATACTATACTTAATTTAATCTTTACAAATAAAACATTAATATATCCGGATGAATTACGTCTACTTATTTATCCGGATATACATTTAAAAACTACGTTTAGTGTATCTTGATATATCAAATTACAAAATTATTACTTATGTAATTAATAAAATACTTATATACTTCCGCAATAAAATTACCAAATACCATTTCCAAATTCCTTTTATTCCAATATATAATAACGAATGCGTTTGGAACCGACTACGATTGCTTTCTCGCACGTCTGACATTCGTAGACTTGTACTACTGCGCCTCAAGCTTTTTGTTTCCCAAAGCAAGTCTACCGTATTGAAATCTTCGGCAGTGTCATTACATTACTGTTGGATAACGTTTATTTTTTACTGAACTTAGGCAATCAATAATTTTGACCGTTTTCCATCTTGCACGGTCATCGAATATGAAGATTGTGGGAGTTTCAGAAAGTTTACACTTAATTATGTATATATATAGATAAATATGTACAGTTCAATCCTATTTCGGGAATGTTCTTTCTCCCTGTAAATTTGGCGTAGCTGTATCGCGTAGTTTGTCACTTGTTGGTGTATGCCAAGCTTGTCATTCCTCTCCGCATCACTTGACCTCCGTGGCTGTTGCTGTACATCCGTGAAATGCAATCCGCCAAGTTCGCTTGCGCGTTTCATTTAAAATGCATTAGCTTCACTATCATCCTTTGCTTTCTCCGTTGCGTCATCCACCCTCTCCTGTCTCAAACTTTGTGCTTTCCATCTCTAGCCGCTTCTCCCCTTCGCACCCTCTCTTTCCATCTCGTTCTCCTGTTCATTCTCTCTCTCTCTCTCTTTCTCTCTCTCTCTCTCTCTCTCTCTCTTGTTCATCCTTTGCACTTAACCCTGTGTACTCTCTTTTTCGCAACGTCTTGGCGTCAGGGCCATTAGGATTATTTCCAAGTGCTCAGTTTCCTCTGCACTCATCCTCTCCTCTCGGTATAGCCCAAAATAAACCAAGCTCTTCCGCGGCAAATCTATCCGGAAGCCCGGATTTTAACCAGATTCGAAATTTAATTATTACGCAAACGGAATAAGCCCGCAATCCAAGCTGCTGCTAAGGTTAGACTTGAGGATGCGTTCGCGAACTTGGCCAACATTGCCGGAAAATTGCCATCATCGTGTGCGATGCTTTGACTTCGGGCAATTCCATTTTTAACGCAAATTTATACGAGATCGACGAAAGATAAATGTGTCCGAGTTATATTTTCAGTTACATACGAAGTGTGTAACAGTTTTTTCTAGTGCGTTTTAAAAATGAGTGACATCAATTTCGAGCAACGGTGTGCTATCAGCTGTTGCTGCAGACTTGGGCACAGTGCAACGGAAACTTTTGCAAAACTTCAGCAGGCCTACAGAGACAGTGTTTTGTCAAGGGCCCAGGTTTTTCGGTGGTTTAAGACATTTTCAGAAGAAAGAGAGTCGATTGAAGATGAACCACGCAGCGGAAGCCCTTCATCGTCAAGAACCGATGATAATGTCGATAGAATCCGGACTTTTGTGCGTTCAGAACATCGCTTGACAGTCAGAATGATCAAGGAAGAGTTGAATTTGACTTACACCACTGTTCATCAGTTTTTTTCCCATGAATTGGGGATGAGAAAAATTGCTGTCACGCCATAATTTCAATAAACGAGTTTTTAACTCCGTTTACTCTACTACGAAGAAATTTTAATCTCACGTCTTCTTTGGATTCGTCAATATTTTTTCACTTCCGCTCAAAATGCTTCTGAAAATCATCCATGTATACGTTTCTTAACCTTACATCCCTGGGCGACAACACGAATTTTCATATGGACATAAACGAAGCAACAGTCTCTCCTTGCAAAAACATATTTCGACCCAACGTCAAAGTTCCGATCTGCAATGATTGTGAAAACATTCGCATAATTTTTCATTGCTCAAAAATGTTCGAGATAGGAAATTTATTGATAATCCTTTGTCAATGGGGTTGAAGTTCTTTTTTATTTCTTATTTTTATTATTATCTAAAATAATGTTTTGCAGATTTAGGTTGTAGATCACTATATACGGATCCTAAAAATGTGTCACGTGATTTTCTTAGCTTAGATCTACTGCAGGAAGTTTGGAAAGTCAAAAAAGGTACTAATTTTCGTTGCATTCCAACGATGCAAACTTCAACGTCATCTTCGTCACTCCCGTATGACGTAATTGTTTCGAAGCCAAAAAAAAACACCATTTACGTAGCCTGTTGTATTTGCCTATGCGCCACATTGTAACATGGAGGGTTGTTCCGTTCCGGAGCGAAGTATACACTTGGGGGGGGACGAAACTCCCGCATACGAGCAACAAGAGAAGTGCTGCAATGACGCCACGAATAAGCGTCGTAGGACGAGGACACCGCCGTAGGAAGGAAGAAAACGGTGCCAGGGGAAGGGTAGTAGAACAAAACGTACGTGTACTGCAATATTCAGGAGTTGGGTGACCGCCGCCTCGTTGCCAACCCCTCAGTGGAAGCACCACTGCTGATATCGTATAGCTGCAGTTACGAAGCGCGCAGTGCGCCACATATACACGCGAGTACAAATACCTACGTGTGGCTAAATGCGAGACCCCGTTGTATTCATGGTGCGGGAAAACTTTCCGCAAACGTGCACAGGGCCTGTCACCCTCGAATGGGGAGGGCATGAGCTCGGATGGAGACTGGCTTAACTTAATGTACGGTCTATTATCAACTTGTACAGTGTACAAGTACAATGAGCAATCTACAAAGGACGATTCGTTACTCGAGCATAGGACACCGTATCAAAGTGCCCATTGCATCTCGTCTGCAGTCTGAGAAATACGGAATTCGATCATTGATTCCTGTCCCTCTGGAATTCTCTTTTTGTATACTTCGAACTAGCTATGTAAAAAAATGACTTGAGCTGCTTCGATTTGTCATTGGGGGGTGCTGAAGAATGATTTATTGAAAAAAAAGAACGGTATACTAGCTTGTTTTGAGGGTTATTTATTTAATAAAAAACAATTCCAATTATTCTATAATCTGCCTCGATAAATAAGATCCATAATTTTATCATAAGTCCGGCAATTACACTCAAAGGTGATCAGAAAGGATTTTCAGACTGTACCAATTTTTTTTACAGCAATGTCATTGCTGACCCAGACCGGAGGAACTACCGAGAAAGACCGAAGGCAATCGCGAGTATGTCTTTCAGGAACGCTCTTCATCTCGGCTACTGGACCTGAAAGATCTAGGATGGCACCAGCCAGGGCCAGGCTCACTGGTAGAACGTCGATGCGACGGTTTCGTAGATCAATAATTCACGAGCGTCGGAAAGGTATAAACTTCTTCAGGGAGCGGTAGTAAAATTCTTCAGATCGACGAAGATTCTAGACGAGGGTGTAGGAATGAGCCGTATAAAAGACCAAATGCAATACAGACGTATACCAAGATGTATATGTTTTCTCGGTTGGATCGCGATACGATCCTCCTGGGACTTAACCTGCGCGTATATATTTGCCTTTCCCTCTAGGCTTCTTTTTGCCAGACTTTTTGAAATGTATTTCTATATAACTTCACAGTTCGTCCTATTAATGTTTCCCAAAAGTCTGAAGTGTCAGGAGAGTTTGAAAGAGGAACTTCACCCACTGCATTACGGTGGAACTGATAAAAGATTTCAACCTACCCCGGATGTTGGGTTCTGAATGATCAAATGGGGAATATGACTTGGGTCATTATAAAAGGTGTCATAAAATTCACGCAAGAAGTAATTTTGAAAGAAAACATAGGTTTTAAATTAAAAATCGTAAATGTTTTATTGATTGAAAATGAAAAATCTCTAAGTACTCGATTTTCGAATTCTAGCGCAACCCCTCTTGATTTATGTCGTGACTTTCTTCTAACTTTAAACGCGTTTATCTCAAAACTACATTTTTCAAGTTGGCCGCACTCATAACTCAAACAAATTTCAACCGATTTACTTGAAATTTTAACTGTATATTTAGAATTACATTTTCTGAGGCACTACGTAGGATTTTTTGTTATATTGCATAGTGCCTTTTTTATAAACAATTTTCTGACAATTTTCTCATGGCATTTTATACTTTTTGTTTTAGAAATACGCCATTTTGACAAAAAACAATATATCAAAAAAGTCCTACATACTTCTATAGCTATTCTTATATATAATCGAAAAAACTTTAGTGTCTCATGATAACTGAAAAATTATAGGAGCTGTTGGTCCGGCCGTTGACCTTCCAGAAATAAAGGCGTCATCGGAAAAATGCTGCACAGTCGCGATTTTCACACGTATCGTTGTGAAAAAATAATTTTGTATAGTCAATTACGTGTATAATAAAACCCCTATTTTGTAATTCCGATTTATTTTATGGTTTGACTGAAAAAAAATCATAAAATATACCCTTTTTTGGCCTCTGGAGTCGCCTAAGGCCTTTTAAATTCGTTTTGGGGTACTATAAAAAGTATCAATTTTCTGATGCATTTATTTAAAAAAAACTGAAAATTTTCCGTCAACGTGCTCATCGGGGAATGTATTTTCTCCGGAAAATTGTGATTTATTTGTTGAACTTTGAAAACGTAAACCCGAGCAGCCATGCAGGCCGTGCAGAAGGGATGATGGCACGGGATACGTGCTGTAGAGTGCATTGCGGAGGATATTGCTGTAGCGCAAACACTGGCTGGTGGAATATTTTCTTCCCCGTCGAGACTGCTCTGTTCTCTATTTCCAAGGTGGAGTGCCCCGATGTGTCCTAGCCTCAAACATCCCTGAGACGAGGAAACAAAGAGGAAGAGAGAGAGAGAGAGAGAGAGGGAGAATAAGAAAAAGAACGAGAACAGGGTTGCCCAGTGGCTATATACGAGAACAGAGTAAATAGGTGCACTAAAAAAGTGGCTTGTTTATGCACTCAATTTTGTTCGAACTTTCCGATATCGACCACGTATCCTCTACACCAAGGGAATTCTCATCCTTGTTTCAACGTGGTTATCCCCCCCTCTGTCTCTCTCTCTCTCTCTCTCTCTCTCTCATGAACAAATGCATGAACAAATTATTAAATTTACTAATGACAACAATATTCTTGATCATCGCCAGTCTGGTTACAGGCGCGGTTTCAGTACTCAGACTGCCCTACTTAAAATACGTCATGATGTTGCTCGTAATGTCGACGAGGGACGCCTGACCATTTTAGTCCTATTCGATTTTAGCAAGGCCTTCGATATTGTCTCTCATCATAAGTTGTTATTAAAACTACATAAAATCGGATTTTCCAGTGGTGTACTTAAGTGGCTTTTTTCATACTTGTCTGGTAGGACTCAAGCAGTCGTAGACAATCATGGTAATACGTCTAGCTGGCTTGGTACCACTACCGGGGTACCTCAAGGATCGGTCCTTGGTCCGCTGTTGTTTTCCCTCTTTATTAACGATATCGGTGCTGGCCTTGCTCACTCTGAACATATGATCTTCGCCGACGATACCCAAATTTATTTGAGCTGTAAACCATCAGAGCTAGATGTTGGCATTGCCCGCATCAAACATGATGTGCATGTTATCGTGGATTACGCTGATAACAATGGATTAAAGCTCAATCTTGCGAAATCCAAAGTTTTAATACAGGGTAGTACTAGTTACATAGCTCAAATCGACGTCGACCAGCTCGTTCCGATTATTGTAAATGGAGTGACTCTTCCATATGTAAATGAAGTACGTAACCTCGGAATTACCATGACCTCTAACCTCTCTTGGCGCAAACACGTTTTAGTCATCTCACGTAAGGTAAATTTCTCTCTCTTCAGACTAAAATATCACCGGAATGCACTCTCGCGTGAGCTTAAAATCATGCTCGTTGTTGCCCTCATATTTCCTCACTTGGATTACTGTTGTTTGGTATACAATGATTTGACCAGCGAATTGAACACGAAATTGCAACAACTGATCAACAGTGCCATTAGATTTATCTTTAATTTGCGGAGGGACGAGCATATCACTCCCTATCGCAGACAGCTCGGCTGGCTCACCGTCAAATCTCGGCGTCACTACTTTTTAGGTATCACCGTTTACAATATTCTGCATGAATATTCTCCTACATATTTAAGAGAACTTTTTGATCTATCCAGGCCATCGACACGTCCTCAACGTCTTCATACAGTACATACATTCAATATTCCTCAGCATAGGACTGCGACGTTCAGGAACTCATTTCTTTTATCCGCAGTTTATTTTTGGCATACTCTCCCTGCGGAGGTTACTAGCTCCACGTCATCTACTGTATTCAAATTTCGTCTTTTCAAATACCTATTTAGTATTGATTTGTAACTTTAAGAAGAATGTTGGGTAGTCACTGGTCATGGATAATTATATGTGTTCTATCCTGTTATTGTCAGCGCGTCAACTTAATTAGTTTTGTTAATAACGCAAAATATTGTTACTGAATACTATTCATAATTATAATTACACCTTAAAATTGTTAGAATGATAAGCAAGTAAGATTAAGTTTAATTTGAATTGTACCACCGTTTGCCTCAAGGCTTTGCCAAGGCATAGTTAAAAAATAATCAATCAATCAATCTCTCTCTCTCTCTCTCTCTCTCTCTCTCTCTCTCTCTCTCTCTCTCTCTCTCTCTCTCTCGAACGTGGATGAATCACGTTCGAAAAATATTTGCGCCATCCGTAGAAGCGAGACAAAGAGTTCTGGAATGGAACAATTCGTTACCTCGATTGATACGACAGCTCGGAGGACTTTGTACGAACACAGAATAACTTCTTCTTTTTTTTTGTCAATTGTATTACATCGAATTTTGCAAAACCCTTTATCTGGCACATTTCGAAAGTGCAATTCAATTGAATTTAATCGAGTTCGTACATTGGAACATTGGAGAGTGAAAAAAACATTTCGAGTACAGTAATTTCAATCAAACCGTGCAGAAATTTGTTGGGAGGTCACCACATCCTTATGGGGATTCGATAGGGACGCCGCACGTAGGGAGTCCACATTGGAATCCAAATGGAATCCAAATGGATACCGCGCTTTTTCTCCATTCAAGTCGTTTGAGAATGTTTTGGTCGAAATTCTCAGTAATTGTCTATTTTGACAATTCAGAGAACGAATTGAGGGAAAAAATAACAAATATCGAGTGTTAATATTATGTAGGGGCAAGTGGAGTGGATTCACTGCTTCATATTATCTACATTATGATATGTATTAATTGAGTGTTATTTTTTTTTCATTTCAAGGCTGATTTTTATGGTTATTTTATCGCAGAAAAGCGAACGAAGAAGCAATATTTGGTTAACGAAAAATTGAAATGTAATTTATCAATTGCTATAAGAAATATAATGGTTTGTTAATGAAGAAATATTTTCAGTAGGGTAGGGAGGGTCATGTTGAGCAGTCGGGTAAGTTGGGCCATCGAAATATCTGGAAAAAATAAGCACCTCACGCGTTTACGTTACAACATTTACGTATAATACTTTTAAAGCTAAATATACTGGCTGTTCAGCAGGACAATAATCAGTTTGAAGAATCAATTAGTTTCTCTTTTAGTAACGAAAAATTAAAAATCGTACGAATCCACCCTCTCCTGCAGGTACAAAATTCCAGGACTTATCATTATTTTATCAATTCAACGATCAAACTGTTAGATGTGAGGCTCATTTTTCATTCTTATTTCCCGCGGAGCGTTAACCCGAATATTTCATTTGGAAGTGGCCATTCTTATCTTCGCCTCGACCTTCTTGCGTTCTCCACACTTATCCCTTGAGTGCTTGGGGGATTTTCGCGGGTCTAGAGAAACCGTGACATGTATTATTAACGCCGTGAAAAGCCAGGAATTTCCCTCTACAACCGAAAAGGATTCCTTCGTATCTTTACCTCGTGTAGAACGTGTATGACGATTTAAGTTTTGCGATATATATTTTTTTTTCTCTTCCCTTTGCTTC
This sequence comes from Ophion ventricosus, assembly GCA_963932345.1. Taxonomy (NCBI): domain Eukaryota; kingdom Metazoa; phylum Arthropoda; class Insecta; order Hymenoptera; family Ichneumonidae; genus Ophion; species Ophion ventricosus. Next base: position 20,448,766 of record OZ010722.1, read on the forward strand.
GCGTCACCGTTAAGGATTTGTACGAAAAAATCTGAGTTATTCTTGACAGAGTTGTCGTCATGGTTTATGGTCCGGAGAGCACATTTTTTTCTTAGGGGGGGAAAAAAAAGTCCCTCGTATTCTTACCATTCCTTGGTCATTCGGCAGGAAATTTTGCGTGTCCTATAGATACAAAAATTGTGATTAATTAACGGAGTAAATGATCAATTAAGTAGATGAAAAATTGACCATAGACATAGAATCGACCAAACACTTCGAAGCGAAGTTCGAAAATTGTTAGTACTAGTTATTTTTTCAGTTTTAGATTTTCCACTTTCAATTACACACCCACGTACCGTCCGTGGTAAATATTTTTCAGATAAAAAAAGCATTTACATTAAAAGAGGCGTTAAGTGTAATCGCGTGGGAGTGAGGAGCGAATCGATGGAAGTGAGATAGAGATACACAGGAAGTAGACGAAGTGTGTCCCCGGCGACGAATTTAATTTCCGCTCTCGTGCTGGGTCGTACACGTACTTGAGAGCTCTCTGATGCGCTCCGCGGGGTGGTTGCCTTGGCATTTTTAATTTGATTACTCGCACCATATATTACGAGGTGTGAGTAATTAAATATTGGCACGAATTGATTTCGCCCAAGGTCGATACGTTTCTCTTTGAATTACGAACGACCCCGCTTACACCCCTCACTTCATCGATGAAAAAAGGGCTGTAAAGGACAATCAAAGAAATCGAGAAAACTCGAGGCGACCCGTCATCGCGAGGTGCGAAAAAAAAATAATTAATTTCCGTAGTCCCAGCACAATTTGTTTGTTCGGAAGCGGAAGAATGGAGCGAGCATTTCGAATTCTGAGGTTCTTCATTTACGCAATATAAAAGTTTTACGAGCACAATTTTCCATTTATATTAAAGTTGCTCGAAGACAAAACTTTTTACGTGGGCTGGACACTTGTTGGTGCGGAATGGGATAACAGCATTGCCTCTTTGATGAATATCTGAATCTGAAAATTTAATAACTTTGATACGAAAATTAAATCAATTAAATGACGAATTGGCCAAAGCCTGACTGTGAAATTATTTTTGCATAGAGTTACTGGATATACATTCTTTATTGCACCCATTTGATGTCCTCTGACGTCAATGGGAGGCCTATAAAAAAAAAGCTACATCAGCAGAAACTTCCACGAGGTGTGTAAATTGAGTGATGAGACTGACAACGTAGCGTTCGATCTGGCAACATTTGGGACGCGGAACTTGGATGGGCGTCACGACATGAATCAAGAGGGGTTGCGCTAGAATTCGAAAATCGAGTGCTTAGAGATTTCTGACACCCATAATCTTTTGGAATATAATTTTATAGGTACTATGGTAGATTTTTAACAGAAAAAAATCGATTTTTGGAAAATCCTAGAGTGGCTGAAGGCCTTAATTTACACACCTCGTACATATATTTTCCGATACTTCAATGCATTCCATCGCGTGGTGTTACCTTTGCTGCGTCTGCATCCGCGATATCTTCTTGTCACGGCAAATTAGACGTGACCCACATATAAGGCTGAATCATTCCGTGTTCCGATTTTTTTTTAAATTCGAAGCGCGTACATATGTAGCAGGTGTTATATATTGATCATACACGGCGAAATGCTTCCGTGGTTGGTGGATATAGATGGGAATGGTTATACGCGAGTTCCTCAAGAGACACGGTGCTGATTGCGCGCTTGGATAATGCACAGGATGCCCAGCGTCACCGCGTCCTCGACACCGCAATCGGATTAGACCTCGTGGGAGACGAAATCCAAGCCGTAATCCTCTCACCCTTGCCATCATCGCACTTTGGTCCAAGATCTATTCCGTGAACGACTGCCCTCATCTACTCTCCTCCTCCCTCTCACCACCAACTCCTCGCAGGACTCCAAATGCATTCTGGAGACATTTGCAATGAAGACGTAAATTCAATTTAGTCCACTGCCGAGTATTTATTCAATTCCAATGTCTCTATACCCTTTCAAGCTTTAACGCCCCAATCGTCTTTCACGTCTATCCCACAATTGTCACTCGACTGTTTTCCGTTTCTCGGCGACAACTCAGCATGTTGCCCACAGCTACGTTTCACCTATTCACCACCCTTTCGTATTTGCACGAGGGCAGAGGGATACTCTCTTTCTTTTTTCTTGCGTTTCTCGCGAAACTATATTTTGTAAAATGGCGTAAGTCGTATGACAAAATCTATTCGTCAGATTCACTACGAATTCGCAACAGAGCGTAGTTTATAATATATTTTATAAATAAGTTCATTCATTTGTCACTAAGAAATGATTAACGTTGTTTTACTGGTCGAAAAACAACTTTTTTTTCTCCAGCTTGCCATTTTCGTAATTTTCGAAATTTCAAAAAGTATATTTTTTTATTTTTCATTTCAGACCACCGTAATTGCTGGAACCAATTGCCCCTATTGGCCATGCAGCAACGTCGTCACTTGTTCAAATAAAACTTTATAGTTTTTCAATATTTTTCCATAAAAAATACTCAAACAATTGGCAAATTGCGTCCTGGTGATTTCGATGTTCTCATCAGAAGAAAAATGGAAAATTAACGTATTTCAATCAATATCGATCAATCAAAGATCAAAGATCAATATATTCGAGGATATTTGATTAATTCCTGAACACTGCTGATTGTTTTTCGACCAAGACACAACGGTGAATTTTTCTAAAATTTTCTCGTCCACGAGCATGTTTTATTTTTTCATCAAATTTTGCTCATTTTCGCGCTAACGAAACTTTAGTAGCTATTATTTTCTTTTTCCCCAGTCGCTGAGGTCACTCTATCGATTCTTTTTCTGCTCGTAATTCTACATTTTCTCTGTCGCCGAAGACATTAAATTGTACTTCGTTCGTCGACCATAGGAAATAATTTTTCTTTTACCTCGAAATTACGAAAAAAAAAACCTCAAGGTAGCTCCAAGTCCAACCCAATAAAACTCGTGAATTACGATGTTTGTTCTCGGTGATTCGTTCGGTCGGAAAAATCCCTCGACCGTATTTCGACTTTTCCCGGGATCGGATCATAGGCGTTACTAGGGGACGTGAATATTGCAAGGACGAAAAGCAAAAATAAGGAGAGACAAAGAACAACCCATAAAATTTTCACGGAAGTTATTTGAGCTTTTTACGAGGGTGCTCCTAATGGCGACCGTATAAGCTTATACGTTATATTACTTAGTGCATCGGCAGGCAGTCTTTTATTATACTTTGCTTGTAATTCTTTATAGGGGTCTCCCGTGGATATTGCATCCGGATATGACATTCGATTTTTTTTTTTTTCTATCAACCGAGAGCCTTGCATCGTGGAGTTTCGACACCAACATCGAAATTCTTGGAGACTGTTGAATTTTATATCGCAAAGAGATAAGATTGACCACGGATTTGCAAAATCTGAAAAAAATCTAGACTATCACTTCAGATTAGAGCTTTAGATTAGAACTTTAGATTAGTTGTTTAGACTAAAACTTTAGTTCATCAGATTAAAACTTTGGATTAGTTCTTCAGATCAGAACTTTAGTTTAGAACGATTAGAACTTTAGATTAACAGATTTACAAAATCAAAAAAAAATCTAGATTAGAACTTTAGATTAGAACAATTAGACTTTTCGACTAAAATTATTTCAGTCAAGTTACATCGATAAATTCAGGAAATACGGACGACCGAGTTATCGTTAAGTTGACTTCATGAAAACGTCATAAGAGGACTGTGCGAATGACTTTGTCGCTGCTCAAGGTATTACTGGATGGGCCGTTGGGTAAAAAGTTAAAAGAATTTAATGAATTCGTGCATAACGACTAGGGTAATAAAATAATAGGATACCGAATGAACAAATTAAGAATCAAACTTCATTTTTATTGACGTTTTTTTATCGCGGCCAATTTGCGCCAAGTTTCAAATTGAATGGACATTTCTGTATATAAATTTTTATTCGTTAACCAACCCGAGCACGACAATGTACGCAGCCGTCTGAAAAATATTGCTGGTATACGTTACAATTAACAGATTCCGAATAATTCAGGCGGAACGGCTCTGCGCAACCGTGTAAAATATGTTGATGAATTTTAACGGCGCCCGTTCCGCCGGAAAAATGGGGAAGTATTGGCAAATGGAACACAGGGACGTAAAATTAAGGAATAATGCGACGGGGTTGATAGAAGAGTGATTTGTGCGTTTTTTTGTCCAGCCGCCGGACCAAACTCGGTGCGAAAGGGCTCGTGGGTTTTGTTTCGATCGATCGAACAGCTTATACGAGCCCCATATAGTTCGAAGTGTTGCATACACATCAAAACTGAAACAGAAGTTTGAGCAGAGACTCAACCGTCCTGTCACACGATCATTTTATCATTGGCCTTCTAATCAAATATTATAATGACGTTGAAGTTGACATCGTTGGAGTGCAATGATTTTTTTCGTTCATTTTCCACTTCTTTATTTTTATGCTTATCCAAAGTCATCTTTTTTTTGTTGCTAAACGAGATCGTCAACCTCCAATAAGAATACGTAAAAATATTCGATTGATTTTCATGACGAACGAAAAATCGAACAATTGAAAAAGATTGATTTTCGTTACGTTCCAATGATGCAAACTTTAACATCACACTGCCAAAAAAAAAAAATTAATTAAAAAAGAATCTAAATCAAATATTTATCAAATCTATTTAAATCAAATTTTATTTGTTCGAGATATTCTTTTTCAATATTAAATATATTCGAATTAAACAAACAAAGATAAAATACGATATATCGCACGAATACGAGAAAGGAATATAGATTCATGACATAAAAGTGCAGTGGAAATAAATTATTTTTCTTTTTTTTTTTTCACTAACAAGGTTGTTATTTGGACAAAAAGGAAGGTATCATCGTGCCTTTTATAAACAGACGCGACTATCTATGTATAGAACAACTAACCGTTTTCCTCAACTGCAGAATGTTACAACAGTCTTCCAATGAAAACAAAGCCACGAGATTTTTGAGAGACTGAATCGTGTACCATTTTTCCGTCTGTCTATTTTGTCTTGCACTACCAGATGAAATCAAATCACAGATTCATTGGGAATAAATAAATATATTTAAAATAAATAATTTTGATAATGGAATGCAATAGGAAAAATTTGATTTCACGAAAATCCTAGTTAATTAAAAAAAAAATCAATTCGACGCATCTAGTTAAAGAATTTTTCTATCAGTGTGGCCAGATCCTGACACAAACTAGGGGATGTCCGGTCACATTTCTGTACGGGCTAATCGCTTTGAAGCATGAAGTGATGATTTTTGGTGATTGTAAAAAAACAATAGCTCGACCCATACGCAATCGAAAAATTACGTAAAAAAATCACTCTCGTACTTGCCCGAGAGCTAAGCATAAAGCCATTAACGTTCCGATAGATAAGCGAGTGTCCAAACGCATATGGGAAGGCCGTACGTATTGCGTGATCACGAACGAACGCATATGGGAAACTACCAAGAATGGCATGACCGGGTACACGTTTCCACATAGACGCACTCTTGGTACGGCACGCACAACATAATATACCGTGTCTAATGTCGATGGCCCGGTGGGTGCACGTGTATTAAATCGGCGAGCGAAACCCAAGAGCCAACCGCAGTGAAAGTTGTTCGCTAACCGGTTAATCGTGTGCCGCCCGATTGGCCCGGAATCTCGATTACCCGACAGCAAGATTCTCCATGTTCCTTCCATACATAACGCATACTTGGTTCAATAAAAAAGAATGATTGTTCAAAAAAAAAGAGAATACTTTAGGAAACTGCAAAAAAATCAATCTTTTTTCTTTCAATTTTCTAGACTAGCTTCTACCCCCTTAATGTAAAATATATGAGAAGTCGTGGAACAAAAGAGAGGGGTAGGGAGGCAGACGGACGAGAATAGTGAGAAACAGACAGAAAGATATAACGAGCCGGTGTATCGATAACAATCAAGAGTAGAACAATCGAGCGTGGGAATGGGCTTGCATTTTTGATTGGGAAAACGTAGGAGGTCGGGGCATCGAAGTAGCAGCAACAAGTGACCTAGCCCAACGATATATTCGAGTAGCTCTCTCTCTCTCTCTCTCTCTCTCTCTCTCTCTCTCTCTCTCTCTCTCTCTTTCTCTCTGTTTCTTTCTTTCATATAACATTGGCAATCGGTACATTACCCTTGTCATAAGCATAACTATAGCGGACAACAAGCTGAACACATATAAGGAGCACATGACCTACCCCATTGGCTCTTCTCTGCTGATACCTAGGTATAACTGCTTAGATCTCATGCTCTATATGCACACGTACGTAGCAAATGAACCATGAGGTCAAGAGCCTACGTTCTATAGACGACGATGTACACGTAGACTTGTATGTTCCATGTGGCAAGAGCAACGGCATCGATATCCTTATCTGCACTGGAGTCAATCAAATGTTACGTTCCGGCGAGAGAGAAGGTTATCAGTGAAGTGGGTAGGGCCATGGATCGTCGAACGTGAACTCTGTAAACGTACATCTCCAGGCTCTTGTCCATTCCGTAGCTTCGTACATCCTCAGGCTTTTCATTATTCAGGCTAGATGGAAGTCTAATGGATTGCTCAATTGGTTGGATCATTCTCAAAACGCTGCTTTTACAATAGTCACCGTAATCAACTGATATTTACGGCTCGGTAACTTTTGCAATCACGTAAGGTGGATCATTCATTTTGGACGAGACACTTTTCATCCTTAGGGTGAGATTTTATGGGCAGTAAAAAAACAGCAGATTCTCAGTAACTTACTAGCCGTTACTGACGTTGGACCAGTTCGTTGAATTATTGAAGGTATTATAGTCTAGAGGCCTTCCGGCGTTTTTAGGGGCGTGATAAAAAATATATATATTTTTAGTATCCATTTTTTACAAACTTTTTATTGATGCTTCAAGAACGTAGGAAACTATTTTTATGCAAAAAAGTAAAAGTTATGAAAGTCACTGCTGCTTTTTGCTGAACGTCACATGCTACGCTGATGATTCCAACCTCCCTAGATCGTTGCAGCAAAGGTGAGCCTGTAGGGCATGGTAATTCAATTGCTGGGGGAGTTCACCAAAGTTTGTAGGAGATGAGTTCCTCATGATGATCAGAGGTCAAAGTGGATAACAATTTTTTGCTCTCACCGAAGCTTAAATTAATTGCTTACTCAATATTCATCGTGGTTGTAGTTCCAATAATTAAGCAGCCGCTGCGGAAAGTCATCAGTAATCCGATGATCACATTCCCCAAAGACCAATGTGTCTACTTTCGTGAGAATGAATTCATAGCTCACGGTGACACACTTTGAAAATTGTTTTCAACTGATAATTGAATTTACAACGCAGCTATATGGGGTGACATGAGCTGGCTTTATGACGTTCAACTATACTGCTCACAACATCTGGTTGTTTCCACTCTCCGACAATCCTCGCGAAGGTTTTGGTCTTTTGATGCAATAGGGACAAACACAATTCCATTAAGATACTCCTTTCGCGGAAAGCCATATTTTGTGGGCACATAAGTCAGGGCTCTTTTGGATCATTAGAAGATTACAGTGGCGCTTAAGGGGGCACACCCGCGAAGACAGCGGAAAAAATACGTGAATTTTGGGATTATCTCAAAAACTATTTGTCTTTCGGAATAATGATTTAGCAGGTTTGATATCTCTTGTTTTACGCAACAATTTAGTAAAAAATCAACAAACCCAAACAAATAACAATAAAATTTCGTCAAAAATCAACAAACAGACAGACAGACAAGAAAGCAAGTTAATACAAACGTGGTAAAATCAGCAAGTTTAGCGCCAAAATATCTGTAATGTAGTAGAAATTGTATAAAATATGGTCTTTCAAATTTTTCATTGCCACTATTTATTCTCGCTATATATTTCTTTTTGTTCGGTGGCTATTTATCCACTCTATGGCGCAACCACACAATCTCTTTGGCGATTTAATGTACCGAATTTCCGCACGTAGAAAACCTCACCCTTAAATTTTTATTGTTTCGAGCTTCGTGCGCCATAAGCACTCTCGTAAATTGTTCAATAGGTCATCCGTTTGGAAATCTCCTTCTCTTCCTCTCTCACTCGTTCTTTCTCTTCCTCCGACTCTGTACAGTGCCACAAATCTCAACGGTACACTGCCCTAGCAACAAGGCTATCTTGTCGTAGCCAGTGGAGTAACAAATTGCACTGGCCGTTCGACAGTCCCGCAGTGGCGAGTACACACGACTATTTCCGGGATGTCCGAAATCAATGGGTGAATGGACAAAACGGAACGGGACATAAATCATGCTGAAAGTTCTGGCTGTACAATTGTCGGAAATCCATTGGATCTGAGTTAAAAGAATAAGGAGTCTCGGTAGCTTTTGAGGTCGCCAAGTCCATGCTATTTTTATGAATTATTTTAGATTTTTGGACGAAGTTTTGCAATAATAGGGGAAGGCGAGACTCTGCGGTAACGAATGGATGAGTCGATGGCCATCAAAACATTAAGGGGTTACCCTGGCGCTTGGAAAAATGGGTGTAAAAATAAATAAAATTTGAATGCGACGATTATTTAATAGTATTTTAATAATTTTTTTCATAAATTAATTTTTATAATTAAAAAAATTGAGATTATTTTATATATTTATATGAAATAATCTTTATTTTTTATAAACACATTATAGTTCTATAACAAATTAAAAAAAAAAAGGAATAAAAAAATGTTAAATGCCGGACAAATCGTCTATTAGACCCTCTTTTCAATCTGGTAGACAAAATATCTCGAGATCCACTCAACCGATTTTGATGAAATTTATACCACATATTCTTTAAAATATGATCTAGGATTTAGCATAGGATTTTTTTTTATCGGATACCCTGATCAAGTGTTTTCAATTTTTTCAACTCCATTTTTGGTGACCACTAGAATTTTTTTCAAGCAGCTGTCATGTCTACAAAAAAAATAAAAAATTATTTTCCAATGGTACACTTCAGCTATTACCTTGCTTTATAAAAACATTTTTATCCTTTATTTTTCAGACGATGCATGACAGAGAAAAAAATTGCACGATCTGGAGTTTCATATTTGACACTGTGTTGAGACGGGTAAAATCGATAGTCCGAATTTGAGAGGGAATGCAAACAATTCCACGTTGCCAACTTACAGTTGGCAATACTGCCAAAGCTCTCTTCGCCCAGAGGCTATAATACACGGGAGAGGGGGAGAGGGAGGAGGGAAATAGAGTTGGGATGACTCTTTCAAAGTGGACACGGAGAAGCCCTAAGAGCAGTTGGATCTTTTCTGGGAGAGCCCTGAAGGCACATCGACGACTAGGAACGTGACCGCTCGATTGAACGACTGCTCGAACCAGTGATAGCAATTATTCGTCACCCTCCGGGCATTCTGTCTCCCTGCGCTGTCTCAATTATATATAATAAATGTTTGTATACATCTATATGTGAGTACAATAATTTTCCTTCAATACTCAATGCTCGAGGGTGACTTGCTTCGTGAACGTAATAATCCAATATTCGTCCCGTATCTCCGTCAAAGCCGGAAGGAACTTTTCTCATAAGCTTTTCTCTTCTCCAGAACCAGCCACGTCACTGCAGCAACGTAAACACACTTGGGGATATCTCGGGTATGAGCTTTGAGATTGTCTCAACACGCATGCCATCTTAAGGGACAAAAATGTTCGATCCACGGACACGTGCATTGACATGCACGTGTCCGTATTAACAGTATGACATAAAAATAATAAAATGTTCTTATTCATCTTCTTATTCTATTCTTAGGCATTAATTAATTTATTGCTTCAGTGCCCAGGAGGAGGGGGGGGGGGGGGTGGCTCCACGTCTCACTAAATCTCACCAGGAGGCAAGGGGGGTCCACATTAAAGAAGAAAACACCTCACCTAATTAATGGACGTCCCCGTTACATTATACAGGATACCGAGCAGGAGATTGCTAAAGCAAGGAGTGATCAAACATTACAAGACGGACAAGCAGACTCCCATAGGGGCTCAGCTCGTATTCATCCATCATTGATTCATGACCAAGCGCCACTCGGAGCTAGCCTCATTTTTTCCTCGTCTTTCCTCGCCTCGTTTGCCGCAAGAGGTGTCCTTCTCCCCGGGGGAAATGTGTTCTCCAATGAAACTGTAAGTAACCGGAAGTGATACGAAGAAAGCTGAACCCGGATCTGGCCGGGAGTAAATCTTGGTGTGCGGATTCCTTCCTCTGTGGAAATCATCTCTGTCGTGTAAGAGATGGCGAAGCTTTACGATCTCGAAATGATTGTACGAGAAAAAAAAAATAAGACTCTTGTATCGTCTGTATTTAGAGGCCTAGGCCTCGTTGTGACTCATGACCGTCTCACGACACTCCAGACCTGGAATTTTATGCTCTCAAAGATAATGGAGCTGAGCGAGAAGTGTGGGATCCCCGACGTGTCATTCGGACGTTATTAAAGCTCTGGCGAGTCAACGAGTTACCTAAAGATCTCTTGCTCTGCACTCAATGGGAGTAGATTTTTTTTCACTCTAGCTTTAATATCGACAGGGCCTATTTTTTCACATCGTTTTCTCGGACTTCGCAATCCGGCGATGATGGAAAAGATTTACATTTCATTTGAATTATGTTTTAATACTTTTGTCAAGGGGGGAAATACATGTCACCTTCATGAAGAAGCTAAAGGACTATTGAACGGATCTGGAATAGCTGGTTAGCCGCACAATCATTGAAATCATTGAATTTTCGTATTTCGAAACTTTAAACACGTTTTTTTGTTCAAAACTACATTTTTTAAGTTTGTGAGAAACGTAAATTGAAAACGAGTTGACCGATCGTGCTAAAATTGTACACACAATTCAATAATAATATTGCCTTCAACTTATTCCTACTTGTTTATGAAAAACGCTTTTAAAAAGTACTTTTTTGGTGCAGAAAAGAATGAAAATTTGGTGTTCTTCCATTTTTTTTTTCATGACGCGTCTTGTTGTTTTAAATTTCCAACTTTTCGAAAGTTTCTTAGGTACAAGTTCTGCATTTGGATGTTGAGATACTAAAAATTCTTGGCTTATATTGTTCAGAGGAATATTGAAGCCGTTGAATTTCCCACAAACGGACAACTTCCAACGGACAGCTGATAAATGAACTGGAATGAAAAATTTTTCATACATTTTGTAGATTTAGACATTTTTTGATGTTCGCTAAAAAGTCGTGGTTACGAAAATTCTTCGGCTAGTCACATTTTTCTAAGTTTTATCATTAATATTTTCTTTAAATATTCAGTGACCCCCTGTTTTTATTGTCGTTGCGGAATCTTCAGAATGTTTACGTGCTTGGTGTCAGTTTATATCAGACATCTAGAGTTATTTCTAGAGCATTCTAGAGTATTTTTGGATAAACTTCCGAAAAGCGGAAACTGAATTTCAATCTGCAATTTAGTATATAAATTATGACATAGAAATGTGGCCAGCATGTCATCTCCACAAAGTGCTGCATAAATTAGACGATATTTCAAGTCACAATTTTTTGCTGAAAGTTCGGTAAGTTGGTTTGAAATTTTACCAGTATACCGGAATGTATTTTCGGATAAACTTCCGAAAAGTGGAAACCGAATTTCGATCTGAAATAAATAAAAATAAAAATAAAAACCAATAATAAAATATAATTTTTTATAAGCCACATTCTTTTTGAGAAACGATATTAATCTGCTTGCTGTAAGTGATATTTGCATTTTTCTTTCTCTGGACCTCAATTTAAGAAAATTCCAAAATGGAATGGAAATAAATGGATTAATTTTGTTTTTTGAAGGTGCGTCGTTTTACTGCATTTCCCATACTAACGCAACGAAAATTCACGACACGATGACAAATATAAATAAATAAACGCAAAATACGTAAATGCGTTATTTTCCGTGATAAAAAACAGCCTCGATTATCATCTCGCTCGATCAAATCAAATTTAACCAATCTAAAATAGAAAAGAAAAGGAGAATAATCAGTATAAGTCCATATGGGTGACAGAAAGCGAACGAACAAAGAATTGAAGAAAAAAAATGCGTGTGCTCTTTGTTAAGCCCTGCACACTAGATTTTTTTTTGTTACCATTGAAATTGCCACTCACGCAGACTTAGAGACCCCGTGAAGAGAGCTTAACGGTGACAAATTTTTATGGGGTGCATATATATTAGGCGAGCGATTCGCTTGAAATTGTTCGGCTTTGTCCTCGCGCGAGCTTTTCGTCCTTTTATATAACGCTCTCCTATCTATCTGCTTCGCCAGTGTCGACTATGATGAGAGGAACAAAAAAAAAAAGAAGCAGTGAATTCAGTCGAGATGGCAACAAATTCGAGAAATGCTCACCCTCCCTCGTGTCGTGTAATCCCGACCAAATTTGGGGATGGAGGCCTCTAACGATTCGTCGATTGCTGTATTTCTTGGACCACGTGTCACATGACTCGCCCGTATTTATTGATATCAACGAAATTATTGGAGGAATTGGAGGGAAAATCATGATGGAGCGGAAATGGATCTATCTTGGGGTGATGTACACGCGAGAACGGTCACAAAGCGATCTCTTTATCTATTTTTAGTACGAACATTAAAAAAAAAAGAAGATTTTGTTTGCAATTTCTTAAAGTATAGACTCTTAAAAATATGTCCTCGAAAGGAATTTTCGAAATTCCCAATATTTACAAACTTATAGGTCCATACGCCAAACGTCCTGTATACGAATACAGGGCGTTATGGACCTTCACAATTTTTTTACGGGTTTAGAGGGGTCATTTGCTGGTTTTTTTCATTCTTAGACCCCATGTCCTAAGTGTCACGGTAATTGAGATATGATTTTTTTTTGTTTCTTCGTAATTACCCAAAACTTTGCCGCTAAATCGTCATAACTTTTGTGTTTGTGGTTGTAATAGCACGAAATAACTTTTGTTGTATTGTGTAATGTATGATTATTATAAATAAATCATTATTTTATTATTTATCTTTTTATCAAGCCCGGAAAAAAAGGTCCGGAATTTAGGCCTCTAGAGTAGAATACTGCCTTAAGGCCTTAGGCCACTCTAGAGGCCAAAAAAGAGCATATTTTGTGATTTTTTTTTCAGCGAAAACATAAAATAAATTGGAATTACAAAATAGGGCTTTTATTATACACGTAATTGACTATACAAAATTATTTTTTCACAGCGATACATGTCAAAATGGCGACTGGGCAGCATTTTTCCGATGACGCCTTTATTTCTGGAAGATCAACGGCCAACAGCTCCTATAATTTTTCACTTATGATGAGACACTAAAGTTTTTTTCGATTATATATAAGAATAGCTATAGAAGTCCGTAGGATTCTTTTGATATATTGTTTTTTTGTCAAATGGCGCATTTCTAAAGCAAAAAGTATAAAATGCCATGAGAAAATCGTCAAAAAATTGTTTATAAAAAAGGAACTATGCAATATAATTTAAAAAATCCTACGTAGTGCCTCAGAAAATGTAATTCTAAATATACAGTTAAAATTTCAAGGGAATCGGTTGAAATTTGTTTGAGTTATGAGTCCGGCCAACTTGAAAAATGTAGTTTTGAGATAAACGCGTTTAAAGTTAGTAGAAAGTCACGACACGAATCAAGAGGGCTTGCGCTAGAATTCGAAAATCGAGTACTTAGAGATTTTTCACACCCATAATTTTTTGGAATATAAATTTATAGGTACTAAGGTACATTTTTAACAAAAAAAATCGATTTTTGGAAAATCCTAGAGTGGCCTAAGACCTTAAACTGTTTAATCAGTCGAACGATGATTGTCCAATAGAAGAGAGGAGAGAGAGAGAGAGAGAGAGAGAGAGAGAGAGAGAGAGAGAGAGAGAGAGAGAGAGAGAGAGAGAGAGAGAGAGAGAGAGAGAGAGAGAGAGAGAGAGAGCGAGAGGAAGAGAGCAAGAAGCATTGGAATTCGTTTTAAATTGATTGGATGTATGGTGCACTTGCAGCAAATTTGGGTATAACCGAAAGGGAATAAATGTGAGATTGTATGTGTGGGATCGCAAATTGCCCAAACCAGCATCGCTTTAACAATACAGTTGTATGGACGCAGACCATCGAATCGCAGGGAATTATGTCCATTTGCATCGTAACGACCGTTAAAGCGCTTAATTTCTTTAGATCGGATTATGCACCGTTCAATTATTGCGCAAGCTGCCGGACTCTCACTAATTACGCATCAGCAAACGAATTGCTCTGCGCATTTGTCCTCCCCCCCCCCCCCCCACCCTTTACCACCGACTGTCTGAATCCAGCAGCCCCGACGGTTGGTGCGAACAATGAGTTTACACAATATTTTCGTAAATATATATTTACGAAAATATTGTGTAAACTCATTGTTCGCACCATATCGCTGTTTATCGCGATATATATCGCGATAAACATTTTTTGCACACCCAATAAATGCATGTATACAAATATTTAGTGACGAACTTTTGTCCAACAGTTCGAAATAGACTGTACATCGGAATTTATTTCGTGATCGGAATTTTGACAGGCATACGGCGAGATCAATGAAGCGAACGTTAATTGCTCAAGTGTAATGCGGTGTCAGGTTCTTCATTATTTTACTTAATGTTAATTTCATATAGCCGGCAATAAGGTATTTGAAAGATCGGATTGCAATATTGCGTAACTTTATACGTATGTACAGATTTGACTAAAAGTATCAGGTTGCCGATTTTTTTAATCCGCTGAAAAATCGTTGCTATAGTTATTGTGAAAACGACAGCAGGTGAGAAATATTAAGTTCGTAAATATACTTTTTTCAAACATCAATTGTTTTTATAATAATTAGATTTATTTATCTTATTATTAATAATTATTATTTTGCTTAGTGATTTTATTATGAATTTTTGGTAGATGATTTTATTGACAATCAGTGAGGAATTTAAGTTTTTCAATTTATTTACAATTAATTTTTTTATTTATTTTATAAATAAATTTATTTTTAAATAAGAAATAAATTTATTTCTTTATTTATTCATCAATTTATCTACAATTAATTTTTTCCTGTATGAGCTCATACGTTTTAATTGTCATTGAGACAATTTTTAAACAAATTTAAAAAAAAAATACGAATGATTTTTCTTTCAAATGCAGGAGATATAAGTCGTGGACAAAATATCTCTACTCAATCGATTTTGATGAAATTTATATCACGTATTCTTTATAATATTATCTATTGGATGCTGCGGTCATTTTTTATTAATTTAAAAACTCAAAACTGGTAAAAATCAGTTTTTACCAAACATCTGTCATATCTACAAAATTTTTTTTTTTAATTTCCTATGCTACCCTTCAGCTATTACTTTTTTACACAAAATTGTATTCTCTTTTATTTTCCAGACAATGCCTGAGGAAGAAAAAAATTCCATCATCGGCAAGGATTTTCGAAAGAGCCTTCTACTAGACGATTTATAAGTCCGTCATTGTTCAAATTTTATCTTCCATTTTTTTTAAAATTGTTCCCAAAACTATAATGTATTTGTAAAAAATAAAAATTATTTTATCTATTCCATAGACTCG
Organism: Ophion ventricosus; assembly: GCA_963932345.1. NCBI lineage: Eukaryota > Metazoa > Arthropoda > Insecta > Hymenoptera > Ichneumonidae > Ophion > Ophion ventricosus. Next base: position 20,464,354 of record OZ010722.1, read on the forward strand.
TAAAAAAAAAAAATATTTACTTTCATACCTATTTTTCCGAGTGCCAAGGTAACCCCTTAATAGGCTGCCTGAAATATTGATTAAACACACGACTATTAGCATGATACGCCATATTCATTTGTTAATATACCGTACTTCAATTATCCAAACTGCTTTCACCAGAATTCTCATACATCGGATTCAATAATAACGAACGTTATCTCATTGGCACATTTCCATTAACAAGCCCTGTGATGCCTCTATCCTATGCGATATTTGCCAATCCCCTGTCTCATCTATCCAAAAGCAAATTTCTATCCCCCATACCGTGTGTGAGGCACAGAAGATGAGGCAAGAAAAAGAAAATAACAAAAAAACAATGATCGATAACGGAGAGAAGCCTCGAGGATGAAAGGCGAATGGCTCAGAAGGGTGAAGGACCCCGAGGAGGAGGAAGCAAAGCGAAGGGAATCGAAAAAAAGTATGTCATTGTGGCTTGGCCCAGGTGCGGGGGCAGAGGACAGGGTGAGCGGCAGAGGGTGGCAGGAGTGACGGAAATAGACTGGCGAAATCGAGTCAAATCGGATTTCCGTGTCTGGTGTAAAGTCGACCGCGAACTTCCGGTCGATAGGTTCGCGATCGTAGACCGCGTGACAAGCGATCGTTCAAATATACGTACAGAGCGGAAGAAGGGATCTGATCACAGAACCGGAAGACCGAAAAGCTACTCCGCGCGACGTTATCCGCAGCGGATTGATTTTTTTTTTGCCCTGAAACCCGAACAACGAAAAAAAAAGTTTCAACGCATGGAATATCTACTGGGGCTGCTTTTCTGGATTAGATATTTAAATGTTTAAATTTAAATATCTATTTAAAGTACGTAATGAAATTAGCTATTTTTTATATAAATTACGATTTTTTTCTGGGAAGGCACCATGCTTTCTGGGAGGTGGGGTGGGGGCGAGAGGATCGTACCCTCCAAGCTCCACCTGGCTACGCCAATGTATCTGTATATTCATAGGAATATGTGAGGGATAGCAGACGCGATAGCAGGCAACCCACCACCGGTTGATGGCTTTCGTGTTGTGATATGGAAAAGACACGAGAGCATTGAGAGCAACCGTCTATAAATAATGAATGGGGCAGCTATCGGGGACAAATTTTAAACGCTCCCTTCAAAGGGGTCGCCTGTGAAACTTTAATTGGACCAACGTCGTGAGTTACCTAGAATTCGCTCTACGCATACATCGTGTTGGTCCGCTCCAATTAAATGACTCGCGTAGTTCACGTCTCTGCCCTGTCGTCGTTCTGCACGTGTGTATGTGTGTGTGTGTGTGTGTGTGTGTGTGTGTGTGTGTGTGTGTGTGTGTGTGTGTGTGTGTGTGTGTGTGGGTTTATTCCTCTGAAATAACATCCCCTTCCTCGAAACTCTTCCAAATTTCAATTAAATTCATAATTACCGACTGACGAACCTTTTTACACCTCCAAACGCTTTCGTCGTGTCGTCATTTGTGGTAGGTAACTCGTAGCTTACTCGCCGCTGGACAAACCCAAAGAGTCATTTCCCCATTTATATATTTGTGCCCCAAACATATCCGGCAATTACGAGTAATTCACTCTTAGCTTTCGTGCTCGCGACAGCTTGCAAATCCAAAGTGAGTCATACGAGTTTTAATCGGCCATTCATATTCTTCACTAAAAATTAATGTTTGTGTGTTCGTCTTGTATGCGTTCGCACATCGGTCATCCGAT
>OZ010722.1:20466284-20525489 GCA_963932345.1 Ophion ventricosus
GTGTACTGTATATGACGAGGACGAGTATGCGTCGTACCAGCTTGGTCGTATATTTGCAATGTAGTATAGGTACGTCGCATTGCGGTATCCTATGTCCATAAAGAATCCTTGCGATCCATGTTGTTCTATAATTACGAGTACTCTGTCTATGGTCAATCCGCGTGGTGCTTCAAGGCCAAAAAAAAAAATATTGGGGGCAGTATCCTAATCTAGAAAATACAAAAATCGATTTTTTTGATATTTTCTTAAAGTACAAATGTCCACAAAAGAAAATGTCGAAATTTTCAATATTTAGAAAGTTATAGCGATCTGAATACGGTCGCATTGGAGAGACCACCTACAATGCGATCGTGTTCAGTCGATACATCGATGACAATGACGATGATTTCGTAATTCGATGAATCACGTATTATTTCCGGCTTTTACGTATAGTACGTATTTGTACAAACGTGAATATAGATAGCGCTATTGCTGGAACGCGTTTTTTTTTGTTATCGCGCTTATCATCGTAATCGCGCTCGTTGCAAGGAAATCGAATGCTTGCGCGAATGGCAATATGCCAAAAAGAAACGAACGACGTTGCTCCGATGTTGCCAATTGTCAACGAATATTGGACATTTTTTTTCCATGCGTGGTTTTTTTTGTTTTTGAATGGATGCGACGCGGTATTTCGTGACAAAACCAAAAAAAATTTGGCACAGTTTTTTTTCGCAACGAAAAAAGACTATAATAAAGTATCGGGAAATGAAAAAAAAAAATTATTATTATTTTAATAATTATTATCATTATTATAATCATAGTTATAATTTTAATAATTTTAATAATAATAATAATAATTATTTCTTAGTTTAAAAAATCCCTCCAAACTGCATTATTTTTTTCCAAATGTGTATCCCGCCTTAAGTAAAATTATTTTATCGAATAAAATTATTTTATCGATACTTTTTCGATGGCCAAAAAAATTATTGATCTTATCGATTCGCGGTAGCGAGTTCGAAATCACTAAGCGAATGATTCGTACATACGTGCTCTGGTAAAACGATTTTGCGCTTATCTCTCAAAGTTAACCTGGCTCACGCATTTTATCAACAGTTGCGTCACGATGGGCGTATCTTCCGTTGTTGAATATAACTCATCAGTGATTTCGTTCGTCAGTCGTGCCGACACCTTTGGTTCCCACAGCATCAATATTCTATCCCCAACATGCCTGGTAAGTTGAACGTTTTATTTATTAAAAAAATGCCATATGGCTTGTTTGTTTCCACGTAAGAATATTTTCTATGAAAATGAATTCTATACGAGTTCATAGGGAGTGATTGAATATGATTGACGTACTATTCTGACGTATCACGAATGAAGAAAATGGAATGAGAAGTCCAGCAACAATTTTCTCAACACGTCTAATAACGAGACGATAATTAGTTGCAATTTTCCTTCATTAAGAAGTTAGGCCACTCTAGAGCACGACAAATTAGACATTTTTTGGGTTTGTTTGTATTGAATTGAATTTTGCCAAAAGGGCGCATTTTAGAAAAGAAAGATTATAAATTTCAGCAATAAATCATCAGATAATTACTTAAAACTAAAAAACTATGCAATGTAAAGAAACAAAAATCCTACGTACTTCTATACAAAATCTGGTTTTTAATGAGATTTTTAAAACCCTTAGGCACCTTTTAAGGCAAACAATTTTTTTTTTTCGCTTTTTCCAAAATTGCCAAGTAGCCTAACCTCCAAATGTGTCAGCTTATTTTTTCCTTCTGCCAAATCACAGCCCATTTTGTAATAGACGTGTGTTCCACCCCGACGTCTTATCGTATCAATGCATAAGATGACAATGCAAATTTGATATCACGATTCAGCGTGAAATAAATAGGCAAAAAGTTCATGGATTACCTTGAGATGACAGAATATTACAAGAAATTAATAGAAAGATTATTAATGGAAAAAATATACACACCAGTGTGTATTTATACGTGCCATGGATACGTGTTATGTGCATCGAATCATTGAGAAGATCGATGAGGAAAAAAGTGTACGTGAGATAAGAAGGGGATGATCGATGAGCCTTATGGATACGAAAAAAAAAACTATAAACGGCTGACGACCTCGGGAATATCGTAGCATTTATCGGCCATAATCGTATCCCATTAACAGGGTATTCTAGTCTAAAAGCCCAAATTTAGGGCTTTTTTCGGCTTGATAAAAAGCCACAAGAAATATTTGCACTATCCATTTGTTTACAGTATTTTTATTATCGTTTCAAGAACTTGCAAAAAAAATTGTATCCAAAGAGAATAAACATTTAAAAAGTTATGGACCTCCATAGCCAGTGGCGTAAACATGGGAGGGGTTCTGGATTGGTCGCTATATGCAGTTTCCGGAAAGCAACCGTTGTTGTTAGCCGAAGAGTATTACTGCACAATGGCAGTTTCGCGAGCAACAGTACCGAGTAATTTAACTCCGAGGCAATAGATTCATCGGTGGGCGTCGAGACGAACCAACGTCAGTCTATTCGTCTGTTCACAGGATACAAATGGGTCAGGTACACGGGTGCTCGTTACTGCACTCCCGGTATGATCAACATCGGCCGAGATCTCGATGGTGCGAATCTCGTGGTTGGACGAGCCCATCATCACGGTGATTTGATCCCAGCCAAAGTGAAACCCGAACATGGAGTTGCTTACGTTGCTTACGGCGGCCAGGAACATACCAAGCACGAATTTGAGGTATATTGCTCATTGAGCACGGACACAGAGGGTATAATCACACTTCAAACGCAATTTCATTGTTATTTATTGATTGAAGTTGGTTCAGAGCTGTCAGGAACATTTCACTATACCAACCCGAGTCAAAATTTTCGAGCCGCGTTTAACCCGCAAAATAAAGCCCTTCTTCCCCGAGCAGAGATCGACGATAGCGGATTATCGGGTACCTAAACGAAAGTTCAATGTTTGGAATATCAATACATTAGGGCCTCCAATGAACCTCCCGAATGACAGAAACTGGACATTGTCACTCAGAGGAGGCCAATGCAGAGCGCAACTGAACCTGCGAAACCCCAGGTGGACCTAATTCGAGCCCTTCAGCAGAACCTACTGGCCGTCTTTTCGGCCTACTGTAGGCGCACTGTAGACCCTCTGGACCCTCCATTCAGCCTACTGGAGGTGCACTGTAGACCCTCCGGACCCTCCATTCAGCGAAAACGTATTTATTTCGTCATCGAACGGATTACCGATCAGGCGTTAATGGAGTGTTGATGGAGGAGTTATCGAATTTCGGCTCAAAGCAGGTTAGGTGGGCTCGAGGCAACGGACTTGAGATCGAAAGCAGGTTAAGGAGGCCTGTGTTCTTCACGTTTCACTGAAACTGGGAATCGAAAGAAGGTTTGGAAGAACTAAAAGAGGCTACACTGGACCAAATGGAGGCCTCTTCATGGCAATGAACTCGACAAATGGGGTTTGGTAGGTTCAACGGAAGCTAGCGGCTTGTTGCATTACAAAAGAAATGGGTCCTGCGAGTGCTCAGAGAGGGCAAGAAATTTAGACTCGGGGAAGGTGCTAAAAACATTGTGAGTTCGTAAGAAAAGTTTTACTCGTTTTGGGACGACTCCATTTTTCAGGCATACCCAAACCCAAACACATATTTGAAAAAGTTTACATTGTTTTTTTTATATACAGAGAGTTGTTAAATTAATTCAAAATATTATTGTTCTTTCAGGGAAATATAACGTATGGTTAAAAACACAATTTCTTTCAATGTAGAAGGGCCCTTCGACAATAAATTGTGGAAGAACCTCATTCTGAAGACTTTATCAAAGATTATGTTTTCAGATTTCTCGACCTAGTCAACGAAAGACCTTAAACTCTTTCGTGTGTCATATGCGGTCGATTAATAGCGGCGTAAAAATGATGAACATATCAACTTTTTCTTTCGCGTTTATTTTTTACATTAAACGATCGACAAAGTTTAACGAGCGTCCTTTTTTCGTTGAAAAGATTCTTATGCCAGCCGAGTTTCACTGGGTTCCATCGGGAAACGGCCAAATTCCATCTGGAGCCGTGGAAGCCGGAAGAACTTCGGAGAACGAAGTTTTGTACGTTGGACGATGTATCCACAATGGAGTTCCCTCCGTAGGAAAGGTACGCCAATTGATCTCAACTTCGCTTGGCTAATATTGTACAAGTTTAATTGTAAGTTAGAGTGAACGTAGTATCAGCGAGAGAGGAGTTTGGAATTACTTTCTAATGACGTTGGCGATTGACAAACGCTTTTCAAGAGGTACAATCTTGTAGTAATCTTTCGAAGATATCTTTCACTCATCTGATTCGGAATATCGAGAGATCGAAAGATTGTCTTGTGACTTGTTCCAAACTGTTTTGTTTCATTTATTTGTTTTGGAATATTGATATTAATATTTTTTTGGGGATTTTTGAACATTATTACTTTTTTTTGCAGCCAAGAAATGATCCCTTTTGTCACTTACTGAATTCTACAAAATCGTTCGTATCCGCAAAATCTGTGAACTCGTTCTTTTGTCTTGCTGCACAGGTTCAACCAAGCCATGGTTGTATCTACATTCCCTACAACGGCGAGGAAATCTCTCACAGGACGTACGAAGTATTGGTTCAATATTAAAACGTATCCCAGACACGTCTCAACGCGAAAAACCGTGTGCTGTGCCACCGATCTCGAAGATCCAGCGACGAATCTCGCTACGGCGTCATCCGCAACCATACATAAATCGCGCGGAAGCTGTCGTTCCATAAAGTCACCCCAAAACGATTTAAGCTCTATCTCGGATGCATACATATCGGTTGATCCGCGAGCTTCGTACAGGCGGAGATGGATCGGTATTCACTGACAGAATCAATTTTTACTGGATTCCATGTTTATCGATCAATCGAGTGTTTCGTGAAATATTTTACGATAGATTTTCCATGCATGATTGATTTGTATCCCTTCGTATCGCTGGAGCGCTCTTGCACAGGTGTGTTACGCGTACGTCATTCGATTGAAGTACCTAGGATATTTTCCTCGAAATCGAATAAGGCGACAATCGTCGACACTCTTTAAAAAAAAGGTTTACTTTGTTCTACTAGAATCTATTTAAGCCAAATAAATTTTTTTTTCTCGTCGTACGGCCTTTTACAACCCCATTTGTTTTGAATATATATTTTTTATTTATAACAAGTATTTCTTACAGTCCAATTAATTCGTTAGGCCACCTTGACACTCGAAAAAAAAAGTGTAAAAATAAATAAAAATTGACGCGACTGTTAAATATATAAAATAATTTTTATTTTTCACAAATACTTTAAAGTTTTATAAACTAAATTTGAAAAAAAACGAAGAAAAAGAATTTAAAGAATATGAATTTTTTCCACTTGGAGACTTCGCTTGGAGTACAAGTAACTTGTTGGCGAAACCTCGAGGTTCTGCGCCACACCTCGGCCACGGAGCGTACTACATCGCGACGTAAACCGGGTGGCCTACGCATGGGGCATTCAAGGCTTGCCCGTAAACGTTTTGCACTTTAAGCGAGCATGTTCGCCAGCTCGCGAAAGGTATTGGCGGTTAAGGTATGTTGACATTTTGTGTTGGACTTCGTGGCTGTACAAAAAAAAATACCACGGTCAGATAATAATGTCACTGCTAGATGATGTTAATTGGAAGTTGACATAAATAAACAAAAGCAGGTCCCATAAAGACAACGGTAATTAAGTAGATAAATATTAATGTTATTCAAATGAAAAAAGATTGGAATAAACGGATTTAGTTGAGACAATATTAAATTGTAATTCTATTCGAATAAAAAAATTGAAAAACATCAGTCTCATTAATTAATTTACACCCCTCGTATATCCCTCTATCGTCCCTATCTCGGGCATTGCGAAATTATTATTAATGCAGTTAAAAAAAAATTAAGAACTGAAAAATAGGGCGAAATATTAACTTTTTTTTCAGACAGTCGCGATTTGAAATTTTCTACCTCTTTGATACCTGCCATAATGAAATTCTTATTGATGAAGACAATTGGTTTCATTTCTCTATCCAATGAATGGAAGCTTTCGAATAATGTCATCCCCCTCAGCCCATTTTGTTCAGGGCCATATTTAGAAGCCCATAACTTTTTCAATTTTCATTTTTATTGCACAATTTTTGTTTTGTAAATTCTTCAAACATCAATGAAAGAACTGTAAAAAAGTGGATACTAAAAATATATGTATTTCTTTTTTTATCTAGCTCGAACGAACACTCGAAATGTAGGCCTCTAGACTAGGATACTGCCGCAAATTGAAATGCTCATAGTTTTTATCCCAAGGGCGGAAGAAGGTGTGTCATTTCAGAGAGATTTAAATTATCCAAGCAGGAAAGTAGCGAGCAATCTTGGTTTTTTTTTGGCACAGAAGAGATTTCTCGCCCTCCCTGTACAGAATATCCTCCCTGCCCTTCAATGGTGAATTCGATTACCGCGCTGCGGAAAAGTAATGTATTGGCTCAGCGGCTGCTGGGAATAAAGGGGGTGAGGGGGATGGGGGGGAGGGAGAATTGATGCTGTACCGTTGCTATACACTGTGTGATATTGAAGCTTGGGGTGCGGATATACATACTATTGCGAGAATACCCAGAGGCTTCCAGGATTTTCGCGAACATCCCTTCATCCCTTGCTCTCTTCTTGCTCTTCCTCTCTCTCTCTCTTACTCTCTCTCTCTCTTTGGTTGCGTATTCCTTTGTGCATCACCGTATAATTACACGATTCTTCACGGTTTCAGGCTCCATTTTTTAACATTACAACGGTCGCGTTACGCTTTCAAGCACCACCCTCATGCCTCTACAGCGTTGATACACAAAAGGACAAAAGCGAAATGAGTTTGAAGGAGAGACGGAAAGAGTATTCATACGTCCAGTAGTCTTCTTTCCTTGATTTTTTACCTCTCGTTCCCCTGGATGATTAACGAAGACGAATTAATGAAATCGCTCTAGCATGCTCAGTATAAAATGCTTATGATAAGCATAACGATAAAATTAATTCTCGCGTATTATTTCTCCTCTCTTGTTTCTAATTATTGATTCGAAACGTCTGGGGTGGTCCATAAATTACAAAAAATAGACATTCGATTAATTATATTTTCTTTTATCGTTTGATATTTCACGAACATTTTCGCGCTGGGATTAAAATCTCCAAATTTGAAAAAAATGAGGCCAGGAGAGCAGAACGTAGCAGAGCTTGGTCATCTGTACGGTAATTTGATGTGAATAACGAAGAAAAAAAATTGATCGGGATATTACAGGTAGGAAGAGAGAAGACAATGTACCGAGACTGCAGCTCATACTGAGATTGAAATAAATATCTCATTCTATTTTGCTGGCAATGTATCGAAACGTAACTACTAGCGTTTAAGAAGAAATGTAGTACCGGAACTTTCCGTACAGAAATTGTCGTACACTGACAGAAAAATTCTTTCAATATTAACTATGTGCGATCATTTGATTTTTTAAATTTGAATTAACTAGATTTTTCGTGAAATCAAATTCTTCTTATTGCATTTCATTATTAAAATTATTTATATTAAATATATTTATTCATTCAAATGAAGATCTATTTAATATCGTCTAATACCTAAATATTTTATTTATTTCTAATAAATCTGTGATTTGGTTTCATCTGGTCGTATAAGACAAAAGAGACAGAGGGAAAAATGGTACACAAATCAGTCTTTCAAAAATCTCATGGCTTTCTTTTCATTAGAAAACTGTTGTAACATTCGGCAGTTGAGGAAAATGGTTAGTCTTTCTATACATAAATAGTCGCGCTTGTTAATAAAAGGCACGACGATACCTTTCTTTTTTTTCCAAATAACAGCCTTGTTAGTAAAAAAAAGAAAAATATTTTAACTTTTTTTCACCGCTCTTTTATGTCATGAATATTCCTTTCCCTTATTCGTGCGATACATCGTGTTTTATTTTTATTTATTTGTCTTGAATCTAATCGTTATTCATGTAATTTGAATATATTTAATATTTAAAAAGAATAGCTTGAACAAATAAAAAAATATATTTGAAACAAACAGGGTCGTAGTAGGTCGCGAGACAAGGGAAAAATCTATTTTATTTAGATAGATCCTATTTAAATTAATAGTACATTATGACACTAGGACGAAAAAAGTTTTTCAAACGAGTATGAATTTTTAGCACGAGCTGAAGGCGAATGTTGCAATCACACGAGATTAGAAAAAGTTTTTTCGTCCAGTATTATACAAAATTTTATTTCACAAGGTGTGAAAATGGGTGTTTTACGTACGCGAAGCGTACGTAAAACGTTCATTATCGTACCGAGTGGAATAAAATATTTTTTTTTCGCCGTGTAGGGATCGAATTTTATTCTCATACTTATCCCTACTTCCTGATAGGGATCCAATGTGCTGACCCCAATAATCTAAGCTCTGCATAGTGCACGTCCACACTATTATCCCGACGAAAATGAATTCGTAGACTCGCCGCGGTATAACCAAAGCCTCGATATTGAAAAAGGGAGCGAGGCATACGTATAATTTTTCGTCCGCGTAACAGTCGAGAGCACTGTTGTTGCCGTAGAACAGGTCCATTGAAAGTTCAAAGAGAGCGCAAAAGAGATAGAGTCTCGCGGCAAGAGAGAGAGCCAAGCCGAGGGTAAAAAAAAATCATAATAACGATAATAAAAAATAATGAATAACAAAAAAAAAAGAAAACGTGATAAAGGCTACGCCGCCAGTTGGTAGCTGAAGAGAAGAGGCCCTTAACCACCGAGACGGCCCCGTGCGTGTCAGGCACGTGACCGTTGGCATATTATTCCTATAGCTGGCACGTGGCTGCAGCAGGCCTATTGTTGCTTCCATCCCTTCGTCCCTGTTCTCGCTGGCTCTCCTTATTTAATATTTCGATCGGGAAGGGTCGGCGAGGGGAGGAGGGCGAAGAGAATGGCCGCTACGCTTATGGCAGAAGCTGAAGGTACGAGTCCTTTCCAATCGATCCCTTCTCACACGCCTGTGTACGAGTGAGATGAAGAAGAAAAAAAAAAAAAACAAGAATAGAAGAGAGGAAGGGGCGAATAGGCGAAACGTTACATGGCATATGCATTGGAGCGAGAGAGCGGGGAAGCAATGAAAGAGCAAAGGGGGGTTGCTTGGTACAGGGCATTTGGCAACAGCTGCGTGGCACACGAACTATTGTCGATCATCGCGCTACGGACAATAACATTGTATCGCTTATATCGTTTTGGGAATATAATTTTTTTTTCCCTTTCTTTTCGCAAGCCAATTTGCAAGTCTCGCAAACTCCCCCCCCCCCCCCCCCCCTCTCTCTCTTCTTCTATTCCCCTTTTATTTGCCAGACCGACCGAAAGTAGGGTTGCTTCTCGCAACATGATCACGTTCTACGTGCATATACTCATTTGGGATTGAAACCCGGTATGCCGAATTGAATCGTGCTGCTCCGCGTTAGAGAGAGAGAGAGAGAGAGCGACGACGAAAAAGCCGGTCTCTAATCTCGTCGAATCATCGCAAATGAACCAAAGATCTTATGTACATCGCGCACGCATTCTGCATCTCATTGACTGCTTTTATTATCCCCGTACAACGGTGTTCTGCTCGATGGAATAAAAAGGAGTATCAAATTTGAAGGGGGGGGGGGGGGGGGGGAGTACATGTAAATAAGGGATAAAAAAACGATTTTATTTTTAAGTGAAATTTTAGAAGATGAAGGACTATTGTGTGAATCTGGAATCGCTGATTAGATGGTAAGTCATTGATATTGAGTTTTCGCAGTTCGAAACTTTAAACATGTTTTTGTCAAAACTACGTTTTTTTTTTGAAATTGCGAAAAACATAACTATGAAAATCGCTTTTGAAAAGTACTTTTTTGATTGCAAAAAAGAACGAAGTTTTGTGTAGAATTTTAATTTTCTTCTAAAGTGTTCCATTTTTTGAATTTTCAACTTTTTAAATTATTATTCTTTAATCTTTAATTTTTTTTTATTACCTTTTATTAATTAAAATGTAATATTTTTATTTATTTACTATTTTTAATGATTATGGTTATTTTCATTGTTTGAATTTTGTAAACCAAGGAGTTTAAGCGGGGAAATATATGCGTGGCATCGAAGAAATTATTTTTTTTTTTACGTAAAATCTTAGTTAAACGTCGAAAAAATATGGTGGTAATGTAAATAATTATCCGCTTAGTCACTGAAATTATTGAGTTTATTCTCAATTACTCAAACTTCATTCAGCTCGATTCCATAAACTTAAACAATGTAATTTTTTTAATAAACTTTTTAAAATAAATTAACAAAACCTTCCTGGAAGACAACACCATAACGTCGACATTTTACAATATCTTTTAATGGAAAAAATTACCTGATCAGTTTAATTATGTAATAAATTGTACCTAAAGTTTCATAAATGTAAAACGTTTTACTCCGTTCCAAAAAAAAAATGATCAGAATTGGCTATTTTTCCGTCGTCTGGATGTATTTTCCTCCTCAAATAAATAATCCTCAAAGCAATTTAATATTCTGTTTTTTTTTCTTCAATAAATCATGATTCAGCATCCCCCAATGACAGATTTAGGCAGCTCAAGTCATTCGTTTTCCTTAGCTCGTCCGAAATACACAAAAAAAAAAAGAAAGAATTCCACAAGGACAGGATTCAATGATCGAATGCAGTCACATTTTGATACGGTATCTTCGTGTTTTCCCGCTTAAGCTTACGCTCGAATATGCATCGTGCAGATCAATTTTGCTTATCTCATAGACTAAAATATGTCTCAGCAGCAAGAATTCCCTCGTAGCAATCTGTTAGTTTCAAGGGACCTCTTCCATTCACCTTCTAGCCTAATACCCTCCCATCAAGACATCCAAAACATGTCTGTTTTTCGGGATTTTTTTTTTACTTCGCTAGATATTTACATGAAACCTTTGGCGAGCGTTCATTTGGATGTTCATACACGTAGAAACGTCATTTAGCCTCCACGATGATTTGGGCTGACTGTTGTTTCGTTGGAGAAGCAGCAATGGGGTGTACGAGAGTAAGAGAAGAAGTGAGAGAGACGGAGAACAGAAACAGGATCGAGCAGAGGAGTCTGCGATGAGGTTGAAACTGAGACAGCTGTGGCTAAGCGTCGAATCGAGTATTCCGCAGCTGCCACAGTCACCAAGAGCCAGAGCAAGAGAGAGAGAGAGATGCTATACAGAGAGGACTTACTGGAGAAGATTCCCTTCCTCATAACACGTCGCTCGCGTGGCAGACGTGAATCGAATCATTTATGACACCGTCTCAGTATCGGTACGATCAAGAATAGGGAAAACCCGTGTCCCAATTACGCATCGACGTTCTACGTCTTGTCAATTATGCTCTCAAACGTGAGATTCGAGAACACGAGGTCCCCGAGTTTCTCTATCAGCACAATTATCCGTAATCGATCTGATATCGGCTATCGGTAGCCCGAAGGTATAAGCTCAATTCAATTGGGAGCCCGGAGTACTTAGCCTAGACCAATGCCGATCATCCGATACCCAATCGCAAATAATTGATATTTAGCTCCGAGTATTCGTAAACAGCTGTCGATTCACATCATTGCGATTCATCGCCCCGTGCGTATGACTCAACGTTAACTGTTTTTCCTTCGTCGTTTCCCACGCGCATGACTGCCGTTTGTTTCGTCACGGTAACTAGTGCGGGGGAGGGTGCCTTCTGCGACGTCAATTGTTCGCGATGAATTCGCCTGAACGAAAGATGTCAACAGGTTATTTTTTTGTCCCCTCGACTAATTGCTGTACTCGCTTTCTTTAAGGGGGGAAATACATGTAGAAACATTAAAAAATCATTTTCTTTTCAGGATATGTTAGGAGCTCGTAAGGGTATGTTAAAGCTTTCGTAAGATGTATGCTCCTTAAAGGACTATTTTACGGCCATGGAATCGCTGATTAGTCGGTAAGTCAATGAAATGAGCTTTTGAAATCATTGAGAAAATTGTACACACAACTCAATTACAATATTACCTCGAGCCTACTTGTCTATGGAAATTACTTTTGCAAAGTACTTTTACATTGCAGAAAAGAACGTAAATGTTTTGTTAGAATCCAACTTTTTCAGAAGGGTTCCTTTAATTACTTTTGTAAGTAATTTTTAATACTATAATACTTTAATACTATTTAATTACTTTTGTAATTATTAACTTTTTAAATTCTTTTATTTTAAGGAAAATGAATACTTATTTTATTGAAAATACGACAAAATAGAATTATTAAATAAAAATTATATATTTTTTTAGTAAAATCAAATTCTTAGTTATAAGTTGAGAATTAATTTTATTTTAATGAAAATTAATACTTATTTCATTGAAAATACAACTAAATAGAATTGTTAAATAAAATTGATATTTTTTTGGGTAAATTAAAAGTTTTAGGTACAAGTTAAGAATTCATTTTATTTTAATGAAAATTAATACGTATTTTATTGAAAATATAACTGAATAGAATTATTAAATAAAATGTATATATACTTGTAGGAAAAAAAAATTTATTTTTAAGAAGTAATGAAATAAAATAAAATTTAATTATAATTATGTTAAATTCTATCAAATATAATTTAATAGAATTATAATTGAATAGAATAGAATATTAATACTTATTTTAATGAAATAAATAATTTCAACAGTTTAATTATGTAATAAATTGTACTTAACGTTTCATAAATGTGAAACGTTTTTTTTTATTCCTTTCCAAAAAAAATGATTAAAATTGGCTTTTTTCGTCGTCTACATGTATTTCCTTATGCCGTTTCCTCGGCTTTGTCATTGCGATAAGAAACGAGGAAGAAGAGAAGGAGGTATATTTGGAAAAAAAAATCGACTGCATCGATGCAAATGTACACAAGATTACGAGGGCGTAAGGGAACACAAGATATTGATAGGGAGAGTCACAGAGAGAGGGAGGGAGAGAAAGAGAGAGAGAGAGAGAGAGAGAGAGAGAGAGAGAGAGAGAGAACGTGCAGAGGGGAGAGCAAGAGTGCATCAAGAGCCCGAATACCCTTTTGTGTGTATATGTGTGTGTGTGTTCTATGTATCCCCTTGTCGTATTGCCAGAGAATGCTGTCACGCTATACCAGTTTTTCGGCAGCTGCCACTGGGATCGGCCTGGCCCGTGCCATCTGCCGTGTGCCGTTTTCCACTCACACGGACCACACCAAAGAATCCATAATGATCCTGTCGTGCTGTGTCCACATATATGCCACGGGAAGGTCATTTTGAAGAATGTCGACGTTTACGTAATGTTTTGAGTACGAAGACAATGTGGACGATCCTGGAAGTCGAATGGTTGCAATATCATCTTTCCCTATGCATTTGTGCATTTCCTGGCTTTTGCGGCTTTGCTCACGTGTATGGTGGACATTTGATTCTGACGTAAATTCGACTCAGGTTTTACTTGACCGATCCGGATGGCGAGAAGTGCGGGTCAATTCTGAACGGACATTGGTGCTTTCAACCATACTTTAGCGATATTAATACGACAATAATACTTTGTTGTCATAATTACAGTTAAAAATATACTACTGCTTAGTGATATTTTAGTAGTTGCATAAATTATGCACATATGTTAACGCACAGCCTAAACCGCTGAAGATGGAAGGGTGAAATTTAGAAGATATATTTCTTAGAAGGTGTAGGGTGCACTATGAAAGGATTTTACGAAAATCAACTCTAAAGGAAGTAAAATGGGATGTTAAAGTTTGTATGGAAAATTGCATTCCATGCGTAAATCAATTTGGAATTTGGTATGAGTATTCTTCACAGCAAATAATGAAATGCATATTTTAGGATTTTTCGAAACAACTCTTAATTTGGGGTGCCACGGGGAGTTGAAATTTGGATTAATGATTAGAAGACAACATATCGCTTTCATCAATGTGACTTTTGCGCTTGCATCTCCTTCACAAGTGACTGTAATTCTGGGTCTAATATTATTGATCAAAGGTACAAGCACATCATCACTTACTTTAAATCGAGCCCGGGAATTGGTTTTTACCCGTGCAGAAATATTGTCATGGATACAGTTCGATTCGGACTATGATCCTGGTTTCTCAATCAGGATCCAGTCGGATATCGGATGGGATCCGGGAGCAAAATGTAACGCTCGCAAATCGGATTCCAAACAGAATCCTAATCCGGAAGTATTGAGGACTCTAGTCAGAATCCAAATAGAAACTTTGCATAGGATCCAGGTTAAAATCCTAAACTTCTAGAACAAGAGCAGTTCGATATTGAATCGGATCCCAGGGATAAATGTAAAAATCACTAAGAGACACCGATCCGTATCAGCTGGACGTTTTCTGCAATCATTTATTCAAGGATCTGAAAAACGATTAGGTAAAAATTCGTGCTACAGTATAACTGTCAAAACTTATATATTTTAATAACAGAATTTCGAACTAAATTCTTTACATTTAATAAAAATGTTCGAAAAAAACAATATATAGACTTTGAAAGACTTACATTTCCTGGAAAACAGTGATATAGGTTATTTATTCTAAGTAATTATATTTATATTAAATGGAGATCGTTCGAACTAAGAAAAAATATATTTAATACGTATTTGAAATTCTTGCCACCACGTCTCCTGTCTTGTGCTACGTAGTGGGCGACATCTGGCTTCCAATGAGGATACCCCTTCTAGAGAATCCGTATCATATCCCGATGGGGTTCCGATCGGAACTTAGGTCTTCCTAAGAAACTTCTGCACGGAAAAACCATAATATTTTAGTTTATGAAATCGCCTTTTTACACCAAGACTCTTCAAGGGAAACAGATTCAAACGCGTCTTAGCAGTTTCCATCATTTTGCAATTCAATGAGCTCTTCCTAGACTTCCTCGGCAACTGCTCCAAAAATGTTGACTTTTACGCTGTAAATGTTTTTAAAAAAATCTTACTTTCGAATTAAACTTTTCATGGATCATATTTGAGCTCTCACGGACCACCGGTTAGGAACTAATGCAATAAACGATACAGGCCAGATAAAAAGAGTCGTGACAGATGAGCAAATATTAGCCTCGGGCAACGAAATGTAACGTAATAATAAAAAAAAACGTATAAAGAAATGGTGAGCCGCCGTGTTTCATCTCCTCGCAATACTTCATATCGTCAACAATCTTCCGTCAAAATCCCCGGTGAGCCCACGTGACTACGAAAACTTCGCTCACGACGTGACTTACTCTAATTGGCTTTTGGGGAAGTTTGCCGAGAGACGACTCCAGACCCCTCCTCTGGCGTGAGATATCTAAGCAAGCCTTGAGCCACAAAGAGCACTCGGTGTACTCAACCCTCCATTATGGATCCCGGAAAGGCGCGAGGTATTTTCCTTGTGGGTGAAAGTGTCGTAAACGAGTGTCGCTCGAGAAACGGATTGGTGGGATCTCGAAAGCAGAGCTTTCGCCTGGCGGACATGTTGCCACCAATTTTGGGGGTGTATGAAAATTAGCATAACTTAGAGAGAGAGAGAGAGAGAGAGAGAGAGAGAGAGGGAGAGAGAGAAGGGGGGAGGATTTAGCAGCGAAGACTGATAAAGCAATGAACTACGTAATGGCAAGAAGTCACATTTGGGCACGTGATGATTTTCGTTAGGGCGTATAGCACGACTCTTGTACATCGACCCCTAAAAACTATCAAGAATCCATGAGACCCGAGAAAAAACATGGACGAACGTTCCATCCCCCATCAATTTTGCTCACTACCCTTATGCAGTGTCAGAGATGTACTCATCGATGATTAAAGGGTCGACACCTTGACACTCGGAAAAATAGGTATAAAAATTAATAAAAATGTTCACGCGACTATTGAATAGTTAAAATAATTTTTATTTTTTGCAAATACATTATAGTTTTATGAACAAATTGAAGAAAACGAATAGGGAAAATTTAAAAAATGGCAGAGATATAAATCGTCTAATAGAAGCCTCTTTTCAAAGTGGTGGACAAAATATCTCGAGATCTACTCAACCGATTTTCATGAAATTTATACCATATATTCTTTATAATTCTACCTAGCATATAGTATAAGATTTTTTTTTATTGAATGACGCGTTCATTTTTTATTCATTTTTAGAACTCGATATTTTAGTCAAAATCAGAGTTTTTTTCACACAGCTGTCATTTCTACAAAAAAATGTTTATACATTTTTTGTCTATGCTACACTTTAGCTATCACTTTTTTTCACAAGAAATTTTCTAAAAATAATTTTTGAGACGATGTTTGACGGATAAATTATTCCACCATTGGTAACAATTTTCAAAAGAGGGTCCTACTGGGCGACTACTTGCACCGCGAGCACTTCACATATGATAGGGAAATGTTGAGATTCGTGAAACATTATAACTAAATGCTCATCAATTTTAAGTCTATCAATCTTAAAAATCGATATATTTAATAAACGTGACAAATTTGACTCGATTGATGCGTGTGAAACGCGTTTGCATCTCTGATTTTCCGATTCCTCGAATAAAGGAGATCCGATGAATGCGCAGATGTGTGGATTCTTCACGCTGACGCCATCGTGCGTACGTGGCGCGTACTTGGCAGACAGCCCGACAACACGAAACAACACGCCGGTTGGTTACGCAGCAAAGGCAATCGATAACGTCGAGTGTATACTGCGGCTTCCAGACCACACATCTGTCGTTGTTCCCGCTTGGGACAAATCGTAGAAGAAGAATACGTGTATTGGCTTCGTGCCGAGTAATAGGGTGGGGGTAATGAAATTTAACGCAGCGCCCGCAGTGAACAAAAATTGCAACAAACTCGGCTGTTTATCTGAAGAAAAAAGTAAGCATTGTACGAGATGTGTAAATTAAGTAATGCGACTGGCAACGTAGCGTTTGATCTGGCAACACTTCGGACGCGGGACTTGGTGGGGCGACAAGTGAACACGTGATACGCCTTCAGTACGAGTTTTAAGGAAATTTTACTTACTTATTTTTCGTTTTACCGAAAGGAAACGCTTCTTGCCATCTTTGGCCCGAAAAATTGATTAAATGCAATTGAGGCGCGATTTTAATATTGCACAATTTATCATAATATTATAACCCCGATCACAGAGCTTTTGACAGAGCTCATAAAAATACGAACGCTACGAGGCTCTCGTGTTGCGAACGGAGACAATACCTTGCGCCCTTTTAGCCCCCTTTGGTCCTTTGTGCGAGGAAACGAAGGAAAAGAAGGGACGATCCGCAAAGCTGGAGGGATGACCAATCGGCTCAAAAGAATCGATCGTGTTTGCACATTTTTCTGTACACATAGCAACACGTAATAGGATTATTTATACATATATATATATATTCTCTCTCTTTCTCGCTCTGTTTTCCCTTCTTTCCTTCCTCTCGCTCCCTCGCTGCTCTCTCGATATTTAAGGGCAGGTTACCGTCGCGAGGCATAAAAAATTCATGTACATCGGGAATTTTTTTTTCTATAAAATAAATTCGTTTGAAAATGTGTGCCAACGTATCTTATTCTTCTATCAATGGAGAGTAAATTCCAATTTTATTTATAAAAAAAGATCGACAAAACGGGTTAAAATGATTAAACTAAACTAAATTTTGGGGGCCTCGTCGTTTTTTGTTTTCGGAAAAACCTCTGGACAAGAAAATAGCAGCCGTTTAAAAGAAAATCCAATATTTTGACTTCGAAGGATAAAGGAAAAATATTTCTAAATCAATTTTTGAAAAAAATCGCTTCCTGATGGCTCCGCAATTTGACTTTCCTTTCGATTGCGCAGAGATTCATGTGAATCGATTTATTAGTTGAAGCTGTTTTCAGAAAAACGTATTTGAAGTTTAACGATAAGGCTGTAAATTCGAAATACTAAACATTTTCCTCAACTGCAAAATGTTACAACAGTCTTCTAATGAAAACAAAGCTATGAGATTTTTGAGAGACCGAATCGTGTACCATTTTTCTGTCTTTCTCTTTTGTCTTATACTACCAGATGAAACCAAATCAGAAATTGATTAGGAATAAATAAAATATTTAGTTATTAGATGATATTAAATAAATAATTTTCATAATGGAATACAATAGGAAAATTTTTATTCCACGACGAATCTAGTTAAGTAAAAAAAAAAAATCAAATAGTCGCAAGTTAATATCAAAAGAATTTTTCTTTCAGCCTACTCGATTGGAGCGAAACTCCATCCGGTGCAAAAGTCGAACTATATGTATGTTGATTTAAACGTGTACACGAAATGCCATTACTGTTATAATCGTTCTACGTGAAATAGGCAACTAACAAGTTTGCCTGTTAAAGATGTTTCATCGCCCAGATGATGATGATGATGATGATGATGTTCGTATCCTGCTGACGAAGCGTACCGTTATCACTTGCTTCTCTGCTTGTTATACACCAACAACAGTGCAAGTATAGCAACATCGTACAGTACTGTGAAAGGTTCCCGTCACCTCGACGCTAGCAGCCCTTGGGCGTTTAATGGATAGCTTCTATATTGGCCTTATTCATAGTTCCCGTCATTCGGATGCAAATTGCAACTGGAATTGGGTATGCTTTGGAGTCGCCATGTTACAACCCAACGTTCGGGCTTCGCATTCTACACTCAATTTTAGATCGATGCAGCGTTTCGGTATTGCATCGTTGGCCTGATCAGCCAGACACGAGTGTCTCTTCTACACGGGCGCATCCTCGACGTGCAGCCTCGACCTGCAACGCAGCTCTCATATCGTTCGTGATAGCAAATTCAAGCATTGGATCTGCAATCCTCGTTTCAATCCGCCTGCATACATTTAAATGAGAAAAAGAAGAAAAAAAAACGTATATTATCAGGAGAGCGTTGCATCGAAGACTGATCCGATTTGCGAGTTCGCTAATAAGCTTGAAGACTTTATCGGAAAAATGATTGCGAACGGAGGGAAGGTACTCGACAAGCCGGGGGGTTGGAAGAGGTTTTTTTGTGACTTTTATACATTCATCTATAGGGTGTTTGGCGCGTGGACCGACACAATTTTTTTTCGGGGGATTGGGAGGATCGCTCGCTAAGTTTTTCAACCTTAGACCCTATGTCCTGAGTGTCACGGTAATTGAGATATGATTTGTTTTTTCGTTTTTTTTTTAATTACCCGAAATTTCGCTTCTTTGTTTGTGTTTGCAATAGCACGAAATAACTTTTGTTTTATTTTGCAATGTATGTTTATTATGAATAAATCATTATTTGATACAATTGGTTTCGAGAAAATCATGAGCTTCCAAAGTTTTAATGTGTAAATGTATGAAAAATGTCAACATCTAAAATCATTTAAAAAAAAACTAAAAGCTATTTTGAAGTTAGCTTTGTTTTAAAAAGTTCTCTAGTTTACACCCTTTCCAACGGTATGCTACATGTTATAGAAATCATTCGTTATATGGTCAAAATAAGAGATACTAGTTTTCCAGGGTCAGGGTTTAAAAAAAGGACTTTTTATGTTTCCGATGTTTTTATTAAACTTGAGTTATAAATTTTGCTCAAATTGTGACCTCCTTTACTCCGTGTGCATACAACAAAAGTTATTTTGTGCTATTACAACTACAAACAAAAAAGTTATGACGATTTAAAGGCGAAATTTTGGATAATTACAACAAAAAAAAAACAAAAAATATATCTCAATTACCGTGACATTTGGGACATAGGGTCTAAGGGTGAAAAAACTAGCAAATTAACACCCCACCCCCGATCCCTCAAAAAATTGTTTTCGTCCATGCGCCAAACACCCTGTATAGCAGCTTGTGCCAGGATATCGAGTGCAGGCCGTTTCACCAATGTCGCTGAGAAACAGCTTTCGACTTTCGGCAACTTTGATAAATTCATTAACGAGATGACTCGTCGCTAACGCGATCACGATGTTGCTTCTTGTATACCCGTCTATGCAAGTCGCGAATTCGAGCGAACGAAAGCTCGTCTTGTATACCCAGCTATGCAAGTCGCGGATTCGAGTGATCGAAGGCACGACCTCTATACCCGGCTATGGAAGTCGCGGATTCGAGCGGTCGAAGGCACGACCTGTATACCCGGCTACGCATAACGCTTTGTTTTAAAAAGTTTGTTTGGGTCACGGTCGCCATTTTGACATATATCGCTGTGAAAAAATAATTATGTCTAGTCAATTACGTGTATAATAAAACCCTTATTTTGTTATTCCGATTTATTTTATGGTTTCGCTGAAAAAAAAATCACAAAGTATGCCCTTTTTTTGGCCTCTAGAGTGGCCTAAGGTCTTAACCAATTATACGCGTGATGAAGAATATATTAATTGGTCGGCCTCATTGATATCATGCTCCAACGTCAAACTCTTTCCTGATGCCTTTGCAGCTTCTTCCTCTCTCTACGAGAGCCTCGGACGATGAACGTATTCAGTTCCGCATGGATAATGAGAAGAAAAAAAAGAAGAAAGGATCTTATACGCGAACGAGATGTGGCTGATGAAAGCAATGCTCGTGAGATCGCCTCCACATGACTCGATCAAACAAAAAGTGTGAGCATTTAGCTGCGTCGCGGATGAGATTTTTTTTCTTCATCGATAGAGCTAGCAACGTTGCCTTCTGTGCGAGGGCGAGAGAGAGAGAGAGTGAGAGAGAGAGAGAGAGAGAGAGAGAGAGAGAGAGAGAGAGAGAGAGTCCAAATTCAAGCGAGGGATGTTACGAAGGATAAGAGGTGGAGTGGTGGAAGAGCAAGGGAGGTTTACGGGGGTAAACGCACGTACCAATGCACCCCACTGGATTGCCCATGGCCTCTGGTTGCCATGACGACGCATCGCGACCCGGGAAGTCCTCGACGGCTCTGCCGAGAGGGTGAGACTCCGACGAAGTCGTCTATATAGATGTGTACGTCGAGAGGATGGGGAGATGAGGAGGGGGGCGGGCGAAGAGATTCCGAGGGAAAGGGATGCTGTGACGAGGGTGGATGCTGGTACGAGCGAGACAATCCTACACTCGGGGCCAAAGGAGAAGGAAAGAGAATCGGATCGAACGCATGACCGCAGGAACAAAGAGGAACACAACCCTCCGCCACGTCTTTTCGTACCCTGTCCATAAGTCAGAATCATCTTCGGAGAAAAATCGACCCTCTTGACAAGCTTCGAGCCCGTGAAGACCATCCGACAACTTTAACTTTATTCGTTGTGATTTTTTAGTCCGTTTTTTCAATAACAGAATTGAAGAGAAATGATGAAAACAGCGATTGAGGGTGTGGGTGTACCAGTGACGAGCATTTCACCTCTGGAAACGGAAGACGACAGCTGGGAGGGGTTGCTTGAGATGAAGAAAATGAGCTCATCATCCTCGAGTCTCAAACGTGCTCTTGCTTTGAAACATTGCTCTCTTTCCCTTTGTCCCTTCTCTCTTTCTCTCTCTCTCTCTCTCTCTCTCTCTCTCTCTCTCTCTCTCTCTCTCTCTCTCTCGCTTGGCTCTCGTGTATTCACTTCTGCTTCCTTCATCAAAATGTAGCACGTATGCCTCCTTTGCTGCAACGCTGGCTCGGCACAGTGAGGGAAAATCGACGAGTCTCAGGCGGATAAACACCATCAACGTAATTACGTCTCATTGTGATGGCATAATTACGCGAGTAATCGGATCAGAAATCACGCCGGATTCATGCACAGCTTTTATCTTCATAGTAAACGACGAGACGCTGCACAATATAGTCAGGCTTAATAATGAACAGAACCGTTTACGAAAATGACAAACAAAAAAAGTGATAGCCAAGAAATATATATTTTTTTTAATTCTAAATAATTATACTTTTAAGGATTAGGATCCTGGTTTCTCAATCGGGATCCAGTCGGATATCGGATCGGATCCGGGAGCGAAATGTAATGCTCGCAAATCGAATTCCAGCCAGGATCCTAATCCGGAACCATTAGGGACTCTTGGCAGAATACAAATAGATACTTTGCGTAGGATCCAGGCTAGAATCCCGAACTTCTAGAACAAGATCTTGTTCGATATCGACGCAGATCCCAGAGATGAATGTAAAAATCACCAGGAGATATCGATCCGTATCAGCTGGAGACGCTGGACGTTTTCTGAAATCATTTATTCAAGGATCTGAAAAACGATTAGGTAAAAATTCGTGCTAGAGCATAACTGTCAAAACTTATATATTTTAATAACAGAATTTCGAATAAAATTCTTTACATTTAATAAAAAAATTCTAAAAATAAAAATATACAGACTTCGAAAGACTTATATTTCTTCTAGGGAATCCGTATCATATCCCGATCGGGATCCAAACCGAACTTAGGTATCGCTAAGAAATTTCTGCACGGGTTTCGTCATTTGTGGCGGTTTTCGGGCGCCCGGGACATTCCTCTTCTAAAATCCTCGTACGACCACCTTTGTACCAGGCCACCCAATATTTGACTGCTATAAATAAAGAGGAGGCTTCACCGTATACAGAGTCTCACTGATTAATTATTTCCTGAGTCTTTTTTCCTTTCAAATGAAGGAGCTCAGTCATTGTTGACAAACAACGCCAGCTGGCAACTTTGGAAGAGTGCCACAGACAAAGTAATGATCGAATGACTTGAACCTTTTACGATTCACATATATCAAGGGCATTTATTGGGCGGCGGAAGGATTTTTTTCCTTCTATTATCACTTTTTCCTGATAAGGCAGGAAACTCGTCAAATGATCCTCATAACTTATTTTCATTAAACGCCACTGTAATCTACTAATGATTTCAAAGGACTCTGACGTATGTGTTCACAAAAATACGGCCCTCCGCGAAAGGCATACCATCAATTAACGATAGTCCGACACAAAACAGTATCAAATCGATGTTATTGCACTTTTGGCTCACGCTACCTGACCTGCATCAACGAGTCAGTCTTCGTTTGTCAAATAAAACATCGACATATCTTCATTCCATTACCTGCTGCGTTGATGCTTGCAATTGAGACATAAGATATCGAAAGACTGGCGTTCGCGAGGGGGTTTATTCTGACGTGCCAAACAAAGGATAACCTTGAGCTTGCACGATCTGACGCAACAGTGGAAAATGCTGGAGCAGCGATGAGTCATCTGGAGAGCTGGCAGAGCGAAAGTTCGTCGTACGTTATTGGTCCAGCGATTTTATTCCTATACAAGAGATTCTCTCGCTTCGTATCGTTCGTATGTGCCACGATATCGAAGTGTGGATAATCCTCTTAGTGGCAGAGCGAGCTCACGCACATTTCGTTTCTCCTATACACGAACGAGCTTCGTCCCCTTCGGATAATCGGACGATTCATCCCTTCGGGATGGAACGGGGGTGGGTACGATGCGAATTCTGGCATCTGCACGTAGTATTTTTCCCCAGCAATGCCTAGGGCCTGGACCAAGCCTCCATCCATGCACCCTCCCCACTAGCCCCTCACCATCGTTTTTTTTTCTTCTCATTCGTCGAACTTGCCCGAACTGAGAGAAGTTCCACGGATTTGTAAAATAAATAAGCAAATCCTCCCACGCATTTGGAGCTATTAATATCGAGTGATCACACGGATTCACCCCACAGGCGCGTTTTTTTTTATATCCTGCAAATGATTCCACGATCAAGGAGAAAGAAAGAAAGAAAACGATAACACATTTCGATTTCATTGCACAGGGGTGCTGGACGTTTGGTGATAGAATTTCATCGATTGGCGAATGAGTGACGAAGCGAAAGATTTCATATTTCTTCTGGATTTCCCAGCCTCCACCGAGCTTCCACAAATGGGAGAGAGGACAGGAAGGACCAGCCTGGCAAGAATTGATTTTTTCACAATCTTTTTTTTTAGACTGCCAAAGAAAAATATTTAATTTAAATAGGATCTACTTAAATCAAAAAAGTTTTTTCCTTGTTTCAGGGTCTACTACGATCCTATTTGTTTCAAATGTTTTTTTTTTAAATTTGTTCAAGCTATTATTTTTGAATATTTAATGTATTCGAATTAAATAAATAAAGATTAGATTCAAATTAAATAAATAAAGATAAAGACGGTATATCGCATGAATACGAGAAAGGAATATAGGTTCATGACATAAAAGTGCGGTGAATAAAAGTTAAATTATTTTTCTTTTTTTTCACTAACAGGGCTGTTATTTGGAGAAAAAAAAAGAAAGGTATAGTCGTGGCCTTTTATTAACAGGCGCGACTATTTATGTCTAGAAAGACTAACCATTTTCCTCAACTGCAGAATTTTACAAGACTGAATCGTGTACCATTTTTCCCCCTGTCTCTTTTGTCTTATACTACCAGATGAAACCAAATCACAGATTTATTAGGAATAAAGAAAATATTTAGTTATCAGAAGATACTAAATAGATCTTGATTTGAATAAATAAATATATTTAAAATAAATAATTTTAATAATGGAATAGGGAAAATTTGATTTCACGAAAAATCTAGTTAATTCAAATAAAAAAAAAAATCAACTAGACGCATCTAATTAATATCAAAAGAATTTTTCTGTCAGTGTAAATAAAATTTACATGCTGGTCGATCGTGTAGCAAACTTGAAATACGAAAAATGCTTCAATCACAATACCTTAAAAAATAATCAACTATTTTGTCGTAATTCTTGAATCCAGTTGGCAGTCTTTGAAACTTCAATAAAATTTATCGATTATTTGACTTCAATTATTTTGGATCGATTTTTTCCCTCCCCCCTTGGCTGCGTCAATGCATAACGAGACAAAGGAATATCGGACCCCGTCAGATACGAGGAAAGCACTTTGTGTCCACACACACACATATATAAACGATGTACTCTCCAGATATAGTCCACATGGGGCGTAAATATACGAATGAGGGAAGAAGCCATTACGCTTGATTACTTTCTCGTACTCTCTTTCTTCATGTTGATACAAATGGATCTTGACGCGGATAAAATTACATTGTACCGTAACGTATTCTTCCCCTCATATGTGTACATATATGCACACGTATTTTTCCCATCTCCCGGTACTCTTATTTCGCTTTTGATGCTGTGCTTTATGATTCGCTTTGCCCCATCGACATATGGCCCAACCTTGCGATCATGGTATGTATTTACATGTACATACACATGGAACATCTAATGACAACAATGATTCTACAAATATTGGGGCGTTTTGGAAAGTGGTGGAAACATGTCGATATCGAATGATAGCCTGGCTCTTGAAACAACATATGAAATTAAGAAGGAAATACATGTATCGGCATAAAAAAAAAACGATTTTTCTTTTACGTTAGACGTTAGTTAAAGATTTGAAAAATACGATGGCAGAGTAAGTAATTAGCCAGTAACTGAAATCATTCAGTTTTCATAGGAAGGAGCTTCAAACGTGTTTTACTCAAAACTACATTTTTTAGTTTGTGGGAAATATAAATTTGAAACTAATCGATCGAAGGTGCTCAAATTTTACACACAACTCAATACCAATGTAACCTCGAACTTATACCTACTTGTTTATGAAAAATACTTTTAAAAATTACTTTTAAAAGTAATTTTTCCAGCCACACAGCCCTGGAGACGGTTCTTCCAATACTCATAGCAGTGCTGGAACTCGGATACTGGAATAGCCTTCAGCTGTGGGTCGGTTACAGCCGTTGTAATGTTTTTCGAGTGTCCCAAAATGACGTTCCTTGAGGTGATTTTTCAATCTTGGCAAAAGGAAAAAGTCACAAGGAATCAAGTCAGGCGAATAAGGAGACTGAGGAGTCACAGGAATGTTTTTACTGGCCAAAAAGTCGTTTATTGAAATTGCTGGGTGACAGCAATTTTTTTCATCCCCAATTAAATGGTGAAATTCTGATGAACGGTAGTGTGAGTTAAATTGAACTCTTCCCCGATCATGTTGACTGTCAACCGATGATCTGAACGCAAAGATCCCGAATTCTGTCGGCATATTCATCAGTTCTTGAAGATGAAGACATTCTGCTGCGTGGTTCATCTTCAATTGACTCTCTTCCTTCTGAAAATGTCTCAAACCACCGAAAAACCCGGGCCAATGGACCAATGGGCCAATTGAAAAAACCAATGAACTTCCCTTTGCGATACTGAAAATTGTATCGTTGAAACGCAATAAAAATTCATTTATTTAAATGCCATATATATTTTTTAGCTGATCAAGGCTACAAAAATCACTCAAAGAATTTTCCAACGTCCTTATTTAACATCTAAAATGCGAATCTGCGAAAAAGATTCCGGACAATAATGGAAATATAGAAATAAAAGAAAAAGAGAAAATTTCCGTTGCATTTTTCTTTCTCATATTACTCATGTGTATTTTTTTTTTTCTTCAAGAAGGATAAACTTTTTTCAAAAACGACCATGTCAACACAAATAAAATATTGCACTTAAAAAATACGGATACATGATTTATTATCATCTAAGTTTTTCGAAGACTATCTTCGGTGTTCTAGAAAAATATGTCTATCGGGCTTTCGACATCTCGAAATATGTACACGTGAAAAAAAAAATGAGTTTGGTTTAATTCCTCAGAGTCGCTGTTAATTACTAAATAACCAACATCCTTTTTCTACGGTTTTGCATTGATTTGCTTGCGCTTGGAAAATACCAACAAAAAAAATTAACGAAAAACTATACCCTAAAAAAAATATACATTCAATCGAATAATTATCATCGCTGGTTGCTTTTATGGAGGACTCGCGTTTCCATTTTAATCCGTATAAAAGAGTATCGTCTCGTTTAATAACAATAAAAGAAAACAACTTTTGATCATTCGAAGACATTTTAGTTATTACTTACTTCGACTATAGAATTTACATTCCATTGTAAGCAGGACCTCCACCACCCTCGGGTACGACCCAATTTATATTCTGACTCGGATCTTTGATGTCGCAAGTTTTACAATGAATACAATTTTGGGCGTTTATCTGCAATCTCTGACCCTCTCCTTGCTCCAATGGCACGAACTCGTACACCCCTGAAACGGTAAAAATAATTTGATCGCTGTAGACACAGACCAGGAAATGCTGAAAAAATTCACCTCGAACTCTTCGAGGTGAATTTAAAGGGTCGATGACAATTTCGCTGATGGTGGCATCTCCTACAGAGAAAGAGAGCAAGAGGAAGAGCCGGATCCAGACTGAGAGACGGACAGACGTAGGATGAGAGAGAGAGAGAGAGATAGAAGTGAAGGAGGTAAGAATGAGAAATGTATGTAGATAATACATATGGATCCTGAAGTCAACGTTATCGCGTGACAGTCGTTTTCCCCGAGCGTTTCACTCGTTTCACGGTGCTGTGAAGCCGTCCTTCATGAGATAAATAAGGACTTTCCGGAGGACCTTTCTCGAGAAAGAGTGCGAGCGGTAAAGGTCGTGATCATTTCACCGAGTTCGTTGGATGTACAAGCCCGAAAAGCTCCAACAAATTTTGCGGTGATATTCACCGCGTCTGACACAAATCTACTGGCTGCTACGTCTTTTTTCTTCCCAACAAAATAAAAATTGGAACATTGACTCCGAGCTTTGCGAAAAGAGACGAATAATACGAGGGAGTCTCTGGAGGGAGGAAAACAAATGGTAAAGAGAAGGGGAAAAAGTGGTAGACAGGGTGGAAAGAGGTGGCAACGAGTTACCGTGACGTTCGTACAGTCAATATCCGTTACACTAAAAAAAAAAAAATCATGCCGACGTAATGAGATATCCGTCTGTGGCACTCGGCTCGCATTTTCCATATTACGTTTGGACGAGTGTGTGACAAACGTCTCGAGCAAGCCACCGAGACACATGGAAAGAATGTGCAATTGAGAGTAGGAATGGAGAACTCTCTTCAGTTCTTTTGAGAGATGCAACAATTTAAGTTCTTCGAATGAAAAGAAACAATGAAAATTCTTCGTTGTTTTCTTCATTTCTTTTCTTTTTTTTTTTTTATTACTACCTAAATTCGTTTTGGTACAAGTTTTGGTTGAGGATCTTTAATGAGGATCTTTAGGAATGTTTCTATGACCATTTTCTGCCTAAATAGGCAAAAAAATGGATCAATACGAAAAAAAAATTTGATGGAGTGTCCCAAGAATCCCTTACATCTCTATAGGGATTTATTAGGGACACCGCGCATAGGAAGTCCTCATTTGGCATCCCAATTCTGCACTGTTCGTTCTGCACGCTCGTGTCGAAAAAATGTGAAAAGTCACGAGAAAAAAAGAACTTGGCGTTTTGAAACTTAACCTGCACGCTTCGATCTACTTTTTTAAGCGATTCGTACATTTTTAACACAAGTTTTATACTTTTTCAATATCCACTCGTTTTGTTTACCTATATATTTCGTTTAGAAAATTCAACGTACAGAATGCAATGGGATCCATCAGGAATCGTAATGCTGTTGAAATTCGTTTTTTATTCTTTTTTTATTCTCGTTATTTTCCATTTTTATTGTTATCCAAAATCTTTTTCGATAGATTTGGATAATGTACGTATCTGAGGAAAATCTTTTAAAAAGTTTGCCGTAGATTGGAACTATCAAAAAAAAAGAGGGTTTATTTTCGTCGCGTTCCAACGATGTAAACTTCAATATCACGAATGGTATGGAATTTCTGTTCGATAATGTGGCAATCGTCTAGGATTAAGATTCGTACATTGGATTCCAATGGGGAATCCCGATTAGAATCCAATGTGACGAGCGTGACGTTTTAGTATAGGAATCCAATGCGATGACCCATCGGATTCCTATTAGTAAGTAGGGACAAGTAAGAAAATCCAATCGAATCGCTACAACAATTTCTGCAAGGGTGATGTCGTCTCCGTAAAATTTTTGCGAAGCTCGACGTATCGCCGGACGCAGAAGAGGGCAAAAGGGGCGTAAGAGGACAAAAGCAATTCTCGTGAATGAGTGACGAAACGAGAAAAAAAGACAAGGATTACAGTGATTGTCATGAGTTGAGGCATTAATATTCAAGTATACGCTCTCAATATCTTTTTCGCTTATTTTTTCATCGTGCACATTGTTCGCGTATTCATCCAAGAGGAGTTCACGGAAAGTGAATAGAAGTTGGGAAACGTTCTCAAAGCAGACAAATTTATACGTCTGCGAAGTCTGTCGTCTCCTGAATTTTGTATATCACAAGTTCGAGAACGAAAAAGCCTTCTTTTTACCTTTTTTTCTACCCTCTTCTCTCTCTCTCTCTCTCTCTCTCTCTCTCTCTCACCCTTGCATAAGAGTCCGCAGCTCCTTCACCTCCTCACCCCCTCGGTCGATTCACTCCGCTCTCACGCCGAGACCCTCTCATGCGAACTTTGCTTTTGCCCTTTGCAAGCGAAAGTACGAAAACGAAAGAGACTCCAAGAGTAAGAGGGCGGGCTAGAGAAGGAGGGGAAATGGAGAAAAGGAGAGGGCACGAGGCGGAGAGGGGGCAGGAGTAATACAAAGAGAGATAGAGAGAGAGACAGAGAGAGAGAGAGAGAGAGAGAGAGAGAGATAGCCCGGATGGCGACCAAGTTCGCGCATCTCACAACACCGGAAGAACACAGCGCCAGGGGGTTGTTTCCCTTGCAGCAAGTCCGGCGAGACGTTTAAACGGAGCAAAAAAGAAAACTGGAAAGGGGAGGAGGGAGGAAGAGGAAGAAAGGAAAGAAGAGTAAGAGGCCACGAGTTATTAGCTGTCTGGCAACGATACCTTCAATATCATTTCGTCGAGAATTCTTTCTTTCTTTTTTTCCTATTCCCAGACACTTTTTTTTGTACTCTCTCTTAGGAAAACTTTGTTTTTCATGGATACCCATTGCGCATGTGTCTCCAAGACTACTACCTTAAATATTTCGGGACATTTTCATGAAGAATTTTGTAACCTAAAATAGTGAGAAAATAGATTCGCCTGTTCTTCACCGACAGCCATTTCAAACGAAGCAGAGAGAGAGGGGGAGAGAGAGAGAGAGAGAGAGAGAGAGAGAGAGAGAGAGAGAGAGAGAGGGAGAGAGGGAGAGAGAGAGAAGGAATCGAGCTGCGCGAGATGCAGAGAGCCCTTAGAGTTTGGTGGTTGCGCGTTTGTTCGGGGAGCAGTCTAGCCAGGCGCGGAGGGTTTTGTCCGGATGGCGGCCTCAGGTTCAAGGACACGGCGGTCGATACTCCCGCGCCGCGAGAACCAGGAAAAAGCGAGACGGCGATACGTACGAATGTGTTGGCCTCGGCGGCGCGTTCGTAAGGGCGTAAATCCAATCGATCGAAGGGTCGAGGGCGGCTTGTTGCGCCCTCATTTGCCCGAGCCGACGACAAACGAGATACGTAGGGAGCAAAGGTGGTGGGAGATCCGCACGGGAACGAAGCTTGTGACTCGATGGCTCCGGGATCGGCGACAAGGGTGAAAGAACGCCAGGAGGAAGTGGATTCGTCAGATGGGAGGCGCCCGAGCTTCGGGGGCTCGCGATTAGAGTGGCTTCGCCAAAATCGTCGAACAACTTTCTTCGTCTTCTTTCAACCCCCATTCTTTTTTTTTTTTTTTGCACACGAAACCACCGCCCAGCAAATTCAATGAGGATGAAAATGGTAAATTGTAAAGATTAAGGAGTTTCAGGACAATTGGTGAAGTGTTTTTTGAATTAATGGAATTTCGCTACTTTTTAAATATAAAAAATATTGTTTTTTTTATTGGCTTAAATGATGTATCGGATGTTTCGATACGCTTATCCGTTTTTTTATATTGATTAAAGTTGTTTTTTTTTTTGGTTGAAAACCGAATTTTCTTTCTACAGCTTGTAATTTTCGTATTTTTCAAAATTCCAAAAAAGCACCCGGTCATATGAAAGTTTTATTATTACACTAAGAGTGCATTAATGTTTTTTTTTTAATTTCATATCAGCTTAGCTGCCAGAACCATCTATATTTTATTGTATATTTATTATTCATATTATTTTTTAATTAAAAAAACTTCAACTTGGCTATGTAAAAATTCAAGTGCCAGGCTCAAAAATCTACGGGACGAAAACTTCACCACCACATCCCCATTGACGTTGCATCATCGCAATTATTTGCACACAAAGGATCGCGTTTCCTTTGTTTCCCGGCGGCACTTGTATTCGCCCTGAGATTTCTCGAGCTTCTCTACCGAGCGAGTTTTTCGTGTAATTCTCACCGACTCTCAAACATCGATCCATTCCATCAGGAATGATTTTTTTTTCTTTCGATGACAATCTCTCGTACCAGCTTTCCTAATTTTTCTTATCCTCGAAGAGGAAAAACGAAAAATGGAAGAGATGTCTCGCGCGAACAAAGAGATCGCCACCGGGCGCAATGTTCTTTGATGTTTGATAGAAATGTTTCATTTTTTAATTCGTTTTTCAAGAGCTTGAGCCAATTTTCTCAACGATCTTTCGTGAAGTTCGTTAACCTCTTAAGAGGTGATTTTCGAAAAATTATTTCTTAGTGCACCTCTACAGTTGCTAAGGAACATATTTTTCAAATTTCATGTTTTTATCTTATGCGGTTTAGGCTGTCTATATGTCAGTCAGTCAATCATTCATTCAGTCGCGGATTTATTTTATATTTATAGATAATTAATACAGTCATAATAATAATAATAATAATTATTATTATTATATTATAATTAATTAATTATTATCATAATTATGAAAATTGATAATTATTATAATTGTAGTATAATTAAAATAATAATAATAATTATTAGTATTATCATTCTAATAATATAGTTTCACATAGTATGTAATAATAATAGTATCACAAATAAGTAATAATAATAGTATCACGAATAAGTAATAATAATAGTATCACAAATTAATGCAAAAAAACGTTAATTAATTTGGCAGCCAATAATAGTAAAATATTTCTTTATAGTTCAACAAGTATACCATTGAATATGAAAAGAAGTGAAAATCTTACCAGCAGGGCAGAAACGACCCTCGGGACCATCGTAAACCGCCAAATTCTTTTTCACCGGTATACTATCGTCAGCGAGAGTGAGATGTGGCGGTTGATCAGCTTCGTGATTCGTGCCGGTGAGTGCGACCGACGAGAGAAGATCGAAGGAAACTTCGTTGTCGGGTTTCGGATAAACGATTGGTTGGCATTCAACAGCTGGCTTCAATTTTGTATGATCGGCGCCTGAGACACGCGAGACAACGATTCTTTTTTACTCTCTCGAATTATTCATAAATGCAAGGGTGCTGCAGTTGCCAATTTTGAAATTCGTTTAGAGTTCTTTTTTTCTATTTCCATCTCTTTAATTTTATTTTATTCGAAAAGTCTGTCTTCGCCCCATTGATATGAAAGATCTTCAATGAGGATTCCAATTTCAACATTCCAACTTCAACTTCAATTCGTCCAATGAGAGAAAGATAATAACGCAAGATTTATTACTAACCACCGTGCGACAATGTCCAAGGCTCGCGACCGCCGAGTAGCATTGAAAATCCGGAATAGACAAGGCCACCGTACATACCAAGTGCGGAGTGAAAACTCGGCCGAAAATTTCTCACCGCCTTCAGCTCTTTATAGATCCAACTGTCCTTGATCTTGTCGGTATAATTTTTGGGCTCCAGTCCATTGGTTGCCGGTGTGCTGGTCTCGGATGCGATGATCGCCTCAACGACACTCTCTGCCGCGAGCATACCGCTCTTCATCGCATTGTGAACACCCTTTATTTTTGGCACGTTGATAAAACCGGCTGTACAACCTACCAGACAACCACCTGGGAATTGGAGCTTTGGAATGCACTGGAAACCACCTTCAACGAGGGCTCTAGCTCCGTAAGCAATCCTGGAAGGAAGATAAGAAGTACATTGTTGAGGGTACACATTGGAACATAGAATGATTAATATAATTTTCAATAAAAGATCGACCAGCATTTCGACATGTCACATTTTCAAATCTCTCATCTTTCGTTTTGCTGTCAACTGATGACGAACAATTTGCGAGTGACTCGAATACCGGGTCAACAGGACATCACTGCTGAAGACATTTGATTTCATCGAACATTTGATTAATTAGATACTCGCCTTTTGCCACCTTCGAAGGTTGGCCTGATCGATGGATGTTGCTTGAATCTCTGGAACTCTTTGAAAGGATGCAAATAAGGATTACTGTAATCGAGTCCAACTACGAAACCGACCGCTACCAAGGGCGTCTCATCCTTCAGATGATAGAGAAAAGAACCGCCGTAAGTGTTCTTGTCCATGGGCCAACCTATCGTATGCTCGACAGCGCCTGGTCTGTGCTTTTCAGGTTGAATTTCCCAAACCTATAGATCGATGCAGATCATTCGTATATCTATTGGATACAGGTTGCTTGCCTCCAATTTAAGAAAAGACAACCTATTTCCAATATGGACTATGAAGTTTTGAGGTAGTATTCTCGCCAAGGCGTTTTTCTATAGATTTTTTTAATTTTGAGGACTCATTAGGGACACTATTTAATGATGGCCTGCAGAACCAAATTTTTATTGGGTTCTAGGGCAGTGCTTTAAAAAATGAAATTCAGGTTCCATTTACGATTCTTCATTTTAAAGCCGCGTTTGCGAAATAGCTTTAAAGTGATGTGCAATGTGTCTAACTTCATTGATCATCAAAGTGGATGGATTGAAATCTCTGCATTTGGACTTACGAACATATTACGAAACTTTCTCATTTGCCTCTATATCTCGAACCATCTCAGAACTACCGCGTTACTACGAGATTTCATGGGAATATAATCTTATCATAAAGATCGAACTTACTTCTTTCAAACCGATACCGTAGCTCTGAGGTTCACACTCCGCTCGAAGGTTCAATCTTCTCGAAACTTGTTTCGTGAGATGACCGTGACAACCTTCCGCGAATATGGTACATTTAGCGTGAAGTTCCATGCCCCTTTCGAAGGTTTCTTTGGGCGCCCCATCCTTGGCAACTCCAACGTCGTTGGTAGCAATACCCTTGACTGAGCCATCCTCGTGATAGAGGACTTCGGAGGCAGCGTAGCCAGCGTAAACTTCTACACCAGCGGCTTCGGCTTGTTCTCCCAGCCAGGCAACCACGTGTCCTAATCTACGTTTCCATTGAGAAATAATCAAAGAAAAATAAAAAGTCAATCAATATTGAATTGAAAGTTGATCATTTTTCAAACGTTTGCAACACTTTTCTTTCGAAACTTTCACTACACACACCTGACTATGTAATTGCCATGATTGTACATGGGCATGCCTTTGAAAATTGGCAAGCTTATTCTACCCTTTTCCGTGAGGATAGCAAATTTGTCTTCGCTAACGGGTGTATCGAGAGGGGCACCTAACTCTTTCCAATTTGGAAAGAGTTCGCTGAGTGCGACAGGATCGATGCAAGCTCCACTTAGAATATGACCACCAGCGTTGGAGGCCTTCTCCACCAGTGTAACTCGAAGCTCTTTGCCATGCTTTTCGGCACACCTTTTTGCCTGTATCGCGGCTGACATGCCAGCTGGTCCTCCACCGACTATCAGAATGTCCGTCTCATCCACGAATCTCTCCATATTCACGTCTTTCCATCTTGGGTCCGTTTCACGTGGCACTACCGTGTAGTGCGTCGTGAGCTTTGGATAGGCCGCTTCGGAGTAACTTCTCCGAGATGCTTTCTGCAGCCTCTGTACTGTTTTAAGGCGGGATTATACATTTACAAGGATAAAAAGAAATTGAAAAGCAAGAAGAGATGAATTAATGGAAAAAAATCAACTTTATCAGAAAGCTGAAGATTTATTACATGGACCTGGTGTTGCTGATTGACCCATAAGTAATTTTAATCATTGGTTTTTTTACGTATCAAAACTATAAAGAGGTAGAAATAATTATTTAAATAAAAAGTAGTCCCTTAGGTAGAAATAATCATTTAATAAATAATAAATAGTCCCTCAGGTAGAAATAATCATTTAACAAATTAAACAAACCTTATTATTTTGACTTCGGATATAATGTTCTTCATATGCTCTTAATATTTTACTCGTATGATCATTTATTGATACGATCATCAAATAAAAAAATCGTAAATTGACAAAATCATTAATATCTAACGCTAACTAATAATCACTCCTACTTTCAAGGCTAGTAGTTTACGTAGTTCGCGTTTCAAAAAAAAAAAAAACAACTTATAGGAAAATACGTTTTAAAATAAACATACGATAAAAATTAATTTTTTTTAGAATGGTTACTCGCGACTTTTCGATAATTCTATTCACGAGAATAATTGAAAAGCATTTTCAAAAGTGATAACGAGTCCCGTTTACTGCAGTGGTAAACTTAGAAATTTACATTGGCTCAAAGACGTATAAATTGAGTAGGCCATGTAGAAATAACAAGCTGGTCCAAAGTTCACGTACGTTGGACTACTACAATATTACGGTGCATTAAGTGAGTTTTTTTTTTTATCAACAGAAGGTTAAAAGTGTCTCCGCCATCACGACTAATCGTGTCGATCAGTCAAAACAAATAATAATCAAATAATCAGCTATTTTTATCACTGCCCATTATTTCATTATTTGTTTTGACAAAAGTTTATTACGTTTTTTCTTTGCTCAGTGATACGAAAATTTTCATGACAACTCATGCTCCAGATAATTAAACGCTTCACAAAGCTGCAAGAATGATAGATTGCTTTGACATTTCACCAAATTGCTCACCGAGGGATATGTTTTTATTGGCCATTAGAATTTTTCAGCTTGTCATTATTGAATAAAAATTTCGTTATGCAATACCACATTATTTATCGCGCTGAATAAAATGATCAATGGCTGCAGCGTCGTAAGTTTTCGATGTATACGGCACTGTAGTGATCTCGACGTCGATGCGGACCCTTCGATTTTACAGGCAAACGACAGTGGAGAGAAGAACTTGTTCGATTTTTTTTGGAGGTAAACTTTTTGCTTGCACTGCTGTACGTCGTGTACAAAAATCTTTCATATATTGTGAAAACTCACCAATTCTGGTACGAAGAAATGTGGACGAGGCCATGGTCACACACTGGCAACTCACAAGCCACAGCTGAAACTGACCCACAGGTTGCTGATCTCAAAACTATTTCTCGCTCACTTTGCCTTCGGACTGTAGCAACGTGTACGCGATGTAATCTTGCAAACAAGCATCTCGAGACCTCTTTCGTAATTCAAGACAACTATTCCACTCGACCATTTTTTTTTCTCCCTACCAACGATCGTTTACGGAGGTTCCCGGAAATATCGATCGTCGAGGCTCGCTTATCGACTGGTTGGTAAGAGTCGAATGTCTACTTTGACGACCACCGGAATGGCAGTTAATCAATATTAACTGCCATTCCGGTGGTCGTCAAAGTAGACATCGTCATCGTTGTCATCGTTGGAATTCTACGTCTTAAGGTAGTTGAAGTCGCGATAAAATAAATTTAAAAAACAAAACAAAATTATACCTACTTTTCCGTGTGCCAACGTGGTGTGTTCCTTAACTCGTGGACATTAATCTCGTGATTTAACTTCATAAATGAGCTTGGCTAAGGTGGAGGTCAAGCTAAATCGCTTTCTTGAACCCAAGACCACTGGATACATCTCATTTCGTCAACATACATTTTCAACAACATACAACATCATACATCTTAGCTCGTTGTCAAGATAAAATTTGAATGAATATTTTACTTAATGGGGTGAGTGAAGAATGACTCTGGCTAACGCGTTTTTATTTGGGCTAGAAGAATTTAAAAAATGAAGTGCAGAAGAATTATTGAAAGGAAAATGAGACAAAAAAAGACAATTCTACGCAATTATCTCTTCACTCAATAAAATTAGTGCATCTCGCAAAAGTACTTTATTAGTGGCTTCAAAAATCCTACATAGATATCGAAAAAATTCCATGCAACAAGTTGGAAAGATTATTCGAAGGATGTTTTCGTAAAAAAAAAACCAGAGTACAGCTGATAATTGAATCGGAGGTCTCTTCATCGGGTGCTCTTGTTGAATTGTTCGAAAAATTCAGGACTCGGTTTGTTCTTGTAGACAACTCGCTTTAGATAGTCCTGATGGGATTTTTGCTGTTCGGCAAGCTGAAGATTCTCCTCTGCTATCTGTTTGCTGATTTGTCTATTGAATTAATAGATTGCGGTATTGTTGGATGCAATGTTTAAAGTTCACAATCTTTAAAGTTAACGATCTTTAAACGATCTTTAAAATTAACGATCTTTCAAGTCAACGATCCTTAAAGTCCACGATCTTTAAAGTCAACGATCTTTAAAGTTAACCATCTTTGAAGTTAACCATAGTTAAAGTTAACAATCTGTAAGCGATCTTTAAAGTTATCGATCTTCAAAGTGAACGATCTTAAAACGATTTTTAAAGTTAACGATCTTAAAACAATTTTTAAAGTTGACGATCTTAAAACAATTCTTAAAGTTAACGATCTTTAAAGCTAACGATCTTAAAACGACCTTTGAAGTTAACAATCTTTAAACGATGTTCAGAGTTAACGATCATCAAACAATCTTGAAAGTTAAACATCTGCAAACGATTTTTAAACCTAACGATCTTCAATGTTACCGATCTTTAAACGTCTTCAAAGTTACCGATCTTCAAACGACCTTCAAAGTTACCGACCTTCAAACGATCTTCAAAGTTATCGATCTTTAAACAATCTTCAAAGTTACCGATCTTCAAAGTTAACAATTTTCAAAGTTAACGATCTTCAAACGATCTTTCAAGTTAACGATCTTTAAAGTTAGCGACCTTCAAACGATGTTTAAAGAAAACGATCTTCAACGCCATTTAACGATCTTTCAAGAAGAAAGAAAAAAACATGGACAGGAATCGATCTCTCACGTTCTTCGACGTTCCAACTTTCGTTGATAATTTTCCGCGGCTCTCGCGTTGCTGGCCATAAATTTGTCCCACTCGTCGTTTCGTTGTCTCTCCTCGCATCTCATTTTCTGCAAGTGAAAAATCATCGTCGCTTGAAGTTTAAGCACGGCGAAGTAACGAAATGGCTGAGGTGCACGAGAGACGCGCGCATGCAAAAATAACTCGCCTCGATCTCCTCCATTTGGCGAGCTTGCTCGTCCCGGAAGACCTTGAGCTCATCGGACGTCATGCCCTTGTAGCGTGAGGCCAGTGGCTTATTGGGACCGCGATTGCTGTCTGCCTGTTCCTTCGCTTCTGTCAAAAAGTCACCGGTCACGTGATTATAGATTTCCGCACGTTTGTCCTCGTCGTCCTTGATCGCTTCGCATCGCCTCCGATGATCCTGTTCCTCAGCCTTTCAACCGTTTCCCGATAGATTCGATTCGATGCCAAGGTGATGAAAGGCCAAAAATCAAATTCACAAAATCAAATTTTCAAAATACAGTTACAGGAATAAGAGTAAGTTTCACTGGGAAACTGCTATTTCGAGGGAAAAAAAACGGCAGTGGAAATATCGTCTAATCGAACGACAGCTACTTCCGTTACATTCGTAGCGATCTCGCGTAATGCTCCCGGAACAGAATCAAACGTAGGAGCAAAGATTTAATTTTTCCGAGCTGGAAGAGGATTCGCGGCATTAATTACGATCGTTGACGTAATCCTCTTTATTCATACTCGTAATGGAGCATGGCATTTGTCGACCTTGAGCAAACGAATGAAGTTAAAGCGAAAAAAAAATCAATCGCGCAGCTAATTTATCGGATAAATAATCGATAGCTCAAAGACACTTCGGTGCAGAAATTACTTAGGGATACCTAAGTTCCGATCAGATCCCGATCGAAATATGGTACTGATTCCATAGAACAGGTATCCTCATCAGAATCCAGATGGCCGCCCACTACGTAGCACAAGGCGGAGACGTTTTTCTTAGCAAATTGAGTATATATATTTCTTGGTTCGAACGATCTACATTTAATTTAAATATAATTACTTAGAATAAATAACTTATATCACCTTTCTCCAAGAAATATAAGTCTTTTAGGTAAATATATTGTGTTTTTTCCGAATTTTTTTATTGAATGTAAAAAAATGTGTTCGAAATTCTGTTATTAAAATATATAAGTTTTAACAGTTATACTGTAGCACCAATTTTTATCTAATCGTTTTTCAGATCCTTGAATAAATGATTTCAGAAAACTTCCAGTGTCTCCAGCTGATACGGATCGGTATCTCCTGGTGATTTTAACATTAATCCCTGGGATCCGATTTGATATCGAACTAGATCTTGTTCCAGAATTTCGGGATTCTAGCCTGGATCCTATGCAAAGTTTATATTTGGATTTTGACTAGAGTCCTTAAGGCCTTAGGCCACTCTAGAGGCCAAAAAGAATATATTTTGTGATTTTTTTTTCAGCGAAACCATAAAATAAATCGAAATTACAAAATAGGGGTTTTATTATACACGTAATTGACTATACAACATTTTTTTTCACAGCTATATATGTCAAAATGGCGACTGTGCAGCATTTTTCCGATGACGCCTTTATTTCTGGAAGGTCAACGGACGGACCAACAGCTCCTATAATTTTTCAGTTATGATGAGACACAAAAGTTTTTTCGATTATATATAAGAATAGCTATAGAAGGGCGTAAGATTTTTTTGACAGATTGTTTTTTGTCAAAATGGCGCATTTCTAAAACAAAAAGTATAAAATGCCATGAGAAAATCGTCAGGAAATTGTTTATAAAAAAGAAACTATGCAATATAATTTAAAAAATCCTACGTAGTGCCTCAGAAAATATAATTCTAAATATACAGTTAAAATTTCAAGTGAATCGGTTGGAATTTGTTTGAGTTATGAGTCCGGCCAACTTGAAAAATGTAGTTTTGAGATAAAGGCGTTTAAAGTAAGTAGAAAGTCGCGACATGAATCAAGAGGGGTTGCGCTAGAATTCGAAAATCGAGTACTTAGAGATTTTTCACACCCATAATCTTTTGGAATGTAATTTTATAGGTACTAAGGTACATTTTCAACAACAAAAAAATCGATTTTTGGAAAATCCTAGAGTGGCCTAAGGCCTTAATAGTTCCGGATTATGATCCTGGCTGGAATCCGATTTGCGAGCATTACATTTCGCTCCCGGATCCGATCCGATTGAGAAACCAGGATCCTAGTCCGAATCTGACTGTATCCGTGACAAACTGTACGGGCTGCGATCGAAGAGGAAGAACGTAGAACATGAATAAACTATTTCACGATAACTCACGAGAGCACGATTAAATCTTGCAGTTGCCTCGTTCAATCGACGCCGACATTCCTCCTCCATACGATCGAGTGCGGTCGCACGTTTGTCACGTGAACAAACGGCATCCTGATAAGCTGTCTCCGCATCCCGACGCTCTTTTTCGGCGGATCGACGCTCCGCCATTTGCTGATACAGCCACGACTGCATCTGCTCTTTTTGTACTTTCGTACGTTCCGCCTGATTGCAGTCTTCACCCTCGAATCTACTCGTGACAAATACCGCTTTACCGATCTTCAACGAAAAACCTCTGATAAAGTCCCAAAGGGACTGTCATACTTTTGGGCGGATGCTGGTCCCAGCCTCGGATCATTGTCACCGGTACGAGCCGGTAACGATTTTTTCAACGAATCAGGATCGTAGAGATCGTAGTCACGACGATCTTCCGCTCGTTGGTAAACTCGACGGAACGTGTCGATCTCCGTGTTGATCTTTCGTTTCTCCTGAGTGAAAGGAATAATTATGGTAACGTTTGTATCATTGGAATGTAGTGCGATTGGTTTTTTCAACGTGCCAAATTTACGTCTGCTCATTTGGGCCGCGAAAATCATTCAGACGATATTTATATTAGCCTGTAGATCTAAAGGAATCTGTAGATCTAAAGTAATCGTTAGATCTACGGAATCTAAAGTGTATCAACTTGATACTTGGTACAAATATTCTGCAAAACAACTGATAATTCTTCTTATAGATTAGATTTTAGATTTTAGATCTTATAGACAAGATTCTCAAAATTAACCCCTAATACTTTTTACCAGTAATTAAGTTGTTATGGGCCAAATTCCATGCAGGCGGAAGCTAGTCGTACATAAAATTCTTCAGCAAATATCTCAATCAAAATGTGATCACAATATTCTGAACACCTG
This sequence comes from Ophion ventricosus, assembly GCA_963932345.1. Lineage (NCBI taxonomy): Eukaryota > Metazoa > Arthropoda > Insecta > Hymenoptera > Ichneumonidae > Ophion > Ophion ventricosus. The sequence goes on from OZ010722.1 coordinate 20,507,296, forward strand.
AACTAATTTCCAAGAACTATATTTCTAGTTATTAATTATATTAATTATATTCTAGTTTATATTTATTAATCATATTCTAGTTATATTTATTAATTCAGTATATTATCAATTAACCCATTCATTACACTTATTCATTCATTCATTCATTATTAATGAATTTATTTATTATTCTCATTATTTAATTCGTTCCTAATCTATTCGTTTATTGTACTCATTCATTAATTATTAATTAATGTATTAATTATATTCTAATGATAATTACATTCATCTGATTATATTCACAAAGTGATTGCATCTTAATTTCTAAATTTGACGAAAATGTTTCATTTAATATATTTTGAATCTAAGCAAACGCTATTTAAATCGAAAAAAAAATCACATTTTATCGAAATAACGCGTTACATCGCCATAACTCTTTGCTCTCGTATATTCAGAAGGATCCAAAACATGATAAGACTTATCACTTTCTCAGCCTCGAGAGTTCCCACGAGGGTGTAAACTGAGTAAATCTCTTTATCGTTCGTGCCTATCCTTATTATTATTATTATTATTATCATTATTATTATTATCATTATTATTATTATCATTATTATTATATACACATAATACCTCTTCCTCTCTCTTCTCGAGCACAATCGCAAGTTTGCTGCTGCGCACCAGCGCCTCGTCCATTCGACATTCTTTGGCCCGTTCAAGCTGACGCTGTACTTCCTTCTCCTCAATCTGTTTGTCCAGGAATTCTTTGTCTATCTGCGAACAGGAGAAGTCATTGTGTCTCCGGTACTAAATGTCTGTCAGGAGGGTATGGCTGGGCGCAAAAAATATTTGGAGAGATGGAATATGAAATGTTTGTGTCATATCTTGTTTTTACGAGCCTTTTTTCGTTCCCTTATCGTAGTAGCTAAAACCTACACAACCGTATAGCGAATATTGAACGAACAAGCTGGGGCTTTTCGAACGTTTTATCAGTGAGGCTGAAACGACGTAAAAAACTACGATCGATATATTAGATTCGGTCGAATCGTTGCCTCGCAAATCTCGCCCACGCTCTCTCTCTCTCTCTCTCTCTCTCTCTCTCTCTCTCTCTCTCTCTCTCTCTCTCTCTCTCTCTCTCTCTCTCTCTCTCTCTCTCTCTCTCTTCTCTCTCTCTCTCTCTCTCTCTCTCGTTTTTTTTCTGATTTTTACTCAATCTCACTTCATTTAGACCAATCCTTGTCTTATCGTAGGAAATAACACGCCACAAAGATTTTCGCGCAAACATCGATCAAAACGTCGAAGAACCTATGATGGCCATTATTTCCTCACGGATAAATCATTTCGAGTATAATGGCGCGTTGAGATCTTTTCCGAGAACACACCGAATCAAATAATGTAATTTGCATCGATGGAATGCAATTTTAAAAAAATGGTTTCGAAGTTTGCATTGCTGGAATGCAACGAAAATTCTTCTTCAAATATTTTATTTCCTCGTTTAAATTGTATTTATGAATTATTTTTTTTTGCAGATAAAAATTCTAGATCACTAAATCAGCGAATTAAAAAATGATTGATGGATTGTCGCAACGTGGATTAACCAAGAGAGATTTGAGCAATTGAAAAAGAATTTTCGTTGCATTCCAACGATGCAAACTTCAGTCTCCTTAAAAAAAAAAAGTATTGCATTCCATCGATACAAACTTCATTATTTAATTGGTATATTCGATATAAAAAAAAAGCGAGGTTGAAAAAGATATTTTCAAGCACGCTTTCAACGATTGAAAAGTATTGATTTTCGTTGCATTCCAACGATGCAAACTTCAACATCATTTGCATCGTTGGAATGCAATAATTTTTTTTTTTTTGTTCATTTCTCATTTCTTTCTTTATTTTTATACATATCTCTATACATTCTCATTTCTTTATTTTTATACTTATCCAGAGGCTTCTTTTATTTTGCAAATTGCGGTGGTTAATCTCTAATGCGAATCCGTAAAAACGTTTGAGTGTTTTTCACAGTCAAAAAATATTCGTGCAATGACAAATAATTGTTTATCGTTGGAACGCAACGAAAATAAATTATTTTCAATTTTTCGAATTTCTTTTGTCTGTAAAAATCACTCAAACTCAATAAAAAAAAAAAGAAGGCTTTGGATAAGCATAAAAATGAATCAATGAAAAAAGAACAAACAAAAATCGTTGCATTCAATCGACGCAAATTTCAACAACATCAAACGTCAACATCATGAAGTACCAAAGTAAAAATATATTCTCGGTGGATTTAAAAAAAAAACGCAACAATTCAACAACATCGAATTATCACGATCGTTCCTATTACGAAATATCAATACACAGTGTCGAGCATTTTAATCGCGAAGTAAAAAAAAAATATCGATGTTTTGTGCGTCACGTTAATGACGATACATCATAGGATAGACGATATATATCGAACGATATAATGGGCAATCGATCGAAATGATGAGCGATCGATCGCTCACATGACGTTACCCTGGAACGTCTTGTAATGTACTCTCGTCGCGTTTTTCGCGAATTTATACACATTGGCGAATAAAATTACGAAGGAAAACGATTAAAATTCTCGATACTTCAGCCTCTAAATGTGTTTTACGCTTCAAGTACCATAATATATTCATTTCGATCAGTCGTGGTTCGTTAACTAACGTAGTGCCTCTCGTTCCACCGTGAGCTCGACGATTCGCAAAATTCATTCCAACGACCCTCTCTCATCTCGCGAACCCTCGTTTTCCGCGGATTAATTTCATGAGATTTTTTTTATTTTTATGTATACGTAGTGCCACGATAAGGTGTACCAATGAGATGACTCAGGTTCTTTCACTTTGATCGCCATGAATTTCGAATTCGGTCCTTTCTCCAGACTCAGCAGAGGGATTCAAGGATCATTAAATCCAAATATTGAACCGTTTTGAATAATTTGCAACAAATCGTCGACCTTTTTTTTTTGATGCCTGAATTGAGTGGATTTCATGAGGTTGCAAATCGGCAAATTTGAAATTCAATAAAAATGAATATTTCTGAATTGCTTCGATTAATTTTAACAAATGTTGCCTGAAAGATTCCTCCACTGTATTTGAAGACAATTATTCAGAGATTTACGATATAAACTTGACGAGAAAAAAATTTGTTTTAATAATAAAAAATAAGGTAATGTAAAACATGAAATTTGTTTGGAAATGATGGTAAAGTTTGGATCGTTGGAATGCAACGAAAATGAATTATTTCAATTATTGACATTTTTTTTGCCCGATTTAGCCTGTAAGAATTACTCAAACGTTTTTTTTTACGTATTTTATTCGAAATTCACGACCTTTTTTTTAAGAAGGCTTCAGATAAAGATACAAATGAAGGAATGCAACAAGAACAATAAGTCATTGCGTTCCAACGATGAGTTTGTTTGGGTTTGTTTCCAAACCCAAACAAACTTCAACGCCATAAGTTTGGATGGATGTTTCTATGGATTTTATAGGATGTAGCATATGATTTTTCTGATTAGATGCCACGTTCATTTTTCATTAATTATTAAAACTCAAATTTTTGGTAAAAGCGAGAGCGTTTTTTTCAAACAGCTGTCATTTCACAAAAAAAAATCAATAATTCTCCTTTATGCTACAACTAGTATCTTTCTTTACAAGAAAATTATTTTTTAAATTTTCACAGGCGATGCCTAACAGAAAAAAAAATTCCACCATGGGCAAGGTTTTTCAAAAGAGGGTCTTACTAGACGACTTATATTTTCGCCATTTTTGAATTTTTCTTTTTTCATAAAACTATAATTCATTTAAAAAAATATCAATTGTAAAAAATAAAAATTATTGATTTTATAAAATAAAAATTATTAATGGTAAGAAATAAAACATATTAAATGTGAAAAAAAATTATTAATGGTAAAAAATAAAAATGACTAATATTAAAAAATAAAAATGATTAATAAATTATAAAAATTATCCAAAGCGTATCGTTGAACCGTCCATAATCTTCTCCCGTACGTTTTTAAATTCGTGCATTCAATTGGTTCCTACATTCATGCCAACAAAGCTGAATTGTTCATTTGCAAAATTGTAACCGTCATTGTACTCGATTGAAAGCGCGATCGCGATCAGCCGAAGAAAATTGGATTTCCGTGAGAAATAACCGAGACACATTTCGCAATACAATATTGTATTTACGAATTGGAGAATAAACGCGAATATCATCAATAAGTAATGTCCTCTCTCACCCCTATGCGTCTGGAGCGTGGGTCGAAGATGCGGGCTTTTCTGGCTTCCTCTATCTGACGTTTCCGCTCGATACTAGCCGCGACCTTGAGATCCTCCGGCGTGGCCGACTGGAACTTTAACATCGCGTTCTCTTCCGCAATTGGTTCGCGTTTATACACAACAACAAGTCACGTGGATGGTCCGATGCTCTTGAAACTGCTTTCCCTTCCGCCTTGATGACACGCCCGTTGTTTGCCCGAAAGCACTTGGCTGGAGCGCTTGCGATCGATGAGCCAGCCGGAAGAGAGAGGGTGTCAAGGGGGATCAAGGGTGAATCGCCAGGACAAAAACAACCCTCGCCCAATTTAGATAAAAAAATAAATTTAAAAAAAAACGGAATACGTGCGAAGCTCGGATTTGAGAGATAAAACGAAATACTCCAGGAAGTCGAAACCAGGAGACTTATGACATTTTCGTGGCTAACGACGAAGGAAAACTCTTTATGGGAGACCGGAAGTGATTGACGGTTATAAATAAGCTTCGAAGTGACGCGATCGCAATGAGTGTGCTCTGAAGTTAATCGACCTACGTTTCAAGATCTTCGGAAGAGCGCGAGTTCGATGATTCCGCGTTTTCGATGCTCTGAAGAAAAAAGAATAGCGATGCAAACGTTTCAAGGTCTTACCGGATGGACCGTCGGACAAAAAGTTAGTCCAAAATGGACGAATAGCTTTACAAATAGCTAATTCAATTACCCAAAAACTCAATATATATTGAGTTTTCCAATGTTTGCTATTATTTTTATCGTTAAAAAGGCGATACTTCTCATTACTTTAATTAATTTCTCGACAATTACTCAGTCGATTTATTTTAATCTTAGGATAATCAATGGCTTGATCCTAAATCTTGATGATATAATATTTTCCGAATTTACGGCGATTTAGTTTCATTAGTTTTGCGACCGTGTTACATTCATATGTTTATAACTACTAAATTATTTAGTAAAAAATTCTAAAATAATTAATGTATTATTATTCTATCAAAAACTATCATTCCTCAAATTTTCAAGAGTTTTCGCGATTTTTTAATATCCATCCAGTAGTACCTTAACGATGAATGCTGAAAAAAAATAGTGTGGAAATCTGCATCGTTGGAATGTAACGAACGTCGCAATTTGTTATAACATTGCATAATTTTTATTACGAATTTCTTCTATTGCAGGTCGAGGTTATGGAAATGCAATTTTTTTTTTGCACATTTAGGCTACAATTTTTTTTTTCATTGAATTTATTATTAAAAAATTCTTAAAAGATAACATTTTTGTCGATTTTCCGCATTGAAAGATTTTGAAAAATATTCCAGTGCACTTTGTAACTTAAATGTGCAATAATAATTGGGCAAAACGAAAAGAAAAAAAGTGTTTTCGTTGTGTTCCGACGATGTGAACTTCGATACCATGAAAAACTTTTAAAAATAAAAATCTATTTCGAGAAATACCAAAATATAGACAATTCAGCAGTTTCTTATAAAATATCCTTGATTCTACCGGAAGTTTATAAAAAATAAAGTACAAGAAATATCACCTACGGCTGAATTAATCATTTTTCGCAACGAACTGTGAAAAATTGGCTGGATATTAATATTTCTCCTTTCCCAAAAAGCGATGCAGCTAAGGGAACGAAAACCTCGCACCGGCATATTTTTTTCAACCTGACAAAAATGAAACCTCGAGCACTGAGGCGTTACACCACTTTGGCGGTCGGAAAAAATAGAAATAAAAATAATAATGAAACTTGACGCGGCTATTAAATACATAAAATAATTACCGGTTTGCTTGTCTACTGGTTAGCGGGCTTACCTCTAAACCAGAACATCGGCAGGTCGGGAATTCGATTCCCAGTCTCGCAGTCTCGAAGAAAAATAAACGCTGGCGTGACACAGCTACAGTTGTGCACTGCAAACGATATTCTGTACCACTGTACGTTTGGACTTTTGTACGACGTTACATCAACATTTTTGCGATGGGGGTCGGTTACCATGGAAAGTTTGAGCTCACCAGGAGCGTTGTTATTGTGGCCGGTATAAAACATGTTGCTCCTTGACGGTCCCCCGATTGCATGCAATCAGTTGGTCTGAAACAAAAATTTCGAAAAGATACTTAAAGTGTAATGTATAAAGGAGACGTCCATTAATTACGTGAACTCCAAATGGAGTTCACGTAATTGGGGGTAAACTCAAACCTCAAAAGGTCTCTCAAACAACTCAAATGGTTGTTTTTGAGTTAACAATCTCCAAAATTCATCCAATTTTTTCCACTGACTACTCGGATGTGTCCCCTCAAAGGGATGAGAGAAATTCGATACGGCACAACCGAAGAAACGAGAAGGAGAAACCCTAAAGCGTAGTGACGGGGCCGTGCGCGTGCAATATTAAAATCGATGAACAAATAACACCCGACGTGTGGGCAAAATGATGGAGCCCGATATGGCGAGAAACGCGAGCGGAAAGGAGGCGAGCAAGTTGGGCGTTAGCGGACACGTGGAGTCAGCGGTTAATCGATAACAGCGAGACGGCTATGGAGGAAAACGTCTACAAGTTCAGGATATACCGTCGTTTGTCGTCCTCGCGAGATTTTGAGTTGAAAGAAGAAAAAAAAAAACTATTCGACTAGCATAAGAATTTTCGTAACCGCCTACTTGTCAGTGAACATGTAAAAATGTCTAAATCTACCATATTTAATTAAGTCATAATTGATTGTAACTTATTTTTATTAATCGCCCCTGTGGCAAACTGAAGATCCAAAAGGGTACTGGCTTACGCGCCCACAAAATACTGCCCTCCGTCAAAGGAACACCTCAATGAGCACAAACGATGTTACTGCAACGAATGCTTTCCATGATATAAACTACTAATGAAGATATAAATTAATCACGATCGACCGGATAGTCACTAATCAAAGAGCACATAGCAGCAGTTGAGGATCCCAAATGAGGATCCTCAACTGCTGCTATGTGCAAATGAGGATCCCAAATGAGGATTTTTCGTTCATTCGCAATGCCATCGGTAACTGGAATTGCTTAGCCAGCCAGGCGTCAATCGCTCGATGGAATTCATTTGCTCGTCAGTTATGACTTAGCCACTAGGTGGTATTTTTTTATCGTAAAGCATGGACATCTGTAAATACAGATGGGCTAAGCAGTGACTAGCCAAGGGGTGCATAGCTGCAGTTAGCTTGTATTGACTAGATCTTGGTAAGTTACTCGTGAAGAAGTTTCCTAGGGATACCTAAGTCCCGATCAGATCCCGATCGGGATATCATACGGATTTCCTAGAAGTGGTATCCTCATCGGAATCGAGATGGCGCCCATTAGGTAGCACAAGGCGGAGACGTGGTGGTAAGAATTTGAAATACGTATTAAATACATTTTTCTTAGCAAATTAAAGACATATTTTATTAATTCGAACGATCTCCATTCAATTTAAATATAATTACTTAGAATAAATAACGTATATCACTGTTCTCCAGAAAATATAAGTATTTCAAGGTCTATATATTGTTTTTTTTTTCGAAATTGTTAATTAAATGTAAAGAAATCTGTTCGAAATTCTTTTATTAAAATAGTCGAAAACTCCCAGCGTCTCCAGTTGATACGGATCGGTGTCTGCTGGTGATTTTTACATTCATTCCTGAGATCCGATTCGATATCGAACTAGATCTTGGTCTAGAAGTTCGGGATTCTAGCCTGAATCCTATGCAAAGTTTTTATTTGGATTCTGACTAGAATCCTTGAGGCCTTAGACTACTCTAGAGGCCAAAAAAAGGGCAAATTTTATACAAAATTTTCAACGAAACTATAAAATAAATCGAAATTACAAAATAGGGGTTTTATTATACACGTAACTGACTATACAAAATTATTTTTTCACAGCGATACATGTCAAAATGGCGACTGTGCAGCATTCTCCGATGACGACTTTATTTCTGGAAGTTCAACGGCCGGACCAACAGCTCCTACAATTTTTCAGTTATTATGAGACACTAAAGTTTTTTCGATTATATATAAGAATAGCTATAGAAGTACGTAGGATTTTTTTTGTTATATTGTTTTTTGTCAAAATGGCGCATTTCTGAAACAAAAAGTATAAAATTCTATGAGAAAATCGTCAGAAAATTGTTTATAAAAAAGGAACTATGCAATATAATAAAAAAAATTCCACGTAATGCCTCAGAAAATGTAATTCTAAATATATAGTTCAAATTTCAAGTCAATCGCCTGAAATTTGTTAGAGTTATGAGTTCGGCCGACTTGAAAAATGTAGTTTTGAGATAAACGCGTTTAAAGTAAGTAGAAAGTCACGACGTGAATGAAGAGGGGTTGCGCTAGAATTCGAAAATCGAGTATTTAGAAATTTTTCACACCCATAATCTTTTGGAATATAAGTTTATAAGTACTGAGGTACATTTATTACAAAAAAAAATAGATTTTTAGAAAATCCTAGAGTGGCCTAAGGCCTTAATAGTTCCAGATTAGGATCCTGGCTGGAATCCGATTTGCGAGCGGTACATTTCGCTTGCAGATCTGATCCGATATCCGACTGGATCCCGATTAAGAAACAAGGATCCTAGTCCGAATTGGACTGTATCCATGACGATATTTCTGCAAGGGTAATTGTAAAAATTGCAAAGGAATCTTGCGAATAGCCAGTTAACTCGAGCTGATCGCGAAACGATACCTAACGTTGCAACATCCTTTGATGATTCAAACAATGGTTCCTCGGCACCCATACGCGCATAATGTACATGGAGAGAAGAGCACTCTGAGATCACGTACGGTCCCTGGGCATGGCGGATAATTATCCTGCCTGCGTATTTTACGAGCAAGACGGATGGCAATGCAGCGTATAAAATGCTTGGCGTTTTATTCTTTGTAGAACAGAAGCCAGTGCCGCCGACGTTTAACGAAGCGTTGGCTACAATTGTCACTTACACGATATTGCGAACGTTGCGCTTTACTTTCGGACGATTTCTTGCCGCCGCTTTGCAGACTTTCCAATTGGCCCTGACATATCTGTAGACGCAAATAAATATGTGCTCGAATCTTCCCTTCGTGGATTCTCACGTCATTGCTCATTGTAGGCGAATCTTTCTCGAGAAATTCATCTCAAAAAGGGCGTCAACAGAGAAATTCTGTGCAGCCACGATTTTGTTATTAATTACTACGAAAAAAATTATTTTCTACAATTCATTAGTAATATAACAAAATACCTATGCATAGAATTGCGATTCATTTTATTATCTCGCTACAAAAAAAAACCCAAAATATGCTTATAGTTTCTTACTCCAAAGTGGCCTAATTCCTTAAAAAAAAGGAAAAAAAAAAACATACGCTAAGAATTCTCTTGTATTTCGCGATTCGCGGCATTCCGAACAAAAGTAAGTTTCTACGCGGAAAGTTTTTCAACTATCCGCACGAAGCTTTACGACAATGCGCGAAACGATAACAACGAAGAATTTTACAGCAACATTTATCTCTCCCGCATTGATACCTCTCGACGAGACACGGGAGCGAATAGAAAGGCAGAATTTTTCAACGTTCATTGCAAAATAAAGAAAAGCCTGTATTGATGACCCTTCATTTTGAGATTACGCGATGCATGAAGAAGAAAAAAAATGTTAATCACCGATACCGCGATAATTGTTTGATATATTTGATATATTTCGCGATTGTTTGATATATTTGAGAAGAGTTCTGGCTTTTAGCTATTTTTAAATAATAATTCACAATTTTTATCACCACCGTAAGTATGCAAGTGTGATCTGCTGATGGATAGGCGTTAGTTCTAGGCACTTTCTAGGTAGAATGCTATGGTATTTGTATTGTTTGATGTATTCGAAAAGAGTTCTGGCCCCTAACTGTTGTCAAATAATTGCAAAAAAAAATGTATCACCATCTTAAGTATGCAAGTGTGATCTGCTGATGGATAGGCGTTAGTTCTAGGTACATTCTGGGTAGAATGCTATGGTATTTGTATTGTTTGATGTATTCGAAAAGAGTTCTGGCTCCTAACTGTTGTCAAATAATTGTAAAAAAAATTTATCGGCATCTTCACTATGCAAGTGTGATCTGCTGATCGATAGGCGTTAGTTCTAGGTACTTTCTGGGTAGAATGCTATGGTATCTGTATTGTTTGATGTATTCGAAAAGAGTTCTGGCCCCTAACTGTTGTCAAATAATTGTAAAAAAATTTTATCTGCATCTTAACTATGCAAGTGTGATCTGCTGATGGATAGACGTTAGTTCTAGGTACTTTCTGGGTAGAATGCTATAGTATTTGTATTGTTTGGTGTATTCGAAAATAGTTCTGGCTCCTAACTGTTGTCAAATAATTGTAAAAAAATTTTATCGGCATCTTAACTATGCAAGTGTGATCTGCTGATGGATAGGCGTTAGTTCTAGGTACTTTCTGGGTAGAATGCTATGGTATTTGTATTGTTTGATGTATTCGAAAAGAGGTCTGGCTCCTAACTGTTGTCAAATAATTGTAAAAAAATTTTATCGGCATCTTCACTATGCAAGTGTGATCTGCTGATCGATAGGCGTTAGTTCTAGGTACTTTCTGGGTAGAATGCTATGGTATTTGTATTGTTTGATGTATTCGAAAAGAGTTCTGGCTCCTAACTGTTGTCAAATAATTGTAAAAAAATTTTATCGGCATCTTCACTATGCAAGTGTGATCTGCTGATCGATAGGCGTTAGTTCTAGGTACTTTCTGGGTAGAATGCTATGGTATCTGTATTGTTTGATGTATTCGAAAAGAGTTCTGGCCCCTAACTGTTGTCAAATAATTGTAGAAAAATTTTATCTGCATCTTAACTATGCAAGTGTGATCTGCTGATGGATAGACGTTAGTTCAAGGTACTTTCTGGGTAGAATGCTATAGTATTTGTATTGTTTGGTGTATTCGAAAATAGTTCTGGCTCCTAACTGTTGTCAAATAATTGTAAAAAAAATTTATCGGCATCTTCACTATGCAAGTGTGATCTGCTGATCGATAGGCGTTAGTTCTAGGTACTTTCTGGGTAGAATGCTATGGTATCTGTATTGTTTGATGTATTCGAAAAGAGTTCTGGCCCCTAACTGTTGTCAAATAATTGTAAAAAAATTTTATCTGCATCTTAACTATGCAAGTGTGATCTGCTGATGGATAGACGTTAGTTCTAGGTACTTTCTGGGTAGAATGCTATAGTATGTGTATTGTTTGGTGTATTCGAAAATAGTTCTGGCTCCTAACTGTTGTCAAATAATTGTAAAAAAATTTTATCGGCATCTTAAGTATGCAAGTGTGATCTGCTGATGGATAGGCGTTAGTTCTAGGTACTTTCTGGGTAGAATGCTATGGTATTTGTATTGTTTGATGTATTCGAAAAGAGTTCTGGCTCCTAACTGTTGTCAAATAATTGTCAAAAAATTTTATCGGCATCTTCACTATGCAAGTGTGATCTGCTGATCGATAGGCGTTAGTTCTAGGTACTTTCTGGGTAGAATGCTATGGTATCTGTATTGTTTGATGTATTCGAAAAGAGTTCTGGCCCCTAACTGTTGTCAAATAATTGTAAAAAAATTTTATCTGCATCTTAACTATGCAAGTGTGATCTGCTGATGGATAGACGTTAGTTCTAGGTACTTTCTGGGTAGAATGCTATAGTATTTGTATTGTTTGGTGTATTCGAAAATAGTTCTGGCTCCTAACTGTTGTCAAATAATTGTAAAAAAATTTTATCGGCATCTTCACTATGCAAGTGTGATCTGCTGATCGATAGGCGTTAGTTCTAGGTACTTTCTGGGTAGAATGCTATGGTATCTGTATTGTTTGATGTATTCGAAAAGAGTTCTGGCCCCTAACTGTTGTCAAATAATTGTAAACAAATTTTATCGGCATCTTCACTATGCAAGTGTGATCTGCTGATCGATAGGCGTTAGTTCTAGGTACTTTCTGGGTAGAATGCTATGGTATCTGTATTGTTTGATGTATTCGAAAAGAGTTCTGGCCCCTAACTGTTGTCAAATAATTGTAAAAAAATTTTATCTGCATCTTAACTATGCAAGTGTGATCTGCTGATGGATAGACGTTAGTTCTAGGTACTTTCTGGGTAGAATGCTATGGTATTTGTATTGTTTGATGTAATCGAAAAGAGTTCTGGCTCCTAACTGTTGTCAAATAATTGTAAAAAAATTTTATCGGCATCTTCACTATGCAAGTGTGATCTGCTGATCGATAGGCGTTAGTTTTAGGTACTTTCTGGGCAGAATACTATGGTATCTGTATTGTTTGATGTATTCGAAAAGAGTTCTGGCCCCTAACTGTTGTCAAATAATTGTAAAACAAATTTATCTGCATCTTAACTATGCAAGTGTGATCTGCTGATGGACAGACGTTAGTTCTAGGTACTTTATGGGTAGAATGCTATAGTATTTGTATTGTTTGGTGTATTCGAAAATAGTTCTGGCTCCTAACTGTTGTCAAATAATTGTAAAAAAATTTTATCGGCATCTTAACTATGCAAGTGTGATCTGCTGATGGATAGACGTTAGTTCTAGGTACTTTCTGGGTAGAATGCTATGGTATTTGTATTGTTTGATGTATTCGAAAAGAGTTCTGGCTCCTAACTGTTGTCAAATAATTGTAAAAAAAATTTATCTCCATCTTAACTATGCAAGTGTGATCTGCTGATGGATAGGCGTTAGTTCCAGGTACTTTCTGGGTAGAATGCTATGGTATTTGTATTGTTTGATGTATTCGAAAAGAGTTCTGGCTCCTAACTGTTGTCAAATAATTGTAAAAAAAATTTATCAGCATCTTAACTATGCAAGTGTGATCTGCTGATGGATAGGCGTTAGTTCTGGGTACTTTCTGGATAGGATACTATGGTATTTGCATTATTTGATGTATTCGAAAAGAGTTCTGGCTCCTAACTATTATCAAATAATTGTAACAAAAAATTATCTGCATCTTAACTATGCAAGTGTGGTCTGCTGATGGATAGACGTTAGTTCTAGGTACTTTCTGGGTAGAATGCTATGGTATTTGTATTGTTTGATGTATTCGAAAAGAGTTCTGCCTCCTAACTGTTGTCAAATAATTGTAAAAAAATTTTATCGGCATCTTCACTATGCAAGTGTGATCTGCTGATCGATAGGCGTTAGTTCTAGGTACTTTCTGGGTAGAATGCTATGGTATCTGTATTGTTTGATGTATTCGAAAAGAGTTCTGGCTCCTAACTGTTGTCAAATAATTGTAAAAAAAATTTATCTGCATTTTAACTATGCAAGTGTGATCTGCTGATGGATAGGCGTTAGTTCTAGGTACTTTCTGGGTAGGATACTATGGTATTTGTATTATTTGATGTATTCGAAAAGAGTTCTGGCTCCTAACTGTTGTCAAATAATTGTAAAAAAAATTTATCACCATCGTAACTATGCAAGTGTGATCTGCTGATGGATAGGCGTTAGTTCTAGGTACTTTCTGGGTAGGATACTATGGTATTTGTATTATTTGATGTATTCGAAAAGAGTTCTGGCTCCTAACTATTATCAAATAATTGTAAAAAAATGTTATCGGCATCTTAACTATGCAAGTGTGATCTGCTGATGGATAGACGTTAGTTCTAGGTACTTTCTGGGTAGAATGCTATGGTATTTGGATTATTTGATGTATTCGAAAAGAGTTCTGGCTCCTAACTGTTGTCAAATAATTGTAAAAAAATTTTATCGGCATCTTCACTATGCAAGTGTGAGCTGCTGATGGATATACGTTAGTTCTAGGTACTTTCTGGGTAGAATGCTATGGTATTTGTATTGTTTGATGTATTCGAAAAGAGTTCTGCCTCCTAACTGTTGTCAAATAATTGTAAAAAAATTTTATCGGCATCTTCACTATGCTAGTGTGATCTGCTGATCGATAGGCGTTAGTTCTAGGTACTTTCTGGGTAGAATGCTATGGTATCTGTATTGTTTGATGTATTCGAAAAGAGTTCTGGCTCCTAACTGTTGTCAAATAATTGTAAAAAAAATTTATCTCCATCTTAACTATGCAAGTGTGATCTGCTGATGGATAGGCGTTAGTTCTAGGTACTTTCTGGGTAGAATGCTATGGTATGTGTATTGTTTGATGTATTCGAAAAGAGTTCTGGCTCCTAACTGTTGTCAAATAATTGTAAAAAAAATGTATCACCATCTTAACTATGCAAGTGTGATCTGCCGATGGATAGGCGTTAGTTCTAGGTACTTTCTGGGTAGGATACTATGGTATTTGTATTATTTGATGTATTCGAAAAGAGTTCTGGCTCCTAACTATTATCAAATAATTGTAAAAAAAAATTACCTGCATCTTAACTATGCAAGTGTGGTCTGCTGATGGATAGACGTTAGTTCTAGGTACTTTCTGGGTAGAATGCTATGGTGTTTGTATTGTTTGATGTATTCGAAAAGAGTTCTGCCTCCTAACTGTTGTCAAATAATTGTAAAAAATTTTTATCGGCATCTTCACTATGCAAGTGTGATCTGCTGATCGATAGGCGTTAGTTCTAGGTACTTTCTGGGTAGAATGCTATGGTATCTGTATTGTTTGATGTATTCGAAAAGAGTTCTGGCTCCTAACTGTTGTCAAATAATTGTAAAAAAAATGTATCTGCATCTTAACTATGCAAGTGTGATCTGCTGATGGATAGGCGTTAGTTCTAGGTACTTTCTGGGTAGGATACTATGGTATTTGTATTATTTGATGTATTCGAAAAGAGTTCTGGCTCCTAACTGTTGTCAAATAATTGTAAAAAAAATGTATCACCATCGTAACTATGCAAGTGTGATCTGCTGATGGATAGGCGTTAGTTCTAGGTACTTTCTGGGTAGGATACTATGGTATTTGTATTATTTGATGTATTCGAAAAGAGTTCTGGCTCCTAACTATTATCAAATAATTGTAAAAAAATGTTATCGGCATCTTAACTATGCAAGTGTGATCTGCTGATGGATAGACGTTAGTTCTAGGTACTTTCTGGGTAGAATGCTATGGTATTTGTATTGCTTGATGTATTCGAAAAGAGTTCTGGCTCCTAACTGTTGTCAAATAATTGTAAAAAAATTTTATCGGCATCTTCACTATGCAAGTGTGAGCTGCTGATGGATATACGTTAGTTCTAGGTACTTTCTGGGTAGAATGCTATGGTATTTGTATTGTTTGATGTATTCGAAAAGAGTTCTGCCTCCTAACTGTTGTCAAATAATTGTAAAAAAATTTTATCGGCATCTTCACTATGCTAGTGTGATCTGCTGATCGATAGGCGTTAGTTCTAGGTACTTTCTGGGTAGAATGCTATGGTATCTGTATTGTTTGATGTATTCGAAAAGATTTCTGGCTCCTAACTGTTGTCAAATAATTGTAAAAAAAATTGATCTCCATCTTAACTATGCAAGTGTGATCTGCTGATGGATAGGCGTTAGTTCTAGGTACTTTCTGGGTAGAATGCTATGGTATGTGTATTGTTTGATGTATTCGAAAAGAGTTCTGGCTCCTAACTGTTGTCAAATAATTGTAAAAAAATGTATCACCATGTTAACTATGCAAGTGTGATCTGCTGATGGATAGGCGTTAGTTCTAGGTACTTTCTGGGTAGGATACTATGGTATTTGTATTATTTGATGTATTCGAAAAGAGTTCTGGCTCCTAACTGTTGTCAAATATTTGTAAAAAAAATGTATCACCATCTTAACTATGCAAGTGTGATCTGCCGATGGATAGGCGTTAGTTCTAGGTACTTTCTGGGTAGGATACTATGGTATTTGTATTATTTGATGTATTCGAAAAGAGTTCTGGCTCCTAACTATTATCAAATAATTGTAAAAAAAAATTATCTGCATCTTAACTATGCAAGTGTGGTCTGCTGATGGATAGACGTTAGTTCTAGGTACTTTCTGGGTAGAATGCTATGGTATTTGGATTATTTGATGTATTCGAAAAGAGTTCTGGCTCCTAACTGTTGTCAAATAATTGTAAAAAAATTTTATCGGCATCTTCACTATGCAAGTGTGAGCTGCTGATGGATATACGTTAGTTCTAGGTACTTTCTGGGTAGAATGCTATGGTATTTGTATTGTTTGATGTATTCGAAAAGAGTTCTGCCTCCTAACTGTTGTCAAATAATTGTAAAAAAATTTTATCGGCATCTTCACTATGCTAGTGTGATCTGCTGATCGATAGGCGTTAGTTCTAGGTACTTTCTGGGTAGAATGCTATGGTATCTGTATTGTTTGATGTATTCGAAAAGAGTTCTGGCTCCTAACTGTTGTCAAATAATTGTAAAAAAAATTTATCTCCATCTTAACTATGCAAGTGTGATCTGCTGATGGATAGGCGTTAGTTCTAGGTACTTTCTGGGTAGAATGCTATGGTATGTGTATTGTTTGATGTATTCGAAAAGAGTTCTGGCTCCTAACTGTTGTCAAATAATTGTAAAAAAAATGTATCACCATCTTAACTATGCAAGTGTGATCTGCCGATGGATAGGCGTTAGTTCTAGGTACTTTCTGGGTAGGATACTATGGTATTTGTATTATTTGATGTATTCGAAAAGAGTTCTGGCTCCTAACTATTATCAAATAATTGTAAAAAAAAATTACCTGCATCTTAACTATGCAAGTGTGGTCTGCTGATGGATAGACGTTAGTTCTAGGTACTTTCTGGGTAGAATGCTATGGTGTTTGTATTGTTTGATGTATTCGAAAAGAGTTCTGCCTCCTAACTGTTGTCAAATAATTGTAAAAAATTTTTATCGGCATCTTCACTATGCAAGTGTGATCTGCTGATCGATAGGCGTTAGTTCTAGGTACTTTCTGGGTAGAATGCTATGGTATCTGTATTGTTTGATGTATTCGAAAAGAGTTCTGGCTCCTAACTGTTGTCAAATAATTGTAAAAAAAATGTATCTGCATCTTAACTATGCAAGTGTGATCTGCTGATGGATAGGCGTTAGTTCTAGGTACTTTCTGGGTAGGATACTATGGTATTTGTATTATTTGATGTATTCGAAAAGAGTTCTGGCTCCTAACTGTTGTCAAATAATTGTAAAAAAAATGTATCACCATCGTAACTATGCAAGTGTGATCTGCTGATGGATAGGCGTTAGTTCTAGGTACTTTCTGGGTAGGATACTATGGTATTTGTATTATTTGATGTATTCGAAAAGAGTTCTGGCTCCTAACTATTATCAAATAATTGTAAAAAAATGTTATCGGCATCTTAACTATGCAAGTGTGATCTGCTGATGGATAGACGTTAGTTCTAGGTACTTTCTGGGTAGAATGCTATGGTATTTGTATTGCTTGATGTATTCGAAAAGAGTTCTGGCTCCTAACTGTTGTCAAATAATTGTAAAAAAATTTTATCGGCATCTTCACTATGCAAGTGTGAGCTGCTGATGGATATACGTTAGTTCTAGGTACTTTCTGGGTAGAATGCTATGGTATTTGTATTGTTTGATGTATTCGAAAAGAGTTCTGCCTCCTAACTGTTGTCAAATAATTGTAAAAAAATTTTATCGGCATCTTCACTATGCTAGTGTGATCTGCTGATCGATAGGCGTTAGTTCTAGGTACTTTCTGGGTAGAATGCTATGGTATCTGTATTGTTTGATGTATTCGAAAAGATTTCTGGCTCCTAACTGTTGTCAAATAATTGTAAAAAAAATTGATCTCCATCTTAACTATGCAAGTGTGATCTGCTGATGGATAGGCGTTAGTTCTAGGTACTTTCTGGGTAGAATGCTATGGTATGTGTATTGTTTGATGTATTCGAAAAGAGTTCTGGCTCCTAACTGTTGTCAAATAATTGTAAAAAAATGTATCACCATGTTAACTATGCAAGTGTGATCTGCTGATGGATAGGCGTTAGTTCTAGGTACTTTCTGGGTAGGATACTATGGTATTT
>OZ010722.1:20525689-20607604 GCA_963932345.1 Ophion ventricosus
TCTCTCTCTCTCTCTCTCTCTCTCTCCTCTCTCTCTCTCTCTCTCTCTCTTCTCTCTCTCTCTCTCTCTCTCGCTCTTTCTCTCTTTCGTTATCACAATTGTCAAGAATTTTTGCAGATCTAGGTTGTTGATTTTCAATCTTTTGGATAACAATAAAAATGGAGAAAAAAACAAATAAAAAAGGATTCCTGTCGCATGAAAAAAAAAATTGCATTCTATCGGAGAAAACTTGATCATTCGTGCTTGACTATCCTCATAGAAGAAAAAAAACATTATCAGCACTTTCATACAATGTAGATAGGTGCGAACTCGTCACGCCATTCGAATTTTCCAATCAGAGTAGAACATTTTCTGGCCAGATACAAACATCGAAGGTCAAGAAAAAAAAAAGAAGATAATACAGCGATTGAATATAATAGATTGTATAATGAGCCTGCCTGGGTGACTGAGTTTTTCAATGACGAAGAAGTGCCAGCAGTTTTAGTAGACTGTTCGACGCCAGCGGATTTACTGATGTCGATCGAGCTCGTTTTTCTATTGGTTCGAGACTCTGCGCCTACTCTTGAGATATTTATCTAAACGGCCGGATAGAAGAGGGAGGAGGAAACTTCTGTATCTTGAAGACATATAAGTCGATATAATTCGAAAGATTATGCCTCGTAACGATGACGCGAGAAAGGTCTTCAGACGTCAGGAAAATTCTTGCAGAATTTTGATACTCTGAAATAAATGGTAATTTTTTTTCTCGTTTTGTCTAAACGCGAAGAATTTCGAAAAGACTTGCTTGAGCATCTTCAAAGCAGACTCAGAAATTTTAGAGTAGTTTTACAAAGATGTACTGGTGAATTGTTCATTCGATAGCAAAATTAATCATCCTGTGAAATTCATTTGAAAATTTTGCTAAAAAATGGAAATAATTTATAAATTTTACTAAAAATAAAAATAATTTCCATTTTTCACAAATCCATTATAGTATTACGAACAAGTTAAAAAAAAAAAGAATAAAAGAAATTGAAATATGGCGGAGATAAAAGTCCTTCAGTAGGACCCTCCTTTGAAAATCCTCGCCGATGGTGGAATTTTTTTCTCTGTTAGGCATCGTCTGAAAAATAAAAAATGAAAATTTCCTCGTAGCGTAAGGAAAATTTCCTCGATAGCTAAAGTATAGCATAGGGATAAAATTGAAATAATTATTTTGTAGAAATGTCAGCTGTGTGAAAAAAAAAATCAAATCTTCACAAAAATGTCGTGTTTTAAAAAATATAAAAAAATTAACGCGGCAGTCAATTAAAAAAAATTTATGCTACAACGTAGATAATATTATAAATAATACGCGGTATAAATTTAATCAAAATCAGTTGAGTAGATCTCGAGATATTTTGTCCGCCAGTTTGAAAAGAGGATTCTACTAGACGACGTATATCTCCGCGATCAATTTTTTTTACTTCGTTTTTTTTATACTTCTTCATAAAACTATAACGTATTTGTGAGAATGTTTAAAAATTTTTTTATTTAATCGTCGCGTTAATTTATTTATTTATTTTTATACCTCTTTTTCCCATAACCAAGGTGGTCCAATCCCTTAATTTACGGAGACCATTAAAATATCTACGCATTCCCCGATGGTCCGAAAAAAAAAAAAATTTCTTTACTTACCTCGGAAATCCCTTTTTCCATTTCTTTCGATGCGCTTTACGTCGCTTCTGTCAAAAGAAAAATATTCAAGAAGTGAGAAAAAATTTTAAACGAAAACTTATTGAAAATTGTATTTTCTCCAATTTTTTGTACGTACGTAAAGCAAGACTTGAGCCGATTTCTGAAACGACAAAGTTCGGATAAAACCAGTTTTGCATGGTCTGATTAGATTCAAGTGGTTTCCCTTGACCCACAATTGAATATTCTCTCATTTGGCTCCGGCAACACAATAATTTCATTCAATAGCTCGTAACGCCGGGCATCGAGTCGATAAACGTGGCAAGACTTTGTGCGCGCCCGATACGCGCTTTAATTTCCACACCAATATTGTCATAATACACGATCGCGTAAAAACGATGCATTGTAACGATTCTTTTTTTTTTTTTTTTATTCCTCCGGCTGCTACGTAATCGTGACGAATATGTTATGAGGAATAACAAAATACTTTGCATTGTTTATATCCGATATCTCGTATGTTCAAGACATTTACAACGTCAACGGTGATCTCATTACAATCAGCCTCTCTCGTGAATTTCATTAATAATTTTTTTCCTCGCGAAACGAGAAATCGCAAAAAGCTTTCTCCAAAAAAAAAAAAAAAAACAAAATTACGTCAAATCATTGTGAACCGACGAAAATTGAGTTGGCAAAAATTCCAAAAAATTAGTCTCTTATAGATAGGTGGACGATATTTGAAAAAGATAATTCGATAACGCGATAATAGAAGACAGCGAGGACAACGCTCGATTATCGATTTGACATGAAACAAATCGCCGATTTTTATATTGAATAAAACCGCGAGGACATTTGTCAAAAGTGTCAGAAATGTTACCCCTCTCTCTCTCTCTCTCTCTCTCTCTTGCCCACCCTCGCATCACTCCTCTTTACAAATCGATTGACGCGCGCGTGTATCATTTTTAATTACGGACTTGTCTTTATTCCTAACGTCACGAAAACCTTTATCTTGTTTTGCTTTCGATGCGGCAACTTTTTTTCTTTTTTTTTTGTTATCTTCCAACATGTGTTTCGTCCAGGCTCACGTTGAATTGTTTATATTTGTGAAATGAGGAGTCAACGAGATTATCAATTTGTAAGCGTCAGTGATTTCTTCTTTGACGTTGGATTTTATCGATGAATAGCTGGCAGATTGAACGGAAGAAAAGAATTTTTCTGTGAAGCACAAAGTGGGTGGAATTGGTCACGAGTGTTCAAATAAAACTGGGACCAACTCCACAAATAAGTCATTTGGTATTTGTAAATATTTGAGTAACAATAATTTCATATATTTTCTTTATAAATTAATTCTATTTTGTATACAATAAATTATTATATATACTACATTATGAACTGGCGTTTTCAGTATTTATTGTTCAAATACAGTATATGGTAAATAATATACAGAAATTTCAAATTCCTAGCTAGTTTAGTTTTTAAGATAGACCCTGTAAAACAGAATGGTCTGAAACTAACAACTTTGCCGGCCCGCCATTTCTTTATTTTTGAAGATAAAAAAGAAATAACATATTTGTACTTTACTCAATGTGCTTTAAACAACGACACCTCACATGCCAGAGCAAGATTTTTTTCGGCTCGTTTTTCGTGTATCGGACAACCCCCATGAAATAGTACATTATGACACGAGGACGAAAAAACTTTTTTTAACGAGTGTGAGCTTGCAGCACGAGCCGAAGGCGAGTGTTTCAATCACACGAGATTAGAAAAAAAAAATTCGTCGAGGATTATACGAAATTTTATTTTACAAGGTGTGAAAATGAGGTTTTTACGCCCGCGAGGCGTACTTAAAAAGTCTATTATTGTACCGAGTGGAATAAAATAATTTAATTGAAATTCTAATTAAATATTCGGTTTTGCGTCAACATTCTACACAAAGTATCCACATTTGAGGTCTGTAACTCATTTCATTTACGATCTAGAGACCCGTGAGATACGGACGAACGGACGGACCGTAAGCAGAGTGACATCAATGAGGCTCCGTTTTGCCCTTTGGGCACCTAACCATAAAAATGAATTTTATATAACACAACCATGTTTTCTTCGCTTTTTCGCATTTTTCACTCCCACGGTCATTGAACGCCGTTGTGGAAGCAGCCATCAGTCGTTCAGCGCAAGTCCATGAATTTCTGTTTCGAAATTATGTCAAAGTAATTCGATTTTTCGTTCTCTAAACACGAACATTTCTGACAATTCGTGGAATTTCTGGTAAATTTGTTTTGCATGAATATATATATATTCGTGGAAGAAACTGATATCTTTATACGCACTTTCATTTCCAATGTCGTCTCAGCTGCATTGTTCTGCCTGACTTGCTCCAACTGTTACGAACGTGAAACATTATTCCGATTCTATTGGAATTTAATCATTCAGGTATAAAACTCAATGCCTAGTCAGAATGACGATATTATAATAATTGTCAAATAGTCATACTGAAGTAAAAGCAAAATGGGAAAATTGTCGTTTTTTTTTTGACATCGTAAGAGGTTGAATATGTGTCTTCGCACATACAAATAGTGTATAGTAATAGAATGTAAAAAATAGAAAATAGTCAAAAAAGTAAGTAATAGAAAATAGTCAAAAAAAAATTTCAAAGGAAAATTCTGAAAAAATTCCACGCGATCTATTATAAAATTACGCAACTTTTCACATCTTTGACATTTCGCCTTAAGCCCTATAGTTCTTGAGTTACGTTGCATTTTCCAAAATTTTGTCTATTTTAGCCAAAAATAAAATAGCTTTGCGAAAAAACAATCGTACGAAACTTTTTAAAAAATGAAAATGGAGCTTCTGCTACCCCCTTCAAGTTTATCATGGATAAAAATGACAAACAAATATTCTATAAGTTATGCGTCCAATTCTCGATGGTCGAAAAATAGTCGAAAAACGGTCACGTACAAAAGTGTGTAACCGGTCGAAAAAAAATCATAAAAAATATTTCAAAAAAGCAAAACAAAGCTGGATTTGTTCTCTTCAAAACGCCGTTCCTTAAATTTGATTATCTTTCTTTTTGACGCAGATATGTAACTTTTAGTGTGGCAAGACATATCGACTGGTTTATCCAAACTTTTGAGCGGTAGTGTAAATTTTATATATTTTATGTACTTGTAAAAAAAATATATATATATACGTGTATAGAAAAATCTCTTGGGAGCATTCCTGGAGCACCAAGCAAAGGATCTTTTCATACTGACAATGAGACTTCGATTGTCGTATACCGAGCGATGTTTTTATAAAATCTCGTCTGTTTAAAATTTGCATGATTCACTCGTGGGGTTAATGACCAAGCGTCTCGTTGGAGTTTGTTCTCGAGATGAAAAAGTACACGAGATAAAGTTCATTTGCTTGGGTGTGGATGGCAGAGTACAATTTCGTGACGTGCATATCACCTATACGTTCGTGTAAAAACGCGAAGCGAATTGACGCGGTGTATGGACTGTTTGGCCCCGTTGCACGCTCGTTCTAGTGACAAACAACTATACCAATAGCTCCCGAGAGATACGACATATTGTTATTGCACTCGTTTAATTCTCATTTTTTCCAGTGAGAACCAGCTGCATCGATAACGACCAGTTAGTCATACACAGAGAACGACGAATACCACATGGAAACTAAAATCCATCGATTCTTGTTAATTTCTTTTTTTTTAACGATTTTTCCCACCCTCCTGGATTAAGCTTTGTTTTGGGAAACTTTTTTTTATGAAATTAAATTGGACGTATACTGAAATTATTGTAAAACATTTAATTTAAATCAATTATATTTCATTCAGGTAAATTTAAAACAATTATATTTAATTCATATTTAATATCAAATTCAATTCAATTTAAATAAATTATAATTTATCCAATCGTGAGAATCGACGAATACATTAATTTACTCAAGTTTTGAAATATCAGATTAAACTTGGCTACAATCACGAACAGAGATTCGAATTTCGATTTTTTTTTTACTTTTAATAAAATGTAATGAACGCTGTACCTCAGCCGATTTTTTTGGATATTAAGATTTTTTTTTCTCACAGTTCGAGTATATTAAAGAGATAGATTTCAAAAAAATTATAATCATTTTATGAAATTCTTATCTGATGACTGAGTGAATTATTCATTTGTTGTACGCGCACGCGGTTGACAACAAAAGACGATTGCAACCCGCAAAATTCTTTATCGACTCTGTAACCTTGGAACAAAAAAAAAAACATTTACTTTTTTCCCTCCAGTTACAAAAATTCCGGGTAAAAAAAACGTGCGCGGAGCTCGTTTTGAAAAATTCGAAATTTCTTAGAAATTAATATTACTGAAAATATTTGCACGAGTTTCTTATCTTGGGTGATCGGTCATATCATTAGAGCTTTATGTAAATCCGACGATTAACATCTGTGGGCTTTTCCCACCACGTACGAAGTAGTACACGAAGCAAGTTTTTTTTTCTTTTTCTTCTAATTACGAATTCTCGTTAAACAGCCGAATGTTGTATTTATTTTATGCTAGGAATAATATTTTTTATTCGTTTTTTTTTCTTCAATTTGTTCCTACAACTATAATGTCTTTGTAAAAAATAAAAAATATTTCATATAATAGTCGCGTCATTTTTTTTTAAATTTATTTATTCCACTCGGTACGATAATGGACATTTTACGCACGCTTCGCCTGTGTAAAATCCCCATTTTCGTTAAAAAAAGTTTTTTCGTCCTTGTGTCATAATGTACTATTTTATACGTATTTTGCCGAGCGCAAAGATGGTAAAACGCCTTAATGTTAATATTTTTTAAACTTTTTAGAAACATTTTACACCGTGTGAAAATAGATATTTTACGCACGCTTCACGTGTGTAAATTCCCCATTTTCACACGGCGTAAAATAAAATTTCGTATAATACTCGACAAAAAAAACTTTTTTTAACTCGCCTTCGGCTCGTGCTGCAAACTCACACTCGTTAGAAAAAGTTTTTTCGTCCTTGTGTCAAAATGTACTATTTTATACCTATTTTGCCGAACGCAAAGATGGTAAAACTTCTTAATGTTAATGTCTTTTTTGAACTTGTATTTTGTGATTAGAACGTTCGTATTATGAGACAAGTTTATTTGCACTATGGCACAGTTCACACTCATAAATAGCAAGTCTGACGTCATGCCTCAGAACGGGTGCTCTCTCTCTCTCTCTCTCTCTCTCTCTCTCTCTCTCTCTCTCTCTCTCTCTCTCTCTCTCTCTCTCTCTCTCGCTCTCTCTCTCTCTCGCTCTAAAACGGTTCGATGTGCCGGTCGATGTTAGAAACACTGTCAAGTATCGCCTCGCAATCGCTCACGACCACAATTCCTCGAGAGGTAGCCACATACCTGCACACTCAAATACAAGTGCATGCGTATATAATCGCACGATAAAGCGACGCTGTCTACATGAAAACATGTGCGAGTCTTCCCACTTTCGACGATGATTTCATGCCCGAATTATCCGTCGAGCCACTTGAAAAAATGATATACGTGCGAAAAATTCGTGTACGACAATAATAATCGTGAGATTTTTCGTCGCTGTCAAGTAAACAAGACATTTTTTACCATTGGATAATGTATAGAAAAGCTCGCTGCCACGAACGCCTCATCAGTAGCTACAACTTTTATAACTTTCCGTCAGAACTTCGACAATGCTTCCATTTTTGTTTTTGTCGAACGTGCATCTTTGCATCATTGGAATGCAATCAAAATTACTCCATTGGAATGGCCAAATTTTTTGGAACGATTTGTATCATCGAAATGATTTTTGATAACGTAAACCCTTTTTCTAAGTCGTGGCTCGCAAAACGTATTTTTTTTTTAATTCGTACTTTGTAATTTATATTCAGAAAAATGTAAACATTTGCAAAAATAATATTTTGTATTGTATTAAGTATTTGAAACTATGATCGCTCGAAATAATTGCGATTCGAAAAATTAGAAAAAACGCGTCTTTCTTTAAATTTCTTCAAAAGTTTATACGCTTTGATAATTTTAAAAAAAATGTAATTCCCAGTAATCATTTTTTTAATACACGAGTGAAATTAATTCTGGACATTATACAATTTTTTTTCAAAATTTGAACTGTGTAATTTATTATTTAAAAAATTGGAATATTTACAAAACTAATAACGTTCAAATATCAAGTAGAAATATTGTATTAAAATTTATAAAAAAAAATCATTACAGCATCATTTCGGCGTAGCAGAATATACATTTTCTGCGTAAATAAAAAAAAAAAGTTAATTTCTATTAAAAGTGTCCATAAATTAATTCCACTGATGTCCATGGACGTAAAAAAAATGTGATCGCGCTTCCTTATTTTCATAAAAAAAATTTTTTTCCCAATTCCCAACATTACATCGAGGTTTGATGTCCCATTAAGAGCATCACTTCGAGTGGAATAAAAATACTGGAATGCAAACAAACAAAAAAAAGAAATAATTTCGAGTACGTTGTCATGTTTTTTTGCAAAGTGACTCATTGAGTGTGGGTTCGGTAGGAAATCGGTTGTTAAATTATTTAGGAATCGATCACTACGAGTAGCGGTAAAAAGAAATCGAAGGCTATGGTATTTTTTTAGAGTTTTTTTTTCTGCGCGATATTATAGCGCTCTCTCTCTCTCTCTCTCTCTCTCTCTCTCTCTCTCTCTCTCTCTCTCTCTCTCTCTCTCTCTCTCTCTCTCTTCGCTCGGACACTCCAGCTGCCTATACTCGATCGTTTCGCAAACTGCTAGTGGGTAAAGCGCATGTGCGTCTGATTCCATACGGTCGTGCTTCACTCTGTGACCTCCAAGCTCCGCCAAGGAACCACGTGTACGCGAGATGCTCGGAGTACCATGCGGTGCGCTGATGAGCTGAGCCCTGATTGGTCGTTTGCCCTGGCATCTCGCGATTTCGCAAATAAACACAGAAAAATATGATACTCAATAGATTTTTGAGTCCTTTTTCGAAAAATAATATTTCGTATTTGAGTTTTGCAGAATGAAGATAATTAACTTCCGAATACGAAATACTCTTGAAAAAAAAGTAGACCTTTATCAAATGAAGTTTAAATTCCATTTATCCAATCTAAAATTCATCTATAATACATTTTTTTTCACAAAATTCATCTATAATACATTAAGCCACGTTAATGTATTTACTGGCTAAAAAGTCGTTTATTGAAATTGCTGTGTGACAGCAATTTTTCTCATCCTCAATTCATTGGTGAAAATCTGATGAACAGTGGTGTGAGTCAAATTCAACTCTTCCCCGATCATTCTGACTGTCAATATTTTCTGTCGATATTTTCATCGCTTCTCGAAGATGAAGGCCTTTCCGCTGCGTGGTTCATCTTCAATGGATACTCTTCCTTCTGTAAAATGCCATAAACCACGGAAAAAACCTAGGCCCTTGACGTAACATTGTCTCCGTAGGTCTGCTGAAGTTCTTCAACGACTATAAAAATATACGTTTTGGCTTGTCTGGTTACATTTTTTTTTTTTTCTTGCCGTGCACGCACACACGTATCGGTATATTGAGAGACTCGATTGACACAGTTACTTGCACTCGTTTGTTTCAAGTGCTCGAGATGAGAGAACAAAAAACCGGTCGAGCTAGTGTTGAAAAACCCTTTCGCAAAGACTTCGGTATTTCGCAACGTCGAAGGCTTCAGTACCAAATATCACAGCACAAGCCTGAGCCCCCTTGCTACGGTGGTCAAGGTTTTTGTTCCTGTTTCTTCCAAGATTTTTTTTTTTCTTTTCTTTGCGGTATTCCCGCCATCTCACTCTGCCCCTCTCTCTCTCTCTCTCTCTCTCTCTCTCTCTCTCTCTCTCTCTCTCTCTCTCCCTGTCAGAAAGGAAGAAAAAAGGTTGCAACACGCGATACCCGAAGGAAGTTGCTCCGAGTATAGCACATTTCGAGAGAAAAAAAAATTGAATAGCTTTTTATGTCTAGCTCGAGGTAAATTCGATGCTTGTTTGTGCAGGTAACTGCTCGAGCGAAGTTCCAGAAGGAAAGAGAATTACAGGCACGAGGTGTTTCAATTTTGACCTATTTTTTTGTGAAATTGTGATGAATTTTCGATAAATTGATATGGGACGATCAAGGCTTTTGGGTTTGGGTTATCTGTTTTTTTTTTATATCTATTTTTACCATCTTCGTGGTTTAAAAATGGATTTAAAAAAAAATCCCAAGGTGATGTAACCTTGATCGATATTTAACAATAACTTGATTATCGATTCTGTAATATTGAATGCAGTTTCTTCCTGAGACGTGATAAAAAAATTGCAATAATTAATTTTGCGCTTCGTCGAAAGCCCAAGTACATTAGGTATTTCTTTCAAAATCGGCAAATTTATCGACGTAATTCATCTCAGTTTTGTCATACCAAAAAAAAAAAAAAAGTTTCCTCTTTGAAGAAAAAAATAAACAAAAAAGTATACAAAGTGCTAAAAATTTGAATAATCTTACGATACGATAATCTTCTTTAATTGAAGCAAGCCAATTTACATCAAGTGTAACGAGTAAGCTCAAATTATCGTTCTTATTATTATTTGATGAGACTTTTGCGCCTATTGCGTTTCATTTTGCATTCGTAAACTGTTCAAGTTCCATCGATGAGTCACGTCCGCGAATAACTGCTGAAGAATCGGAGGGGTGTACGCACGAGTAGCAGAAAGAGAGAGCGAGAGAAAGAGAGAGAGAGAGAAGAGAGAGAGAGAGAGAGAGAGAGAGAGAGAGAGAGAGAGAGAGAGAGAGAGAGAGAGAGAGAGAGAGAGCTCAAAAGACCAAGATGAAGAGTCCTCTGTTCAAGGTTTTGCTCAACTCCCTTTGCACCTTTTTCTCCAAGCAAAGATTTCAACGTTCCATCTATATTTTTTTTTTCTAACCCTTACCACGTCTTCTCGATCCGTACGATCTTTTTTTGTTTGTTTTTTTTTTTTAACTCGTAGATGGAACAGCAATGCAAACTATGGAGTTTTGGCACTCTCTTTTTTTTTTTTTAGAGAGAAGAGCTGTTTTGCCAAGACCCACAAATTTATACTTGCGGAACGAAAACACGAATCCTGAGGACCCAGATATAAAGGCGCGGGCTTGACGACGAGATTATTCATGCGGATGTACATTATGTGTATATATATATATATATATGTATATATATGATTGTAATGTATGTAAGAGCGCCGCACGCGCGTCATTAGGCTGATATATTACAGCGAATGCTCGCCAGGAAGTAAACATCCTTATAGATACATAGCATGTGAGACCGGTTGTTGAGATTCTTATACTGGCCATATATATATTTAAGAGTTCGAGTCAAGCCACAGTATATGCAAATCTATTTACACATCGATATATGTGATATTCGTGACCATATACGTATGTATGGTATGTATACATTCCACGGTATATTTATCCTCACGATTTGTTAGGACCTCCACCTCCGCATTAGTTCTTTCCTGAGTGTATCTGTGTATATATATTGAGGGGCCAGTCCACTTTGGAGCCACGAAAAAAAGGCTATTTTCGCGATTTTTTTTTTTTTTTAGGATTTTATAAAAGATATGAATATAAAAGTTGTTGGGCTCGATAAATAAAGTCTTGAAATACATTTAAAAAAAAAATTTAATTCATTTTTATTCATTTTTAAGTACAAAAACTCTAGTTTAACGTAACGCCTAAAAAATAAGTGGGCTAGGTAGCTCCATCACAACTCGGCAACGGCTTGTCTGAAACAAAAAAATCAAAGTCCATTAGATTCAGTATGACACCAGCTACAAAATGACCCTTGGATATAAAGTTTTATCAAAAAATTAAAAAATGGCAGATGAAACACGAAAAAAGTTAAAAAACGCGTTGTTTCGCAGTTTTTCCCAACAAAAAAAAAAGAGTAAAAATCGAAATTTTAAAACATCGAGGGTCATCTTGTTGCGAATCATGTTTACAATGGGTGGTTCAAATTTCAAGAGAATCGGTTTATTAGTTTTAGAGATACGATGGAGCTAGATTTTGAAAACGTTGTTTCGAGAAAAACGCGTTTGAAGTTTATACTATGAAAGACTCTTACCTAAACTCAATCGGCAATATTGACACAATATTGACAAAAGAACAAAATATTTCTGAATGTATGTACTTTCGAAAACAGTAAAAAAAAATCGATTTTTTTGAAATTTTCAAAGTGGACTGACCCCTTAAAGTAGCCCAAAAAAAAATACCAATTTTTTTTTTTTTGGTCGATAATAGTTGTTAGGAAATTGGATTTAAATATGTACTTTATTGTACGCCCAAAAGTCTATAATATCGGTTATGACCTTTTTTTCTAGACTACTTTGGTAAGAAAAAAGTGACACACTGTGCCCCACCTTTCCCTAATGTTACAAAAATCGTGCTGTGGATTTTGATTGTAACAAAAGTCGTTTAAGAACGAATGCTCGTATACTTCCTGCCGGAGATTGATTGCACCGTACGTTGAATAAAGGTCGAGTACTCCTTGATTATCCGTCGCGTTTCGAAACGCAAGGATGAAACATTCGATCTGTAATAACCTGCCAATATATTTATTCGCATATCCGCGTTCCGGTATAGAGAATCGAATTAAATTCAACTCACGTTTGCGCTGTTACGTAACCGAGCTGGTTATCCCTCCCCAGCCCTCTCACTCTCTATCTATATCTCCCCCTCCCCCCTCCCCCCTCCCCCTCCTCTCTCTCTCTCTCTCTCTCTCTCTCTCTCTCTCTCTCTCTCTCTCTCTCTCTCTCTCTCTCTCTCTCTCTCTCTCTCTCTCTCTCTCTCTCACTCTCGAAGAACGTGGGAGGAAAACAATGCCTGTTATATGCACGCAGTCGGTGAGGAGCGTTGCGCAGCGAATGCGAAACACGTATGAGCCCTCTCCACCAAGCGAGCTCGATGCATCTAATTCAATCCTATGAAAACAAGTTTATTCTAAGATGGGAATGATTCTTGCAACAAATGTTAGGAATCAAATATTTCTTTATCCTTGGAAACTTCAAAAGACGAAATGAACGAAAGTTCGAGAAAAGAAAAAACAATTCCTTTATAATTTAATTTATTTAATAAAAAATCAAATTAATTAATAATCTCGAGCAAATTACTTTGCTCAATGAGGCTTAATTTTAATCAATTCGATAGGCTCAATTTCAATAGGCTCAATCGATTCGATGAATTCATGAATGAATTCGAAGATTATGATTGAATTAATTTATTCATTGATTAATTAATGAATTAATTATGGAAGCCTATGAAAGAGTTTGTTTGGGTTAGGAATTTGGGCAAAAAATAATAATCAAATATTTCTTCGTACTCAGAAACTTAAAAAAAAAACTAAGTAAACGAAACTTCGAGAAAAAAAGACAATTTCTTTATAATTTAATTTAGTAATAAAAATTCAAATTAATTAATAATCTCGAGCAAATTACGTTGCTCAATAAGGCTTAATTTTAATCAATTCGATAGGCTCAATTTTAATAGGCTTAATTGATTCGATGTATTCATGAATGAATTCGAACATTATGAATAAATTAATTCATCCATTGATTAATTAATGAATTAATGATTGAAGCCTATGAACGAGTTTGTTTGGGTTAGGAATTTGGGCAAAAATTAGGAATAAAGTATTTCTTCGTCCTCGGAAACTTCAAAAAAACGAAATGAACGATACTTCGAGAAAAAAAAGACAATTTCTTTATTATTTAATTTATTTAATAAAAATTCAAAGTAATTAATAATCTCGAGCAAATTACGTTGCTCAATAAGGCTTAATTTTAATCAATTCGATAGGCTCGATTTCAATAGGCTTAATTCGTTGAATTCACGAATGAATTCGAAGCCTGTACATTAATTATATTCAATTCGATGAATTAATTAATAATTAGATAAAGCCTATAAATGGGTTTGTTTGGGTTAGGATTTTGAGCCAAAAAAAAAAGAATCAAATATTTTTCATCCCCGGAAACTTCAAAAAACGACAGGAACGAAACTTCGAAAAAAAAAGACAATTTCTTCATAATTTAATTGACTTAATCAAAAATTCAAATTAATCAATAATCTCGAGCAAATTCGGTGATTTCGAGAGGCTCAATTTCCATAGGCTCAACGAATTCGATCAACTAATCAACGAATTGGCTATAAAAAAAATAAATCATTCAATACGATGAATGAATTAATAAATGAATGAAGCCTATGAATAAATGAATTAATTAATCAATGAGACTTCATAGTAATCGTATTTATTTGATTATCCGTGTTAATTGAATCAATTAATCCAATTAGTTAATCGGATTTATTGGCTCGATGAATTCATTAATTGATTAATTCGAAGCCCATGGATTCGGGAGCCTTAATTTTCCAGGGACCTAATGAACGGTCGGAAAATTTTGCCTACTTATCGAAACAACGATTCAAGGCACAAAAAGCAATGAAAAAAAAAACACACACACACACATGCACGAGTAGGTGAATAACGAGTGTGATGAAATTATGCAGTGGAAAAATACAACGAGCACGTTTGAAGTCGAAGTCGCGAATATCAATGAAACTCAAGACGACGACGACGACGACGACGACGACGACGAGTACATATGAAGACAATCCGACAAAGCACCGCATTCCTACCAATTTTACATATACACATGTACGATTAATATTTTCCGCAATATAAACTCGTAACTTTCGTAACGCGGAAAGTGATTCGGTTGGCCGTTCGTCGGTAAGTTTTCCATTTGCCAATTTTTCCCGCTGCAATCAGCATATCGCAAGCATGCACTGCGGGCGACAGAGGAATTTTTTTTCTACGGCATGAAAATGCGATCGAACGTCAGCCCGATGTATGCGTGTCGGTTCCGCGTGCGCAGAGTTCCGCTGGAAAAAAAAAAAAAAGTCCTCGTGCACTTAGAATAACGATAGTTTTCTCGCCGATATACGAAACGACACCGGCACACTGAGAGCAATGCAATGATGCTGAAGTTTGCATCGTTGAAACGCAACGAACGTTAATTCTCTTTTATTGAAAAAGAAAAAGAACTTTTTTTTTTGGCCGATGTGGGCTGTGAAAATTTCGCAAATATTTTTACTCATTGTTATTAGAGATTTGCGACTTTAATTGGCAAAATGAACGTTTTGGATAAAGATGAAAATGAAAAAAAAAAAAAAAAAGGAAAAATGAAGAACGAAACATCGTTGGAATGCAACGAAAACTAATTCTCTTTTATTGAAAAAGAAAAAAACAACTTTTTTTTTTCTGGCCGATATGAGCTGTGAAAATAACGCAAACATTTTTTTTTTACCCATTCTTATTAGAGATTTGCGACCTTGATTGGCTAAAGTTTTGGATAACGATGAAAATGAGAAAAACGAAAAATGAAGAAAATACATCGTTGCATTTCAACGATGCAAACTTCAACGTTACGAAATGATGAC
Source organism: Ophion ventricosus (assembly GCA_963932345.1). NCBI lineage: Eukaryota > Metazoa > Arthropoda > Insecta > Hymenoptera > Ichneumonidae > Ophion > Ophion ventricosus. Next base: position 20,540,807 of record OZ010722.1, read on the forward strand.
GTTGAAGCTTGCATCATTGGAATGCCACGTGAGTTAGTTCTATTTTCTTTAAAAACTATTTGTTTTTTGCCGATATGTGCTCTAAAAATTACGAAAACATTTTTACAATAGTTAATTGTTTCAGGGCTAATAGATAGTTGAACACGCCACCCAAAATCGCAAACAAACCCAAACAAACTATAAGGATTTTGACTACACTGACAGGAAAATTCTTTTGATATTAACTCGATGCGTCTTTTTGTTTTTTTTTACATTTGAATTAACTAGATTTTTCGTGAAATAAATGTTTTCCTATTGAATTCCATTATTAAAATTATTTATTTTAAATATATTTATTTATTCAGAACAAGAGCTATTTAATATCGTATAATAACTAAATATTTTATTTATTCCTAATTAATCTGTGATTTGGTTTTATCTGGTAGTATGAGACAAAAGAGACGGAAAAATGGTACACGATTCAGTCTCTCAAAAATCTCATGACTTTGTTTTCATTGGAAGACTGCTGTAAAATTCTGCAGTTGAGGAAAATGGTTAGTATTTCTATACATAAATAGTCGCACCTGTTAATAAAAGGCACGACGTTACCGTTCTTTTTTTCCCAAATAACAGCCTTGGTAGTGAAAAAAAAAGAAAAATAATTTAACTTTTTTCACCGCACTTTTATGTCACGAGCCTATATTCCTTTCTAATTTGAATCTAATCTTTATTTATTTAATTTGAATATAATTAATATTTAAAAAGAATAGCTTGAGCAAATAAAAAATAATAAAGAAAAAAATAGAACGAAAGAAAAATCCTATTTAATTTTGATAGTTCCTATTTAAATTAATTTTTATTTTTCTCACCAGTGTACAGGCATTTATTGTCAATACCATAAACTTTTCTCTCCGTGGAAAACGATTTTTTTTTTCATCTCTGGCACAAATCAACGTAGATTTTATCCTCGACTAATTCAAAAATTACCTAACGCTCACCATTTTCATTCCAATTCTTATGGCACTTTAAATCCGACTCTCGTCATCCTGACAATAGAAAATTTTGGTATTTCAGATCTCTCTCTCTCTCTCTCTTTGACGTGGGCGAGTAAAAAAAAAAAAAAGCCTGACGATTATTATCTCGAGCATAAAAAGGTGACACTGGCAACGGACAATTCTAAAAGTAACGTGCTGCCGCGAGCTCTTATCGGGTATAAGGTAACAATCAGCTGATAGTGCGAATAATAATCAGCTGATAGTGGCGCGTGCTCTACTCGCGCGTTCAAGCAAACAAGAAGGAATAAACGAAGATAGATAGACCCGGAAAAAAACAAGCGCAAAATAAATTGAAAAAAAAAAAAAAAAATACAACGAAATAACATTGAAATGTGATCACCAAACAAACAAGCCGCTCCAATGATTCGGCCTCCGGAATAATCTCGTAAAATTTCATATCGGAAAGGAGAGCAAAGTCTTCTCGACAGCGATTGTGTGTGTGTGTGTGTGTGTGTGTGTGTGTGTGCTTTCTAAATGGCTGGTTGAACGATCCGCCAGCAGTAACATATGGCCCCAACGGCTGTATCATGTATTTGGATAATACGCGAAGAACGAAACTTCGAATTGGGTCGAGTGAAAGAAAAAGCTCGTATGTGCCAATGTACTGTCGTATCATACGGCCTATCATCCGAGTGCTGTTGAAACTTCCAACCATCATAAAGGTCATTATGCATTAATGAGGCCACGTGATTTTCTCTCCCTCTAACGCAAAAGCACACATACGAAAATCGAAATACTCCAATGAAAACAATATTGTCGAACAATCGTAATAATCATTTTTTGAAGCGCAAAAAAATATTTGTCCGCGAACGCGAGCTTTGCAAAAACGCCAGAAGTCAATTGTGTGAAAACTGATCATAAATTGATCATCATCGTACGCGGTGTAACGAGCAAATGTTGTTTAATAGACATGTAAAATGTGAATATGAATATCGATTGGATTATATCGTAATAACGCGATCGTGAAATTCTCGATTTATCGAATTGCAAAGGCTTTGTCCCATTTTTTTGATAATTATTAAGACATTATACCTTGGCGCGAGAAAAAATGGTGTAATTTTTTTTTTTATTGATGGCGACTAGTAGTAGGATTTATTATTCCAGGTATACCCTTTTAGGGTGTTAACACAGAAAATTTTCCGCCCCCCTCTACATACATGTACATTTCCTTTTAAAAAAATTCAAATTTAAATTTGAATTAACTTGATTTTTCGTGAAATCAAATTTTTCCTATTGCATTGCATTATTAACCCTTCCGTGGTCACACATCCAAATTCAATCGCGGCGGTCACACTTGAGTCGATTTTATCCAGTCAGTTTTCAAAAAAGTATTGTGATCAAACTGTCCGTCCGAAGTGGTTCAAAAAATTACGGAACATGCTTTGAACTTTCTCGATGATGTACGAAAAGATTATTTATAAGAAATAAAATGGCGACATGTTAAAAAAAATTCATAAAGAAGTAAGAACGCAAAAAAAAGACACTTCTTCGCTCAAAAAATCATAGTTCCGTAAATTTTTAACATTTTTACCTAAAATTTGGACGTGATACTCCTTAGATATGCTACTTTTGGAAAAAAAATAGTAGCATAGTGCGTGTTCGAAAAAAGATATTTATTCCGACATGTGAATAGGCTACATTTTATGGTATGAGGATACTTCAAACTCCAGGTAAGATGGTGAATGCAGTTCCACTCGAAGCCGGGAACTATTATATATTTACGCAAAAAATTGATCGACGGGTCGATTCTACCCAGGGTGACCACGAAGGATTAAAATTATTTAATTTAAATAGGATCTGTTTAAATCAAATAGGTTTTTTTTCCTTGTCTCACGGCCTACTACGACCCTATTTGTTTCAACTATATATTTTTTTATTCCTTCAAGCTATTCTTTTAAAATATTAACTATATTCAAATTAAATAAATAAACATTAGATTTAAATTAAATAAATAAAGATAAAACACGATATATCGCACGAACTCGAGAAAGCAATATAGGTTCATGAAATAAAAGTGCGGTAAAAAAAAGTTAAATTATTTTTCTTTTTCACTAACAAGGCTATCATTAAAAAAAAAAGGTGCGACTATTTATGTATAGAAAAACTAACAATTTTCCTCGACAGTAGAATATTACAACAGTCTTCGAATAAAAACAAAGCCATGAGATTTTTGAGAGACCGAATCGTGTAGCATTTTTCCGTCTGTCTCTTTTGTCTTACACTACCAGATGAAACCAAATCACAGATTTATTAGGTATAAATAAAATATTAACTTACTAGACGATATTAGAAAGATCTTGATTTGAATGAATAAATATCTTTAAAACAAATCATTTTAATAATGGAATGCAATAGGAAAAATTTGATTTCACTAAAAAATCTCCTCAATTCAAATAAAAAAATCAAATAGACGCATCTAATTAATATCAAAAGAACTTTTTTGTCATTGTACACAAACACGCGCGAGAGGCGACAGGAGGTCGAAAACTCTTGACCTCCTATGAACTTCCGCAATATCGATTTTCATTTCGTCTCTCTGTGTAGCGGTCATACGCGTATACGCGGACACAGGTAAATCTTTCGCGGGTTGCATTTTATGCAAGAGGTTAACGGACTCACGCTCGCGCCGCGACTTACGTCCGATCTTAGCTTTATTTTTAAACCTGTCTCATATTCTTCTTGTTCCGCCTTGCCCGTTCTCCAATCCAACAAACACAAGACTCGTCTCCGGTGGGGTAGTCTCTCAAGCAGCGGATCTCCTCGAACGATATTTTTGCTTTCTCCCGAATCGACGTCGTCGATTACGCAAGCTGGCTAATTGTTGAGCTAGTCCGGTATAATTCATATTTTTTTTTTTTTACTTCGATAGCCCCAATTTGCGAGAGCCGAATTGTCCTACAAACGAACAATACCGGAAAAATGAATTCTCTGGCATACTTTAGAAAAATGTGAAGAAAATCGATTTTTTTTTAAATTGTAAAGGCTCCCCCCCCCCCCCCCCCCCCCCCCCCCCCCCCCCCCCTTTAATATTCACTCTCTTAGATATTTATATTTACTTTATTATTTCTAGAATATTTATATTTTTTTGTAAAAATTTTATATAATAAATGAATAAATAAATATTTATTTGAAGAACGAAGCTCTTTTGCATGTTTTTGTGTTCTTCTGCACAAGAGAGCAACGTTCGTTTGCACGAATCGCAATTTTGTCATTGTTCCGTCACATGCAGAATCCTTCGCGTCTCATGTAGGAATGCCGCAACAATCATCCTTCATTACAACTGGCACGAAACAAAAGCTACAATGTCCGCATAGTTGAACAGACTTTCACACAATTCGAATGCTCTTCTTTTTTTTTCTGACTCACTTTTTCACAGTCCCATTAATTCTTCGCCCGTTTGCTGCTTCGTGAAGCTCCCAATTTTCTTTGCACGCACAACACGCCGCTGCATTCTTACGAAGAGTCCCAAATTCCTTGCAAGTTGTGGAAAAAACGTCGATCTAGGAAGATTAATCAACGAATCGATATATTTATTATATATTTTATTTATTTATTTTTTTTAATCTACTGATACTTAATGGCGTAATTGCATTGAACGTCTCAATTCCCTTCGTCGTTACATTGAAATTTGGAAATCTTTAATAGAGCGTGAAAATGACAAATTCAAATTATCGAAGAAATAATTCGAATACTATCAAACATATTTATTAGATATAAACTTCAATTTTTAACATTGAATTTACGTTTTTTTAAATTAATTTTATTGATTTTATAAGCCCTCTTTTAAAAATCCTTGCAGATAGTGAAATTTTTTTTCACTGTCAGGTATCTGAAAAATAAAAATAAAATGTTTTTCTTGTAAAGAAAGGTAACAGCTGGAGTGTAGCACAGGAGAAAAAATGTCAAACTTTTCTTTGTAGAAATGACAATGATTTTAAAAAAAAACTCCGATTTGTACGAAAGTTGTGAGTTTTGAAAATGAATAAAAAATGAAGGCGGCGTATAATTTAAAAAAAATCCTATGCTACATTGCAGATAATATTATAAAGAGTATGTGGTATAAATTTCATCAAAATCGGTCAAGTACACGGAGAGAATTAAATGTTAAAAATTACCGTGCAGTAACGGTAACCAGATGAAAACCCTGAAACTTCGCTTATTATTACTGAGTAAAACACAGATTTTTACGAAAATAAAATAAAATTTCTTCTTCAGATAGAAAATTTTACTAGATTTTCTAGTAAATTTTGATGTGTAATAAAATACGCAAAACTTAAATTTAAAAAATATATAATATCAGCGAAATTTTACTGTGCATTTTATTATTTTATGCCTTTCAAAAATGTCTATAAAAAAGTATCGTCTTTATAACAGTTATTTTAAGATTTATTATAAAATTTAATGAGTGTTATAGGAAAATGTATTGTGCTCTCGGTAAAAATTATCGTGCGCGCTACCCTTCTTGTATAGTAAAATTTTAGCTACGTATTTGAAATTTTCTGTACCGTGAGTTAAAAAAAAACTTGTCGCGTACGAATTATTATGCTTTTCTCACTTGTCACCACATTGAAATATATCACGGTAATTTTTACCGTGAAATTCACGACAAAAATTACTTTTTAATTCTCTCCGTGTAGACTTCAAGATATTTTATTCCACTCGGTACGATAATGGACCATTATCGTACTGAGTGTGAAAATAAAAAACCCCCATTTTTACACCTCGTAAAATAAAATTGCGTATAATGCTCGACGAAAAAAACTTTTTCTCATCTCGTGTTGTAAACTGACACTCGTGCTGTAAACTGACACTCCGCGAGAAAAAGTTTTTTTCGTCCTAGTGTCATAAAGTACTATTATCGATGGCCGCGCTCATTTAAAATTGTTGTAACTCCGGTAATAATTGAAATTTTGACGTGTTTAAACACTTTGAATATTCTTAAATGTATAAATAATATATTTTGCAAAAAAAAGTCATTTTTTTTTATGTTGAGATGCTGTAACCCCTTAAGGTCTTCTTCTCTTTTCTCTCTCTCTCTCTCTTGCCTACTATCACCCAATGCTGATTGCGCTCACTCGGATACTGCGACCTCATCTCCAGTTACCTTAATTCGTCGTCGCTTAGGTATATAAGCCGGAACTATCCAATCATAAATTATATTTGCTGTCAGTCAACGAAATAAAGAGAGGAGAGACGGAAGAGGACGATAGATGAAAGGGCGGAACATGGAGATTGAGAAAGAGAGAATAAAAGACAAGAGAGTCACGAAGGGAGAGAGTAAGAGAGAGAGAGAGAGAGAGAGAGAGAGAAAGCTACTGGTACTTACCACCAACGACAGGCTGCTTCGCTTAATAGACTGTTAATTCAACCGGAAATAGATCTAAGCAGCTGCTACTGCACAAATACCCGCCGCATACAATTCACGCATGAATTTCAATGTAATTGGATAATTATTGCAGTCAAAAAAACTAAACAGAAAACATATACCACTTCCTTACATAATTAATATTTCATTTGTCATTCGTATAAAATTATTATTGAAATCAGCATCGATGTAAAAGCGTTCGTAATTGGGAGAAAAAAAAAAGGATTTTTACGGTTCTCGTGCTACCGGAATAATTAATTATCCATAAAAACTCTGAGAAATACTTACCTTCGGCGTGATAGGTTTGAAACGTAATAAAAAATCGCCTCCGTTCGACGAAGATGCCCTCTAAGTCTCACTGTTCATTCTCACGCTGGAATCAATCTGATTTTTTTTATATAATAATATTAAAATATTTATAATTATTTATAATTAATATTTTTATATAATAATATTTATAATTATAAGTAATATTTGTACCTACCTCTACCTTGGGTATTGCAAAATTATTATTACCATTAAAAAAATGTTGACTTTGAAATAATCGGGCAAAAAATTAACTTTATTTTTTCAAGCAGTCGCCATTTGATTTCTTTTCTCTTTGGTACCTACCATAATTACAATGAGTAAAATAAGTATTTGTACACCCCGTGTATTTTTTTCAATTGTTCTACGAAAAAAAAAATGGTTTAGCTTTCTTATTTTTTTTCATAAATTTTTGGCAAATATTTTATTTTTCTTCTAAAAAAAATGCTAAAATATTTTATTTTTTTTCGCAGGATAATTTGAAAAACACGCGGTGTAGAAATAATTTTTTACCCACTGTACATTCTTATTGATGAAGAACATTGGTATTATTTCTGTGTTAGGCGAATGGGAGCTTTGAAATTATTTCAACCCCCTCGACCCTTTTTTTCACGATATATGTAGAGGTCCATAACTTTTTCAATTTTTATTTTTTTGCACAATTTTTTTTTTTTGTAAGTTTTTGGAACTTCAATAAAAATACTGTAAAAAAATGGATACTAAAAATATATATATTTTTTTTTTCATCAAGCCCGAAATTTAGAACTCTAGACTAGAATACTCCGTTGGACACGTATCTACATTTTTTTATATATATGCGTAAAATTTGCCAATCTGACATAAACTGTGTGATAGTACGAGAGCACTAACACGCTGACACGCGATAATTACGAAAGGTCCGAGGAATTTGTTGCCTCAAGCAATGTCGCTCGTGTGAAAAACAATAGCTTCAAATAAGTTGCGCCCGCACTGAGAAGCTCGTACTTCCTCGAGGTCCCCAGTAGATTGAAGCGAGTCAATGAAAACCACTTTGCGAATGAAAAAAGAAAAATTAATTGCCTCGCGAAAGTTTCAACGTTTCAGTGTATTGAAGACGTAAGATGTTCTCCTGACATTGTCATTCGTCCATACGGTAGAATTCGCAATTATATTTGTATATAGTGAACTTCATCTTGAAAATCATCTTCCTTAAGAAAAATCACATTTCTATTCGAGGTGAATTTTTTTCGAGTAAAAAACATTTGACGGGTCTTCTTGGCCACCGCAGAATAGGTCGATTTTCATTTTTTTTTTAAATGAATGTATTGCTCTGTAAAAATCGTCATAAATCGGTCAATTTTTTAAATTTTTACAAAATCTTTGTTGCAAATTAATTTCAAGACCCGAGGATTCAATAAAAAAATTCAATTTTCAAAAAAAAAAAGGATTCAATAATAGTACATTATAACACGAGGACGAAAAAAACTTTTTCTAATGAGTGTTGCAATCACACGAGGTTAGAAAAAGTTTTTTTTTCGTCCAGCATTATACGAAATTATAGTACCAAGTGGAATAAAAAAAATTGTATCTTCGAAATTTCAAGCTTACGCAATTTTTACAAGCCCAAGGAGTTAAAAAAATTCGCTAAATGTTTACAACGAAGATCGTGAAATGATTGTGACATAAGATCAACAAGACAATATACCAAGAAAAACTTTATGAATCGGTATATCGAGCAGCTCGATTTATAAAACGCGGAAGGAGCATCTTGATAGACTCTAATTCGTGGGAGGCTGAAAATCCCCAGAGCTTCAGGGCTCCGATGTGTTATACGCTTCTGAGAACGAATTACAATCGTCGGCTGCGTTTGTTTCGGCTAATTCGCCAGAAAGAAATCGTGGGTCTTCTTATTTATTTTTTATTTCTTTCGTGGGAAAGAAATAAAAAACGAATGGAGGACGTAGAGAAATAAAAAATAAAATAATAAAAAATAAATACGAGAATTGTATGTTTTTTTTTTTTATCGAGGAACAAAAGCAGAAGAGTAATACGTTACAATGATTGGCTAAATCATTGATGACGATTTATCATCATTATAATGATTGAATGAATACATAGTTGACAACGTCAATAAATTCGCGACATGGCAGTATCGTCTCGTTTAAGGAGTTTTGGGACAATCCAGAAATATAGCCTGGTATTCCGTAATTTGCGTCGGGTCCTGGCCAGGCTTGTCTCGTCCGATTCACATGACCCTTTCACGGGGGCCTTTCATGAAAGAAACCAGAAAGAAACGGGCCCTTTCATGGAAGAAACCCGAAAGATCACAAAATCCTTTTCTATGGCTTACACTATATGCTTGAAAATTGCAATATTCTCGCTGAAATACATTGCGAGCAAGTACCACTTTCACGTAATTTATAGCCGGCCAAAATATTGACGTTTCCTGAAAAGTGAAGCTTGAAGAACTGCCTAAAGCTACTTTGCTCTTTACCCCATTAAAGAAATAAATCGTTATTTATTTAATTTGAATATGTTTAATATTTTGAAAGAATAGCTTGAACAAATAAAAAAAAAAATTGAAACAAATAGAGTCGTAGTAGGCGGTGAGACAAGGAAAAAAATCTATTTGATTTAAATACATCCAATTTAAATTAAATATATTATTTTGGCAGTGTATTAAAATTTATACAGTAGATTCTTTGTGATATACTGAATGCACCCTCCAAATTTTAAATCGATCGTCTACATCGCGTCATAAATTCTCTTGAAGAGTTCAGATGTTCCCTCGGAGGATTATACATGGATTGGCGTGTAAGTGATGGGAATGAGGATCAGCGTTAACTTGTCGCCAGTTGATGTTCCGCGCATCGACCTCCTCGCAAAGTATCGGGATCTTTCTGCTACTCAAACACTCCGCCTCGACCCAATTTCATCGTCTATTTTCATCCATTACGTTCTCGCGAGATCCACATGCACATGGACATTAAAAGATGAAGTGAGAGAAAGGGAGAGACAGAGAGAGAAAGAGAGAGAGGAGAGAGAGAGAGAGAGAGAGAGAGAGAGAGAGAGAGAGAGAAGCAAAAAAGCTAGTGGCATTGATGTGTAGGAGCTCAAAGAAGATCTCATCAAGCACCCGAACTCGTGTACTGTTCAAATTTCCAAGCACGTGCCGCACATCATGCGATTAATATACGCATTTCACTCTCGCGTCCCTCCACAGCTTCCTACACGAGGAATATACCCTTAAGTATAAATGGTTCATTCTACGACTCTAATGTGTTGTGGAAATACAAATAGTCGACGGACCCAAAAAAAATTCATATCAAGTGCTTCCATTTATTTGACAAATTAAACAACCTTTGATTAATTATTTATCTTGATCAAAGGACGAATTCAAACAGCTCTTTTTCCATCTGCGGTAAAAGCAATTCTTTTTTTTTTACTAACTCAATTACGAAAAATAGCTCCAAATTGTTTTTTTTTTTAATAGCATGATAATAGTACATTATGACACGAGGACGAAAAAAACTTTTTTTAACGAGTGCGAGTTTGCAGCACGAGCCGAAGACGAGTATTGCAATCACACGAGGTTAGAAAAAGTTTTTTCGTCGAGTATTATACGAAATTTTATTGTACACGGTGTGAAAATGGGGGTTTTATGTACGCGAAGCGTACGTAAAACGTCCATTATCGTACCGAGTGGAATAAAAAAAAGTTATTTGTTGGTTTACCATGATATTGGCAAAAATAAAGTACGTTGAAAGGGAATTTGAGTGCTTTTAATTTCCTGAAATATCGTGCCTCGCCATTCAGCTCGTCATGATTGACGATCAATTTTCTCTCTTACCCGCCTTCCTCGCCCCTCCCACTCCCAATCGGACTACCAATAGAAAAACCATTCGCGATTCGGATATAAATGCGACATTTGCATTGTACACGTGTGCCCATAATAATTTCGCTACGCATCGTCACGATCAATTGAGCCAATTTGAGGAGTTGACACCGCCTTGGCGCTCGGAAAAATAAATATAAGAATAATTTTCTTTTTCACCCGACTATTAAATATTATAAATAATTTTTATTTTTCACAAATACGTTATAGTTCCGTGAAGAAATTTTTATAAAAATGAATAAAATAGAGTTAAAAAATGACGGAGATATAAGTCGTCCCGTCTTTTGAACATTCTTGCCGATGGTGGAATTTTTTTATCCATCAGGCATCTTCTGCAAAATAATAATTCATTTTTTTCGTGTAAAGAAAGATAATAGCTAAAGTGTAGCATAGGGAAAAAATGTCAAATTTTTTTTTATAGAAATGACAGCTGTTTAAAAAAAATCTTATTTTTAGCAAAATGTTGAGTTTTGAAAATTAATAAAAAATTAACCTGACATCTAATTTTGAAAAATCCTATGCTACATCATAGATAATATTATAAAGAATATGAGGTATAAATTTAATCAAAATCGGTTGTGTAGATCTCGAGATATTGTGTCCATCGTCGCGCTCACTACAAAATGCTATAAATCCGGTAATGATTGGAATTTGGACATATTTAAATGCTTGAAATATTATTAAAGGTATCAATAATAAGTCCACAAAAAAAAACGATTTTTTTTTAATCTCACGGTGGTGTAACCCCTTAATTGAAGAATACAGCAACTGCGTACACACGAAGAGCAACAAAAAAAACGCTACGGTCGAATAAAGCGATGGTACACGGGTGGAAATAATTATTCGTGACACCCAGAATTATTTATTGTCGTACCCTCGTGTCTGATCGAAGACGAAATCAATTTTTCGAATTTTCAATAAACGCTTGCCAAACAATAAATATAATAATTTCTGCGCTGTCATTCAAAATGATCATTTCTCAATATACTTTCTCGTGGTCGTATTGCGATTTTCGACAGGAATGAAAGTCAACGGTTTATCACGGTATCAAAATCCAGGTGCCTACCCACTTGCGAAAATATTCAGGTATTACACGTCCGTGACCCAAAACTGTCCATCACACCCTGAGAGGGCGAACACGTGACCGATTCATAACAGTTAACTCCTGTCCTCAGGCGGTCCAGCCATAATTATGTTTCTCACGTCTACAGCTTAGAATGTTCCGAACACTCTGTACATGTGTAAATACATCAAACTGACAATAAACCATAATTAAACTCATATTTTATGATTTACGTACAAAATTAGTAAATTTACACCGAGAAAACATTTTCAAAATGTTTCTGTAAATCGTTGTCACGTATCGATTCACTGCTGGTATACATGAATGTGTAATTACGAGTATGAACCACCAGAACGGTCGAAAATTTACAAAAGCCACGATAAAAATTAAAAAATGAAAGACGGATTTTTATTTGAAGAAAAAAAAAACATTATTAACAATTGACAACATCGATTTCGCTAAAAGTAGCGGGATCGGCATCGTTTCGCACTTGTGTAAATCAAGGAAGCGCAGTACGTCAGCGTACGCCTCTGCGCAGCCAACCTCGTGCGTAGCGGGGCCGAGATGGGCGCAGCACTTCTCCCACTGTACGGTCCGAACCCCCACCATCGAAGTCGTACGGTGGGGACTCGCGCGTAAATCTAACTTCACTAAATCGACGTCCTCGTGTAGATATATAATTCGCGAAAAAATTGACCGTGACGAATGCTTCCGCTGAAGCGAAAATAAATCAAGAATAAATTACAATACACTCTAGGGAAATTAATTCTGGACACTTTTAACAGAAACTAGCTTTTTTTAGATTTACGCGGAAAATACATCCTCTGCTACCCCGAAATGATCTGCAATGTTTTTTTTTATCCATAATATTTCTACTTAATATTAGCATACGACTTTTGCAAATGTTTCAATTTAAAACAAACACAGTAATAATTAAACTTTTGTTTTAAAAAGTTCACAATTAATTCCTCTAGTGTATTAAAAAATAATGTTCACAGGGAATTAAATTTTTTTTTAATCATCAAAACATACCTTACAAAAAAATTTCTCGCAAAATCGCAATTATTTTGAGCGATTATAATTTTAAATAATTCTTGAAGATTCTATAGCTTACTTTAAGCGGCGATTAAAATGTTCGCGAAACACGCGGATAAATTTGTTACTTGCGATAACCGCGCACGACGCGTAAAACGGATGCTGTCACGGGCGATTTGTCTTTCGGCACTCGCGGCTCGACACGCGGAGAGATTTTTCGAGTGTTCAATGAGTACGTCTGAGTCGAGATCCGAGAGATTCGCGGTTGCGCTTGGCTTCGTGCCCGTATCTGGATAGGCACTCTCACCGAGAATCATTAAGGGGGACAACATTATTTCGCGAGTCAGACGAACATATCGCAGTGATACGCGATGCTGGATATGGCGAGGTGCCTGAGAAGATATCGAGAATGAAAGGTAAAGGAAGAGAGAGAGAGTGCCAGAGAGAGAGAGAGAGAGAGAGAGAGAGAGAGAGAGAGAGAGAGAGAGAGAGAGAGGAAGAGAAAAGAGAAATCGATTTATATTTGCGTATTAGATCGGGGTCGCGGGCAATGTGACTTGGAGATAAAGACGCGATTTCTGGTTTTTCACGATACATGACGAAAGTTAAAGAGCGAGAGACCGTAAGGAAGCTTATAATACCGACGGTGTACAAGGTCCGCACGATGTACGAGCGAAAACCTCCCCACATTTATGTTTTACGCTGGTATGTCGAACGAAAGTTAAAAGGTGACGTTGACTCACGATTACGAGTGTGTAGAAGAAAGGTGGGGTAAAATGGGATACTTGTGACAAAAATATTAATTAATGTTTATTAATTAAAAGCCTTATAAATATTTATAAGGCTTTATTTATCAATTTTTTAATGAAAAACAATAATTATATTCTTAGTTATGAAATTAATTTGTACTTTGAAGCTTAATCAACAAATTTCCTTATCTGGTAGGAACTTGAGGAACTTTAATAATAAATGAACACTTAGAAGTATTAATTTTCTACTTTTAATAATAATTGAAGTCAAATTCGACGATATTGACGCGTGCTTGACTGAGATTTTGTCAGTGTCTGTACATCTGTTTCAACTGTCCGATAAAAAAAATGCCTCAATTTTTTCATTTAATTGATACGTTCAGATCATCTTATTATTATAAATAATTACCCAAAAACTCAATATATATTGAGTTTTCCAATGATTGCTATTAATTAATCGTTAAAAAAGGCGATTCTCCTCATTACCTTAATTAATTTCTCGACAATTACACGGTCGATTTATTTGAAACTTAGCACAATGAATTGCTTGATCCTAAATCTTGATGATATAAGATTTTTTTGAATTTCCGGCGATTTAGTTTCATTCGTTTTGCAAGCATTAACGTCTGCAGAAGTTGTTTTCCCATAAGTGACCGTGTTAAATTCATTCACTACTAAATTATTCGGTGAAAAATTCTAAAATAATTCATGCATTATTATTCTATCAAGAACTATCATTATTCAAATTTTCAAAAATTTTAGCGATTTTTTTAACCCTTCGTGTATTCACCATCTTACCTGGATGTGACATGTGAAGAGGGATTTACCCTCTTCACATGTCGGAATAAATACCTTTTTTGGAACGCTCACTATGCTACTATTTTTTTCCCAAAAGTAGCATATCTAAGGAGTATCACGTCCAAATTTTAGGTAAAAATGTTGAAAATTCACGGAACTATGATTTTTTGACCGAAAAAGTGTCCTTTTTGCGTTTTCATCTCTTTATGAATTTTTTTCAACATGTCACCATTTTATTTCTTATAAATAAATTTTTCGTACATCATGTCGAAAGTTCAAAACATGTTCTGTAATTTTTTGAACCACTTCGGACGGATACTTTGGTCACGATACTTTTTTTTTTTAAACTGACTGGGTAGAATCGACCCAAGTGTGACCGCCGCGATTGAATTTGGATGTGTGACCACGAAGGGTTAATATCCATCCAGTAGTACCTTAAGAAAAAATGGCATAGCCCGTTTTACCCCGTGTTTGGGGCAAAACAGTAAACGCCAAGGGGCAAAATGAAGTTTGCTACACACTAAAAAGCCGAAGCTCTGAGAAAATCCATTTTAATAGCAAACACAGCCGACACCGCTCTTCTTGTACCTTCTTCGTTCAATTTTTGCCCAAAAAAGGTAATCGTCCTGATAGCCTGCTTTACGTAGATTTGTAACGGATTCAAAATGGCTTCTTTCCACACACACACACAAACATTTACACTCACCCACACATCCAAGTATCGGTGATACTCCGTAGTCGGAACCAACTTTAATTCACTCGATTCCCATACATCGCTACGTCCCGTCGTCACGATCTTCACGATTGTAAAAGTAACGTTGAAAGTCGGTACGCGGTATATGTTACGAGCGAAGATCAATCGTAAGATAGCGAAAGACACAACAGCCACGGATTTTTGCCATTACAATTAATTTGTTCTCTTGCATTTACAAGACTAGAATCCTATTCACGTGTTTATCGTTTTTTTTTTTTTTTCAGTTGTCTACTGCGATTACTCGGCATCGGGACGATCTCTGCAGTTTCTCGAGGAATACATAACGAGAGAGGTACTGACCTGTCTTGGCGACACAAAAGCTTCTACTTCCATATGCAGCCTCCAATCATCCCTCTTCAGGTGAGTCCACGCTCTTCATATACACTTACCTTTTTTTTTCTACACGTTTTATCTTTCAACGTTACGGAGTTGTGAAATTCCATTCAGGGGTTAACATTTCTTTGACACGATTTTCAAATATATAAAATAATTTTCTATTTTTTACAAATACATTATAGTTTTAGGGAACTTTTTGTCCACCGTTGTGATCACTTTCCATTGCTATAACTCCCGTAATAATTGGAATTTTGAAATGTTTAAATGCTTAAAATATTCTTAAAAATAAAAACACTAAATATAGCCGAAGAAAAATCAATTTTTCGATAATGTTAAGGTGCTGTAACCCCTTAGGAAAGTTTCCATAAGTGATCGACGCGTGGGCGTGTATGTAGAGTTTTGCTAGCGTGTGCCGTGGGGGAGTGCCAAAAATTAATATTTGTATAATATCAAAACGACCGCGTGTCGGTTGACTGAAATTTGGCACACGAGTGAAGCAATTATTCTTCTTAGTTCGCGATCGCTTTCGTGTTAGAAATAAACGCGCTACGTTGAATTCCTATGAAATTTTCGTTTTCTTTTTTGTTATTGTTTTTTGTCGTTGCGTATCCCTCAATTTATGCAAAGATTGGAGTTAGGTCGCGCAAATAAATATAAAAAATCAATAATTTCGCAATCCCCGAGGTGAGAATGGTAGAGGGATTTATACTGAAGGCCCATACCAAATTTGAAGTAAATCGATTGAATAGAAAATAGAAAACGCGTTTAACCCTTCGTGGCCACACGTTCTGGCTATTACACGCTGGTCACATGGGGGTCACAATGACCCCAGCCATGTTCAAACGATTGCCGCGTTGACCGTATCGTTCCGAATGACTCGTAATAATTCAGGATATCAGTTTGAACATTCTAGAATGTACCATTCTCGGTATTATATTTTTATCGAATTTTTAAATGGCCGAAAAAAAATCAGCAAGGGGACAATGCGGAAAAGGCCTTTTTTACTTGAAAAAAAATCATAACTCCTGCAATTGTCAATTTTAAGGGATAGTTTAAGGGAAAAAGTAGCTCCAAGGGAAAAAATAGCTCCATTCTTATATCTGGTATACTACCAGATGAAACAAAAATACCAAATTTATTAAGAATATCTAAAATATTTAGTTACTAGACGATATTAAATAGATCTTGATTTGAATAAATAAATATATGAAAAATAAATACTTTTAATAATGAAACGCAATAGAAAAAATTTCATTTCACGAAAAATCTAGTTAATTCAAATAAATAAAAAAAAACAAATAGCCGCATCTAGTTAATATCAAAAGAATTTTTCTGTCAGTGTATACTTTGAAAAAAATCCAAAAAAAGAAAGATTTTTTTACAAATTTCCAGACTAAATTCCCGCATGAAAAATATGTGAGAAAAATGGTATCTCAAAGTGTTCCAAAACGAATAGTCGAGAGAGTATTTATTGTTTTGAAAAAAAAATGCACAAAAACGTTTGCTTTTGCTACGTTGCTTTCGGATGATGGTCTCGGCCAGAAAATCGCTTCCCAGGAAGAGCTTCTCCATATATATATATATATATATGTGTGTATGTGCATGTATACATAGTAACCGATCTGAATAAGCCGAGTGCTAGCACAGGCGATCGCACAATGTAGGGCAACAGAATCCACCGAGCAGAAAGCACGTTCTGTACGAGGAGAATATTCTCACCCTCTATGTGTGTGACTCGAGCTCGTCGACTGTGGCCCAGATCAATATCCAACTTAGCAGAACAGCGCGCGCTGCCCGCGTGCTCCTGCCTTTATACTCTGCCCCGACATCATAAAACCCGTTGAAATACAGCCCCGAGATCCTCGTTCACAACGTGTATCAGACCTCCAGCTTTATATCGAACACCGTCCAACTCTGACATCGTCTTTGTTCAAGCTCCAATATTGCTCCATAACAACTCCCATCGATCATATTATTTCTGGCAACCCTTTTGGTTTTGATCTCTTTGGTAGAATTCATCAGAGATGCCTGAGAGAAGATCGGACGACAACTACGATCTTCTTGCATCGTTACGACATCTGGAATGAAAAATTAAAAAAAAATGCATTTTCAGTATAATAACGGAACTTTCGTAAGATGGGATAATTTTTTTGACATTTCAAAAATTTGAATTCTTCGATAGCTCTTCGTTGCAAATTAAAGTTAAGACACTCGGCTATAAAACCGTGCAATAAAAAAATGCCTTTTTTTTTTATCTTGAAGCCTACACAGGCTCCTTAAGGCTCGATCCAGATCGAGCTTTTGGATAATAATAAAAATTGAGAAATAAAAAAATCAATAATAATTGCCAGTGCAATTGGTACCTTGGACGACATTCGAAGGAGAGAAACAAAAATCGAGCGTCAACTGACAATGAGTTAATTATGTTTGGGTTTGTTTTGTCAAGCGTAACCTTTGGATGAAGAATCGTTGTAGCAAGTTCTATTTCGTATTTATAAACCGCACAAGCGACAACTGTTATTCCTCTCGATTTACGAGCTTTCTATATTATGTCGAATCGCGAGATCATGGCGTGTTTGTCGTTGCACGAGAGAGAGAGAGAGAGAGAGAGAGAGAGAGAGAGAGAGAGAGAGAGAGAGAGAGAAGGAGAGAGAGAGAGATAGAAGAGAGAGAGAGAGAGAGAGAGAGAGAGAGATTTTTTGTCACTCGCCATTTATTGTGTGTTACCTGTACATACGACAATCGAGAGAGGATGATCGAGAAAATAAAATCCCCGCGTATGGCAGCACAGGCGCGCGCGTTTACACACGAGGTAAACTTTCACTTTCACCGGATTGTTATTTCAGAACGATCTTTGTGATTTCAACAGGAGTCATGCCACACTTTTCATCTGTCTCGCTGCGATATCGAATTCCTAACTTTTTTTTCGCAATAACGTACTGCGAAACCCGCTACTATCGGATTCATGGGAATGCAATATATATACTCGATTAGATTTTCCATTCGCGCATTCCCGAATAAATGAAATATTCTTTAACAGCTCGGCTGATGAAAGAGGGTCGATTTTCAAGATTTTTTTCTGACGAGGGTATGGTGATGAGGAAGTCTTACGTTTGACTTTTTGTTTTCATCGAAAAATCATTTTATTGAAAATTCTTTTTATTGATAATGCTTTTTATCGAATAATATTGTCTTTTCATTGAAAAATATTTAATTTTTGTTAAAAATGATTTTTATTATGAATTTATTTTGTTGAAAAATATATTTATATTGATTAAATATTTTTTATATTGAAATTCTTTTTTTCAAACTGTATTTTTTAAATTAAAAACTCTTTTTATTACTAATTTATTTTGTTGAAAATATGTTATTTTTATTGAATTTTTTTTTATCGAACAAGTTTTTCTTTTCATTGAAAAATAATTTTATATTACGTATTTTTAATATTGAAAATTTTATTAAGAATTTATTTAGTTGAAAATATTTCATTTTTATTGAAATATTTTTTTATCGCATTTCTTTCTATTGAAAAAGCATTTTATTGAAAAATGTTTTATTGGAAAATTCGTTAATGCTAAATTATTTTTATCAAACAATATTTTCTTTTTATTGAAAATTCTTTTCTACGAAAAATATTTTATTTTGATTAAAAATGCGATTTATTGGAAATTCATTTCATTGAAAAATATTTTCTTTTGATTGAACATTCTTTTTATTTAAAAATAAAATACGGAAATACGCAGAAGACAAGTGGGACGTGCAAATACTTTTTACCTATGCACACACACACGTACACTCCCACCCACACAAACTGAGAGAAAAATCGATGGTATCTAAAATATACTCATGGTAAAAGATACTGCCGAAAAACTATTATTTATCATCAGCATGATATGGTTGACACGATTATACAACGATTGCCCTGTCAATAAGCTATCGTCAGTTTGACCCTACTATCTTTCACTACGGTTATTTATTCTGAATACCATGGACTTTTCTGGTATATACGTTGCTAACCTTGGCTGAGTTTAAAAGTAGAACAAAATTGTCTTTTTCTCTATAGTTTGACCCTGGGTCGAGTCTAAGAATTCAATATAGTCGCAATTTTTATTAAGCTAGAGAGAGGGCGAAAGAGAGAGAGAGAGAGAGAGAGAGAGAGAGAGAGAGAGAGAGAGAGAGAAAGAGAGAGACAGTGAGAGAGGTTGGAATAGATGGAATATTCATCACCGAGGTTATGCACTCGGAGCGTGTATAGATATTATACGTATCAAACACGAAGCCGGAACGTGGTACATCCCGGTTCATTCAGAAAATGCTTGGCTATAATGCACATCTATGTTCTCGTCGAGGGGTAGAATCGTTCGAGCAGGGTGAGAGCAGGATAGAAACGCAGAAAGATCGGGGGAGGGGGGAGAGAGAGAGACAAAGAGTAATAGATAACGATATAAATAGAGCGAGAGGGAGAGAGAGAGAGAGAGAGAGAGAGAGAGAGAGAGAGAGAGAGAGAGAGAGAAAGAGAGAGAGAGAGAGAGAGAGAGAGAGAGAGAGAGAGCGAGAGAGAGGATTCCATTGATTCCAAAATGTAGCACAGACTAAAGTAGGTGATCCAGGTCGGGGCATTTAGGTCGCAAGGTTACAGCTCCCTTGGATCCCTCGTTACAGGGCGTTGTAATTGCATTGACATTTCAAAGTCCATTTTGCAATTTTTTCTTGAGCCTTTGCACCACCTTGACGCTCGGCAAAATAGGTATAAAAATCGAAAAAATTGACCCGTCTATTAATTTTTTTATTTTTCACAAATTATAGTCATGAAAAAAAAAAATTTAACTAATAAAAATAAATAAAAATGGCGGAAATATGAGTCGTCTAGTAGAGCCCTCTTTTGAAAATCCTTGCGGAAGGTGGAATTTTTTTTTTCTCTGGCAGCGTCTGAAGAATGAAAAAAAAATCTTGTAAAGAAAGATCGTAGCCAAAGTGTAGCATAGGGCAGAACATTTTTTAAAGAATTTTCCCGAATCGACAGCTGTTTGAAAAAAAAACCCTGATTTTTAGCAAAATGTTGAGTTCTATAAATTAATAAAAAAATGAACACGTCATCCAATCGCAAAAATCTTATTCTACATCTTAGATAATATTATCAAGAGTATGTGGTATAAATTGTATAAAAATCGGTTGAGTAGATCTCGAGATATTTTATCCACCAATTTAAAAAGAGTGTCTAAACAATTAAAATTCCCACATTAAAATTTTTTTTTTTATACGTGTATTTTTATTTCTTCATAAAACTATAACGTATTTGTGAAAAATAAAAATTATTTTATATACTTAATAGTGACGTCAAAATTTTTGTTTACTTTTTAATCAATTTTTCCGAGCGCCAAGGTGGTGCAACTCCTCAAATTGTTTTCTTCGCCGGTGTCCCGATCATTCGGTCCAATTGATGAATGTTTGTCAAGAAGCAAAGATCATAATGCAACGAGAGAGCACGAAAATTGGACCGGACCGTCGCTCATAAATAGTTTTAATTCCGGATAAAATTCGATACTAGCTGAATTCCCGACAAAACACGCCACTCAGAGGAATTTCCTATAAATCTCTCGTGACTCCTGTGACTCACGTACGCTTGACATGCATTGCCAGCCAATGTACAGTTCATTCGCAACGAGCTTATAAAAATTAGACACACTTTGCGGACTATGGTATTTTTTATGAAGAATAGCTTCATGCGAATTTTTCCCAACCCCGAACTTCCATTGGAGCATCGAAAAATGGATAAAAAAATGAATTTCCAAAAAAAAAAACCAAAGGGATTTGTTTTTCCCTCGCGTTGGCAAGCTCGTTTATGTATCGACGACAAAAAATCGTAATGTCTGCATTGCCAACGATTTTTCAAAATGATTATTATAGAAAATGTTATTGGATTTGACTCACAGATGTCTAAGGATTCTCAATGACGTTCAATCAATTTTCAAAGCCTGGAATTGGCCAAAAAAAAACTCGAACAATAGTGCATTATGATACAAGGACGAAAAAACTTTTTTTTAACCTCGTGTGAATGCAACACTTGCCGTCGGCTCGTGCTGCAAACTCACACTCGTTAGAAAAAGTTTTTTTTTCGTCGAGTATAATACGAAATTTTATCGTACTCGGTGCGTAAAACGTTCATTATCGTACCAAGTGAAATAAAACATTTTTCTCTATTTCTTTGCAATAACTTTTCAGTTTTTTGCATTCCAACGATGCAAAACTTCAACATTGCAATTGTTTATATTTTTTCTATTCTATCTTTTTCCCTTCTCGTGCCTTTAGCCTTCTGGTAAATTTTGTCACAGGATCAACGCGAAGGTTGAAATAAATAAAATCATCAATGCTCATTTTCGCAGGCCTATATTATTGTACTGAATTAAAAACGAACGAAAATGTTAAATCGCGAAACGTTCGTTTTTACACGAAATGTCCAATATACGTACTTCGTGCAAGAACTTCAGCCAAGTATGCAAGCGAGCCGCGGCGAGTCGTAAACTCGTCTGGGTGGCTTTGTACTACATGTGTACTCGGAAGTGGGATATTTTTTCTGGCATTGCGAGACGGCAATATTCTCGAGGACACTATACCGACGAGTCCATTATACAGGCAATATAACGGGCGTTTTGGTCCGTGCATTTACACACGGGCGTAGTCCGATTCACGCGACTCATCTTGTACGAGGAAGAACCGGCGCCATTGTAAGGATGCAGCGAAAAAGTGCAGGATCGTTGAGTAACATTTGGGTCAGGGTGACACATGCGTCATTCGCATTTTATCACATCCACCCCCTTCCTCCACGCCAATGTTGATACTTTTTTATCGAGATGCAGTTTATCGAAGGTCTGATCATTCGAGCTATGTAGACGTGAATCAAGATAAAATGGGATGAGACAATTAAAGTTAATTAATTAAGATGAAACGATGTCGAACGATCGCGAAGAAAATGAAAACTTCTCCACGAGCTCTCAAGGAGAAAAAAAAAACAAACCTGTACTCAATTATAGTTGGACAGCTTGTTGGATAACAACGGTAATTAAGGTATTACTGGATGGATATTAAAAAATCGTCGAAAATTCTTGAAAATTTGAAAAATGACAGTTCTTGATAGAATAATAATACATTAATTATTTTAGAATTTTACACTAAATAATGTAGTAGTTATAAACGTATGAATTTAATACGGTGGTTTGTGGGAAAACAGACTCTGCAGACGTTAATTGTTGCAAAACCAATGGAACTAAATCACCGTAAATTTGGAAAATTTGGAAATAAATCGATTGAGTAATCGTCGAGAAATTAATTAAAGTAATGGGGAGTATAGCCTTTTTTAACCCTTCGTGGTCATACATCCAAATTCAATAGCGCTGATCACACTTCGGTCGATTCTAGCCAGTCAGTTTTCGAAAAAGTATTGTGACCAAACTATCCGACCGAAGTGGTTTAAAAAATTACTCAACATGCTTTGAACATTCCAGATGATGTACGAAAAATTTATTTATAAGAAATAAAATGGCCACATGTTGAAAAAAAATCATAAAGAGGCGAAAACGCAAAAAAAGACACTTTTTCGCTCAAAAAATCATAGTTCCGTGAATTTTCAACATTTTTACCTAAATGTTACTTTTCCTTCTACAAGACAGTATTGCTCATAATTAGAATCTTTTCAATATTTACCCTTTTTTTCTCACTTCCTTTATCTTGGACGAGAAAATAGACAGATATTTTTCGCTCTTTCGAAGTAGCAGCTGGCTTTTGGCTT
Organism: Ophion ventricosus; assembly: GCA_963932345.1. Classification (NCBI taxonomy): domain Eukaryota; kingdom Metazoa; phylum Arthropoda; class Insecta; order Hymenoptera; family Ichneumonidae; genus Ophion; species Ophion ventricosus. The sequence goes on from OZ010722.1 coordinate 20,563,907, forward strand.
CGTTTTACGAGGGGCAAACCTCCACGTCTGTTTTGCAGTGTCCATGCGAGCCATTATGCGGATATGCGCGTCTCGTTTCTCCTCGCTCTCGTAATAACATCCCCCTCCGAGTAGGCAAACGAGCTTCCAAAATAGAGTGTGTACCACGGGCAAACGTCGCCGGATGTGGTCTTCGTGCTTGCAGGCAATTCGGCACGACGAGGAAACGCGTTAACGAAGGAAGAAAATGAGAGAGAGAGAGAGAGAGAGAGAGAGAGAGAGAGAGAGAGAGAGGGAGACTGAGAGGGTGAGAGGGAGAGAGAGAGATATATAGGAAAATGGAAGAACTAAAAGGGGAGAAGAAAATGGAGCAAAATATAAGAGAATAGCTATTCGAGTCTTGCCTGAATCATCGGGATCTCCGTATGGCATAAGAAACAAAGCCTGCTTTAGTTATTCGTCGAGCTTGCGAATAACGTATTAACGGAATTTTCTAGTATGCCCGTGTAGAAATTTGTTGGGGAGTCCCTATATTCACCAGATCTAGCTCCCAGAGATTTTTTTCTGTTTCCTAATTTGAAAAAAAAACATCTTGGGTTAAAAAAGTCTGGATCAAATGCCGAGATGGAAGACCCTGTACATCAGTACTTTTCCATTTTAGACAATGAATTTTTTCTGACTTTTTAAAAGGTTGAGAGAAGCGTTGAACCAAATGTTTATCGAGTTGAAGGGATACTACATCGAGAAATAAATTTTGTTTTGCTTCGAAATATGTGTTTTTCTCAAAAAGCCCGGAAACTTTTCAAACGATCCTCGTAGTTTGGTCAAAAGCGGAGGACAGACAGCTTCGAACTAACACAAAATAATTCTATCCTTAAGGCCTTAGGCCACTCTAGGATTTTACAAAAATCGATGTTTTTTTTTTTGTTAAAAATGTACCTTAGTACCTATAAAATTATATTCCAAAAGATAATGGGTGTAAAAAATCTCTAAATACTCGATTTTCGAATTCTAGCGCAACACCTCTTGATTCATCGAGTGACTTTTTACTAACTTCAAACGCGTTTATCTCAAAAGTACATTTTTCAAGTCGGCCGGACTCCTAACTCAAAAAAATTTCAACCGATTCACTTGAAATTTTAACTGTAAATTTAGAATTACATTTTCTGAGACACTACGTAGGATTTTTTTCATTATATTGCATAGTTCCTTTTTTATAAACAATTTTCTGACGATTTTCTCATGGCATTTTATACTTTTTGTTTTAGAAATGCGCCATTTTGACAAAAAAACAATATATCAAAAAAATCCTACGTACTTCTTTAGCTATTCTTATATATAATCGAAAAAGCTTTAGTGTCTCATCATAACTGAAAAATTATAGAACCCGTTGGTCCGGCCGTTGACCTTCCAGAAATAAAGGCGTCATCGGAAAAATGCTGCACAGTCGTCATTTTGGCATGTATCGTTGTGAAAAAAATAATTTTCTATAGTCAATTACGTGTACAATAAAACCCTTATTTTGTAATTCCGATGTATTTTATGGTTTCGCTGAAAAAAAAATCACAAAATATGCCCTTTTTTTTGGCCTCTAGAGTGGCCCGAGGCCTTAAACGTGTTCTCCAACTCGCCATTATTTGTAGCCTTGACCCTTTCGTCGCTGCCCATCCGACATAAATTCCTGGCAAAAGCCCCAACATACAAATTGTCCCCAAGAAACGAGAAAAGATAAAACGAAAAAAATTACACCGAAATCTAGATATCAGCCTTCGAGCGGACGTTTTTTTTTTTTTCGCTCACCACCCACGCAGCCGCCGTTTTCACAGCGCATTTCACGTTCCTTTTTTTCCGTCTCCTTCGTAGGTTTATTGTGTTTCCGAGACCGGGTTCGCTCTTCAACGAATCGACAAATCAACTGAGACGTTTGGTCGATCTTTTTTTTTTTCTTGCTTGAATTGCTCAAAAATTACGAAAGATCCAGCTACCATTCTTTGTCCACTATCGCAATGGCATGTACAGAACCGAAAAAAATACCGCAAAATAAGGAAGAAAAATTTGGAAAGGTTTTAAAAAAAAAAAATTCTGCTTTCTCACGAATTCCAAACGCTATACCGCGAAGTAACGTGACTCGCACGGCTAGACGGTTCCTTCGAGTCAACGTGAGACGAAAAAAAAAAAAAAAAAAAAACACGAGTGAAAAATAAAAATGAAGAAAGGATTAAAAATAGTAAGTGCTGAATAAGGCGAACGAATGATGCGTTGATTCTTCGAGAGCTACACGACGCAACCCGTTCCCGCTTCGTGTCGTGTCGCTTTATTAGCAACGCGAAAATACGATGACGCAAACAACTACCCGAATATTTTTAGAATAAAGTATGGCCAATCCATCAATCTCATTTCCTTATATGGTGGATCCGTTCCAACGTATAAAAACTTGCAACGCAATTTTATGTCCGCATAAATGTACAAAACGACCGGGGAAAAAAAAAAAGATTCACCAAAACAGAAAACAGAAAATAAATAAAGTGTTTATGAAATTACCATATTTCCAATAATTACAGAAGACTAGCCCTAACTGTGTTCAAATAAACGTGAAACATGCTATATATATCGGCAACTTGGATTTCATTTTTTTTAATCATTTTCTGAACGCAAGCTATGGACGTTTTTTTTCTCCAAACATTGAAATCTGTTTTCCTATTTAATGAAGATAATTGAATTCCGAATACGAAACGCTGCTGAAAAACGTTTACGAAAGATGCACTTTTAAATTAAATTATATAAGTATAATTTAATTCCATTAAAAACAAGTTTTTTTTTAGGAGTGTTTTGTATGCAAAATTTATTACTCTTCATTCTGCGGAAATCAAAGTGGAATTTTGGAATTATTCCTGAACGCTTAATTCGCGATTTTCTGGTCAATGAAACTAATCACAAAAATATGCTGTATTTTCGAAGACTATTTGAACAATCATTAAATATATTTTTCTCAGTCGCAAAATTTCGGCGCCAGTCCCTCAAAAAAAAAAGCATGGTCACCTCATAACTGGATGAGGTGATCATGCTTTTTTTGCATGGTCCATAATGGATACTATTGGTCATATGTGCATCTTGGGACTCCCGAACAAATTTGTGAACGGGATCACGATAGGATATTTTTTGTGGGAAAGGCCAATAAATTACGATTGAGAATTTCCAATAAAAATTCTCAAACGATTACAATCGGGAAATAATCACGGCTTCCACTTGGATTCCAATGTGGACTCCCTACGTGCGGCATCCCTATAAAATCCCTACAGGGATGTGGTAGAATCTGCGGATCCCCTAACAGATTTCTTAGGTCCAATCCAGTCCTATTCAAATCCCTATAACTTTGTAAATATCTGGAATTTTGAAATTTCCTTTTGCAGACATATTCTTAAGAGTCCATACTTGAAGAAAATGCAAAAAAAAATGATTTTCTTCAAATTTCTAGACCAGAATATCCTCATAAAAGTAAAACCAACGAATGCGAAATCCAGGAGGGAATGTAATGCATTGGTGAGTGTACGAACATATATGCAGCCGTCCCCGTGCAGAAATTTGTTTTGGAGTCCTCAAAGCCTACCACATCTCTATAGAGATTTGATAGGGACGCCGCACGTAGGGAGTCCACATTGGAATCCAAGTTGATAACGCGCTGTTTCCCGATTGCCGTCGTTTGAGAGTGTTTCATTTGAAATTCTCAATCGGAATTTGTTGGATCTCCAAAAAAAAAATATATCCTTTTCTGATTTCGTGCACAAATTTATTGGGAAGTCCCAAGATGCACCCACATCTCTATAGGAATTTGTTAGGCATATCGCACATAGGGAATCCTCATCGGGATCCAAATGAATTCTGCGTTGTTCCCCGATGAACGCCGTTTGACGTGTTGAAATATAATCTGCACCCACCGTGAGCTTGTACGTGCAGTAAAATAAATAATAAATGATAATTTGTTAATGTAGGAATCCTTCAGAATTCAGATTGAATTCGTACATTGGAATGCAATGAGGAATCCCGATTCGAATCCAATGTAATATCGTTACGTTTTATTATAGGGAGCCAATGGGTCATCCCGTTGGATCCCAATCAGGTAATAGGGATGAGTATGTGAATCCAATTGGATTCCTACGACATTTTCTGCATGGATCGTGTTCCACGCCACGATTGTCACTTAAGTGATCGGTGTGGCCGCGAAATACAAGTATGTATCGCATGTATACGTCGCGTCTACAATGTGACAGGTCCAGGAACACTGGAGACTGGCGTTCCGCCGCGAGTGTTATAAATAAAATAAGAGTCAGTGGGTTTTGCGCCGTGCAACAACGCGTGTACCGTAATATCAAGATCTCAGCCGTGTCGTATAGTGGCAAAGCTTGGTATCGTTGCCATTTAGGGCCACGTCAAGTGTGCCCTCAAGTGGTGAACACGGTTAAACGTTCCGCGGGGCAACTCGGTAACTGCGTCAGTGGATAGAATCGTGTGTTGGTAACTGGCACATAGTCATGAGGATTCGTCGATTTGAGTACGATGTACCTCTTTTGCCATAATCGTAACTGGGCTTTATTTCACCAAGAGGTTTACCGTTACAGTTGGCCGCTGGACAAGACATTGCCATCGTTTGAGAGACACAAAACAGCGCATAAGTGTACGCTTTACCCGGTATTCCATAGCTCGTTAAGGGAAGGTTAGCGTCGAGCGGCATGAAAAATTCATGAACTTCGGGATTTCTTTTTTTTATATATACTTTTGGAAACTGGTTTCAACGTAATTTATTCTTCTATCAATGGAGAGTAAATTCCAATTTTATTTATAAAAAAAAATAAAAATGGCGATAAAAAATTAAAAAAAAATAAAAACTTGTGAAAAAATGTGTAAAGATACTTGAAGATATGTAGAACAAATGCTACCGAATGGAATTTCCATTCTATCGTCTGGGTATCCATAAAAAATTGTCGAACGTCACCTTTTTTTTTCGAGACCTCTAGTCTCGTTTATTCCTTCACGCGCAATCATACAAAATCTTTTTTTTTGTTTTGTGTCCCTTTCGATGAAATGCTGTACGGGAAAAGGTAACTAACGTGTGTACGTGTGATTGGTGGAACGAATGTTACAGGCACGAGGCCAGAGACATCGTGAGGCATGCGGTCGGTGCCGGTGAGCAAGATGCTGTTCTCTTTACGGGTCATGGTACCGACGACGCTTTACGGACTCTTCTGCGCCATCTTGACCTCCCGAGGAGGCCAACGGTCGTCTTCGTTGGCCCATTCGAGCATCACGCCAATCTGAGACCATGGCGCGAACACGGCTCCAAGGTTTGTCACAAATCAGCTCGGGATTAACTCTATAAAGACAGCTTGCCCACCATTCTATTTTTAAAACCGCGGGATTTTATTTATTTCGACCGCCAAGTTATTTTCAAGAGCCTGAAGTTGATACTCAAATGAAATCGTCAGTAACACCAGAAATTTATTTCGCCTTATTACAATATATTTTTTTTGCAAATTAACAGGGCAGTATATGACGTTGAAGGTTGCATTCTTGGAATGCAGAGAAATTATATTCTTTTTTGACTTCACAAATTTCCTTTAATAAATCTAAGCTACGAAAATCAGGAAAACATTTTTGCGGATCCTTATTTAGGGATCTACAACCTAAATCTGCGAAAGATGATTTTTGATAACGATAAAAATGAGAAATGAAAATAAAATTTTCGTTGCATTCCAACGATGCAAACTTCAACAGCGTGGTAGACTAGTCTTAGACTAGGCTTAGTAATAAAAAAAAAATAATTTAGTATTCATTTTTCCACAGTCCATTTATTGATGTTTCGAGAACTTACAAAAAAAAAAATGTGCAAAAAAAATGAAAATTGAAAAAGTTATGAGCCTCTAAATATGGCCGCGAAAAAAAAGGGTTGAGGCGGTTGACATAATCCGAAATCTCCCATTTATCTGAAACAGAAATAAAACCAATTTTCTTTATCAAACGAAATTTCATTATGGCAGGTACTAAAGAGAATTTTTTTTCATGGCGACAGTCTGATAAAAAAGTTAATTTTTTACCTCAATTTCAATTGAGGTAAAACTCGAGATCGTGTCCCAAACTCGAGAAACTTTATCGAAACGAAAATTTCTTTTTGAGAATATATTCCCAAGAGGCTCTACTTTAAAAAAAAAATCGAGAAAAAATCGAGTTTTTGACTAATTTTAAAGCAGCGAATAAGCAACAAGACTCAGGAAAGCCATGAAGATTCAGTCACTCGCCACAAAAACGTTTCGTTTCTTTTTTTTTTTTCCTTTTTTTTTCAATCCGTCGATCGACTTGTACTTGATTCCGCGCCAGGGGAACGATATACGCCTCGACAAGTTTGGCCGCTGTTCAAAGGTGCACGTCCCATTGTGCCCACAATATGGATCCACCCAACGTTATATACCTATGAAACTTCGTGCCAATAATCCAACGAGAACGTCACGCTGAGCAAACAAACATCGTTAGAGTCAATCACTCCGAGCTCACTAGAGAATATTTCCCCAAGGTAGTCATAAGCGTAACAAAAATAAGAGGAAAATTACTGCAAAAAAAGCTTTACCACGTGTGGATTTTTTTGACGCGGCTGCGGTCGGTGTTGGACGTCAATCAATTAACATTTCAATCATTTCATTAATTGGCTAAACAAGTAATTGCAATTGATGCTAATTACGCGTTGCAATTAATTTATTTGTATTAATCTGTGTTAATTGCAACTCGCAATCAAAACAATTGCAAACAAATTGTATAAAACGAATACACGAAAAATTTTGAAAATTAATTATAGTTTTTAATTGTGGAAAGTCACGATTAACATTTGTTTAATTGTTAATTGCGACTACAGCAATTAACAATTAATTAATTGTTAATCGTGACGTTTCACAATTACAATTAATTCATTGTTTATTGTTATAGTCGTGATTAACAATTAATTAATTGTTAACCTTTAGTTACCCTCGCAATTCAATTTTGCTCAACACTGGCTGCGTCGTAACGTCTGCCACCCATCGAAGCGACGCTTTCACAGGATCACAACGTTTGTTAACTTTGCTATTAATAGACAAACGACCCGCGCATGCTTCAACGTTAACGCGATTCCTGGCTGTCTGAGAGATATCGCGGATAACTTGTGTAACTTAGACAACTCTGGTGTCTTCTGGGAACGATAAGAGCTTCGCCGACTATCGCGTATCATCTTATTCTACGAGCATCAACGATACGACCAATCTTCTCTGAACGAACGATTTTATCGAAAAGTAATTTTTTTTTTTTTCGTATTGAGGAATCTTTTGAAAAGCTTGTGCAAAAATAAAGCAGGACAATGAAGAAGTAACGTCATGAAAAAGTGAAAAAACATTTTTTTTAAGTCTGTGGATGTCTTTGAAGTTCAAAAAAAAATTATGAAAAATGTTGCTTTTATATATTTCTTTTGTTTGCTCTCAGACGGAAGCTTAAAAAAATAATTCGACGCAAGGGTTGTAAAGTAAAGATTTCAAACATCAAAACGCTTTTTTTTTCGTTCCTGTACGATCATTTGTCTAGAAGTTAGAGCGCTTTAAAAATGAACCAAAATTTTTGTTTACATTTTTGTTTCCTTTAATTTTTTTGTATAGTATATATCGTGGTTTTTCCGAAATCACAATGGGGTTGTAATGCTGGGCTAGTTCTATATAATATAGTAGGTTTTTATAAAATGGATATTCCTTTATACCATCAAAAATTAACTTCCCCAAGATCCTAATGGAGAACAGGACCAAAATATATGAGGCATTCCACGCCATTTCATCTAGCCCGTGATCTCGACCATTTTTTATTTTACTGGATTTTTTTGTAAAATTATACCCCATGAAAGAAATATCCACAAAATGTTCATATTTAAAGGAATTTTTATATTTTTACATTTAAACATTATAAAGAAATATCCACAAATTTTTGTATATTTTTGTCTCTTCTCTTTTAGGAGTTAAAATTTTCGAAAAAACGTCCATTTAGAAATTATCGGAAACGTTTAAACGCTGATAACTGCTGAACTAATCGAGATATCGACAAATGTCGATATATAATTTTTTTTCATTTTGAAGCATACTTTTGTTAAAAAATATAAAAAATTTATCAATTATCAATGTCAACGTTTTTTGTTGCTTCTAAAGTGAAAACTATTTTTTTTTTACAAATGTTTGCCACTTTTTATTTTTTGTATTGCGTGCGTCGATTTTGTCACAGCACTGAATCAACCATATTCACATCGTCAAGCATTTTACAATGGTTAATTTTTATGCCGGATAATAGTCAAACATGGCACCTACATCGCACGTTTAGATATCCTTTTCGCGTATAGTTGTGTTAAACATATTATGGTCGCGATGTCAATAAACTATAGGCAATTTTACTATTCCCATTTTTACTTTCGAACTTTGGACTTTTACCATCTCTCTGTGTATCGTGTTGTATTTCTACCATATCTTTCCACCTTACAGCCCAAATTTTCATCAGAAGCAAATAGTTTTGCAATTATTGGCAGAAAGACTAAAAATGATTTATTATTCGATGGCTAGTTCGATGCAACGATGCTAGGTCCAATTTTCTTCTATCAAATCGGCTAATATCTTTTTGCCTATTTCATCGAGGATTCGAGCTGGACGCAGTCAGTCATTGAGTCTAACAAGAACGGCTCTCATGGACCCATAAGCGCATTCCTTTCACTTTTTTCCATATCGATACGTTTCCTGTCTACAAGCCTGACGCGCAATGCACATTTGACGAATGGCTCTTGTACGAATGTCCACAGGTTGTGAGAATTGCCGAGACACGCGATGGTTTCCTGGACCTCAATGATCTGGAACGTAAACTCGTTGATGAAAAATCGCCCGATGGCGTCACGCAGCCGCTCCTCGTCGGTTGTTTCAGCGCCGCTAGCTGCATCACCGGTGTATTGGCCGATGACGTAGCCACGACTCTGCTACTTCATCAACACGGGGCCCTGAGCGTTTGGGACTATACGACAGCCGGTAAAACGAGATACGATATTTTCCCTATTTTCTTCCTGGCCTTGCCGTTATTGACATCGTTCAATGATTTTCTTATTTGCAAAATCTGGAAAGAAAACTGAATGTAACACTCAACTAGATCTAAACTTATGACTTATTTTACTTTATGAAGGCACTTATTTCAATCGTGCCTCTTTTGCAGCTTCAGGCATTGCTTCGAAAAGATTGATGCACTGTGCTGCTGCTTCCAAGCACAGATTATAGCTGTTTGGGTTACTCAGAGATCTTCACCACCCATAATATTTTAGTAAATCATTTTTAAGACCCTTAGGCACCTTTGAGTATGTAAGAAAGAATGTACTGTATACATTTGAATTAAATGATAACACTTCACCACTTGTCCCGAAAGTCCTTAAAAAGAAATGAAGAAGTCTTTGGACAGAAGGAATGTTGCTAGGTCGATTGTGTTGTTGACTTTACGGCGAGAGAGAGAGAGAGAGAGAGAGACTCGTTGCAAATGGTTCCTGTTTATCCGCTGTTACGCGCAAACAAATAAGACTGTATAAATTTTTCTCACATGGATTATTGTTCGCTCGCTTTAATAACTCATAACTTACTTCGTGGACTTGTATACTTTCAAGGTCTCGGCTCTCCGCCACAACAATATCCAATTTGCATTTTTTTTCTCGTACGTGATCTTATTCTCGCGTAAATATAATTACGCCTATCGCCATACCGTTATAAATAAAAGAATTGAAAAAAAAAATGATAAAGGACGTCCCGGTGTGCGCGGCAAGGTTCTACCGTGAAGCTCACGCTGTTGAACGATCATTTCAGCGCCGTTCGTACAGATGGACATGAATCCGCACTTGCCTGGCGTGGGCGAGACGGCCGTACACAAGGACGCCATTATTTTCAGCGGTCACAAGTTCATGGGTGGCGCCCAATCGCCGGGTGTCCTCGTGGCTAAAAAAATACTACTACGGGACGACATAAGCAGCGAGGACGTGCGAGACTCACATCGCTATCTTCGCGATCCTGAGCTGAGAGAGGAGAACGGTACCGCGGGAGTGGTCGAGACTATAAGATTTGGCTTGGCAGTTCAGCTGAAAGAAAATGTTACGGCCCAATCGATAATCGCCCGACAGCATAAAATCTGCAGGTGAGATCATCATCACGGAGTGTTTGTCGTTGTTTTTGTTTTCTTCGGTGCGGCTGACCGAGTCCGTGTGCTGATCTCCAAACGTGTCGAACCTTGGCGTTGCCAGGGAGAGATTGAGGTTGGCCCGGCTCTCCTAGAAAAAAAATTGATCCAAAGTCATTGAAGTGAAATCGATTAATTTTATTCAAGTTTCACCCAGCAAGTAAAAATAAATAATTTAGTAGAACGATTACTGTTACATTGGATTCTAATCGGGGCCTCTCATTAGAATCCAATTCCAATCTTGAAGGATTGTCACATTCTCAAACAAAATCCGATATGATTCTTGATGGATCCCATGTTACTGTACGTTGAATTTTCTGAACAAAATAAACAGGCATATAAAATGAGTAGATCATTAAAGTATAATGAAAGATTGATTGGTTTTTTACGGTATAGCAAGAGTTTGATATTAATGTCAACACAAACGTGTGATTAAAGCAACCCGTGCAGAAACATTGGCATTGATACATTCCGATTCGTCCTAGGATCCTGGTTTCTCAATCGGGATCCAATCGGATATCGGATCGGATCCGGGAGCGAAATGTGACGCTCGCAAAACGGATTTCATCTACGATCCTAATCCGGAACTATTGAAGGACTCTAGTCAGAATCGAAATAGAAATTTTGCATCCAGGCTAGAATTCCGAACTTCTCGAACAAGATCTATTTCGATATCGAATCGAATTCCAGGGATTAATGTAAAAATCACCAGGAGATACCGATCCGTATCAGATGGAGACGATGGACATTTTCTGAAATCATTTATTCAAGGATCTGAAAAACGATTAGATAAAAATTCGTGCTACAGTATAACTGTCGAAACTTATATATTTTGATAACAGAATTTCGAACAAAATTCTTTACATTTAATTAAAAAATTCGAAAAAACAATATATAGACCTTGAAAGACTTATATTTCCTGAAGAAAAGTGATATAGGTTATTTATTCTAAGTAATTATATTTAAATTAAATGAAGGTCGTTCGAACTAAGAAAATATGTATTTAATTTACTAAGAAAAATGTATTTAATACTTATTTGAAATTCTTGCCACCACGTCTCCGGCTTGTGCTACGTAGTGGGCGCTATCTGGATTCCGATGAGGATATCCCTTTTAGGAAATCCGCATCGTATCCCGATCGTATCCCGATAAGTAAATTACTTATTTACTTAAGTAATTTCTGCACGGGAAGTTTCATATTTCTCGTGAGCTACGTGATTGTCGACTATTATGTAATTTTAAATGAAAAAAAGATAATCGTGAACAAAACCAATTTGTGTCAGGCTGGCCCCTGTTGGGCCCCTCCAAGAAAAAAAATGCTAGCTACGCCAATTGTGTCGAAGAAGCTTTTATCGTATTGATAGTATCGCGAATCTGTTTCCATTCCTTTGTCAAATACGTTGCACCGCTATCGCGATAAATCATTTTTTGCCTTAAGCACGATTAACCGCAGCAGATAAATGAACCGCTATCACGGCTTTGGTAATCAAAAAACGATCAGTAATAATTAGCTCTATCACGTGCGGAAGATCGTTCCTGAAGGATCAACTATATTCCGTATTTTTTTTCCTGAACATGAACATCTTTTCGGAAAATGTTGAGATTTTTCTGAAGTTCCTGAACATGAACATCTTTTCTAGACAAGTTTTGGCTCATGTTCGGACCATTCCTGAGCTCATACTTCTGGGCAACACGGGACAAAACGTCAAGAGACTCGCCGTCTTTTCGTTCATGGTTCGACATCCACGTGGCACGTTTCTACATCACAATTTCGTTTGTGCCATTCTCAATGACGTATTCGGTGTTCAGGCACGCGGTGGTTGTGCCTGTGCCGGACGTTATGCTCACGATCTCATGGGAATCGACGAGGATGTCGCCAAAGATTACGAGCAGCTGCTCCTCCAAAGGTAACTTTTTGTTCTGAAAAAATCTACAGAAAATCTACGAGGAATCAATCAAATCTACAAGTTCATTAAAATCACGGCATTTCATTATCAATGAGGCTGTAATAGCTCGAAGCCAAATTCCAAACGGGCGAAGCCGTGAGCGTGAGCTAGTAATAACCATATGAATTGTACAAACTTAAGGGGTTCATGATTGCACAAACTTAAGCTACCATAGTAGAATAGCCCCTTGAATAAAATAGTAAAAGTTTGATCTCTGATGTTTGGATTTCCCGTGATCAACAGTAACGAGACGAGCGACAGTGAGGATACCAACAAGGAAGCCTTGCGGCCAGGCTTCGCGAGTCTGTCATTGCCCTACTTCATGTCCGAGACGGAGCTGGCTTTTATCCTCGAGGCATTGAAGATGGTGGCAACCGAAGGCTGGAAGCTATTGCCTCAATACGTTCTTAATCCGGATACCGGTGAATGGCGTCATCACACTAACAGCGTGTTCAAGGAGCGCAAGTGGTTGGGTTCAATAAGATACACGGACGGCAAGATGATTGCCTCGGAGCGACGTGTATCCGGTGCGGGTGGAATATTTCCTCAAAGTTACGGGGATTGTCTCCAAACGGCGCGTAACATCTTCAATCGTGCAAGAAAAATGGCCCACAGATTTCCATTGCAGATCGAACGAAACGTTGCGTTCACCGGGATAAGCGAATCCCTACGTTGGTTCATTCTCCCAGCCGAGGCGCAAGATCTTCTACGCGGTAATTCGCAAAACGTCAAACAGGATCTACCGTTCGATCCGATGTTGCGAAAACGGACAATCAGCCGAAGCGAGACCGCGTCCAATTCACCGACCGCACACGGGACAGCAAACTCAGCGATACGACGTTTGAACAGCGATATACCGCGAACAACGACGACTCCGGTGATGTTGACTTCATCACCGAGACATAATAGTCTGCCGGCTCTGAGCTCCTCCGACACAGCCACTAATGTCACTATGACACGCGGAGTCAAGCTTTTCAATGACAAAACCGAACACACACCTTCCATAGTCCTCGAAGGTACGTCAAATGACGAGCAAGAAGCTGAAACTCCACGTACGATTCATAGATCACCGCCTAGCGTCAACTCGGCGGCAGTCAACTCTTCCAGATCGGAATTGCCAATGCAACCGGTCAAATTTGCCCTTGGTGAGGCTGTAACGAGTTCCATGATCCTTGGCACTACGCCAGCTGGTGCGAGGCTGATGGCTGGTGAACACAACCAAGGATCAATGGCTCTGGGGGCCACAGGACCGCGCCTCGGTCGGGCTCGCTGCAATTCCCTCGGTAGCAGCGCAATCGGCAAAACCCGCCCGGTCCCTATTCCTCTGAGTCCTCAGACACTGGCTAGCCTTGGAATCGCTAATTCATCGGGCAACTTGTCACGCGGTAATCGCAATTGCAACTGCAGTAGCCACGTTGACCTGACTTCTTCGCTGGAGTACGACGTAACGAGTGAAAGCCCAACGAGAACGTCGCCACCCTCATCGACTACTTCTTCCCCGACTTCATCATCATCGCCATCGCCTTACCTCTACTCCTACACTCCTCTCAATCCTCGCAATCGCCATCCCCAACACAATGCCAACGTCAATAGAGCCAATAGCAACAAAAACAGTCATCACAATGCTAGCGGCAACTTCGAGATCGGTGAAACGTCACCACGTTCGATCGGCTCACGTCTCGGACGATGCTCGCCGGTTCTTCCTCATATGAGCCAGAGCACCGAGGATGATCTACGCGCTTACCTGAAGGAAGTCACCAAAGAACTTGCGACGGAAATCAAGTCGGAGATACGCGAGGTCATATCCAAAGTTGACGATGTACTCTCGGAGAGCAACTCCTCCGAGATGGGCACACCGCAACATCACGCCCAAAGGGCTTCCTCGATGAGCAACGAGAGAACCGAGGATTCATTCTCAGCGAGCGAAATAGCAGAATATCTAATGGAGTTCTCCAAGGAAATGGCGAGCGAGGTCAAGTCGGAAATCAGGTAAGGATATAGAACGATATGGACTGTGGAAAGAATCGCAAAATCATGATCTTCTTCAACTAACAGTGAAGAAATTTTCGTAGGGATCCAAACGGATTCCCTTGTTCTTACTTCCTGATAGGGATCCAATGACTCATGGCATTGGAGCACTGTACTAAAATGTCACGCTCGTACATTGAATTCTAATCGCCATTCCGCATTGGAATCTAATGTACAAATCCAATTTGAATCCTGAAGGATTCCCACGTTATCGAACGGAATTCGAAACGTGGAGGTTATGTATCAACACACCGAATTTTTTTTCTCGCGACCTTTCACATATTTCCGTTTCGAACGTGGTAAGAATTCTCAAAGGACGTTTATCGGGGAAAAAGTGCAGAGTCCAATTTGATGCCAATGAGGATTCCCAATATTCATTGTCCCTAAAAAATCCATATAAGGATGTGATAGTATCTGTGGGCTCCCCAAAAGATATCTGTCCATGTACGAGCGAAACGTTTCAATTTCAATTTTCCTTATGGACAGGTGTATGGTGAACGCGGTAGATGGTCTAGGTAGATTCTCACCCGATCTGGCCGGTGCGTCCGCAAATTCAGATAAGCCTTTCAACAGCCATTGCACACCGGAGAGACGAGGTTCCGAGGCATTGCCTTCGCCACCGTTGATTCATCAGCACAAGCCCGCAAAGCCAGGCAAATTGAGCGAACTTTTACTGGCGCAACAGGACAGCAAGATGTCGAGCGAATGCTCGTCGGACGAGACTGTGATATACGTAGTAGGCCCTAGAGGATCGCCAAGTGTGGTTCACGACAGGGCAAAGACTTCGGATGAGGAGGACGAGGAGGAGGATAATCGACCTGTCAATCCACGAAACGTTACCGTAACAACGAACAACAGTGGGATAAACCCAAACAAACTTCCAGAGATCTATTCGGCCGTTAATTCCGTAAGTTCTCAGGACAGCGGTATAAACCTTTCATTCCACGAGAGCGACGTCAGATCGATAAGCGAGCTCGGACGTAGCAGCAGCAGCAGCAGTAGCAGCAGCAGCGCCAGTAGCAGCGCCGAATCATCCGGCAACAACAGCAACAGCCGAAAAACGAGGAATCCCATTGTTTATGGCGTTGGAAGACGAGGCCGTGACGAGAAGTTGCCACACGATCTTTCAGAAGACGAGATCATGAGGGAAGAGCCTGTCATTAGCTCCGAAGAAGAAGACGAAGCGGTTGGAAAGATACCGAAGAAGGAGGAAATTGCAGTTAATACCGAGATTAACTCCGGACCACAGTGGCACAGTCCACCGAAGAACATTTGGAAAGCAACCGTCGAGGCGGTTCACGAATTTGACATGATCAGGGACAAGGATCGCATACTGGTTTGTCTTCCTGCATCGGTGATGGGTGTTGGCCTGGCGGCTGGTAAATATTCTCTCGCGCTGCTTCACACACTTCATCAGTATCGTTTTTACGCGAGATCCAAGGGCATCGATTTCGAGATTGGCGCCGTTACGATAGACCCCGGTAGTACCTACGATCCATTAGAGTCCATGAGCTATCTCAAAGCCCTTCAAGTGCCATACTTCTACGAGGAGTCCGAGGAGCAGACTGCCCTCATCGAGCCAACAGTCGTTTCCGCGGCAACGGCCGAAGCAAATACAGACTTCACCGGACGTTCCTGCACAGTTTGCGGACGCCTCGGGGCCAATACGAGGAAACGACTCTACGCAGTCGCTAAGAGATACGGCTATAACGTTCTGGCACTTGGACAACATCTGGATGATCTTGCTGAAGGATTTCTCGCTTCGCTTTTTTATACCGGCAAACTTAAAACCATGAAGGCACATTATTACGTGAGGGAACACGATCTCAGGGTTACAAGACCCTTTGTCTATGTCAGAGAGAGAGCTTTGAAGCAATTCATTGAGGAGAAGAAACTTCCTGTTCTGCGGGTTGCCTGTGACGCTTGCGAGGAGATCGCTGCTCAGGTAATTCTACTTTTAGCATAAGCCAAATCCAAACACCTGTTACATCATTTCAATTATAATCGAATCAATGAATACGATCGAAATAAATCAAAACACTCGACTAGAGGGTTTCCGCATGTAGGGATAGATCAATTGTGCTCCAGCACAAAAAATTGTGTCCCCTTAAACTCTCGGCTTTAAAAATCAGAAACATTGAAAATAGAATTTGCCCAACAAGCTGAAGGACCTTCCTGCAATGCGCAGCTCGTCATGTCCCTGAACACCGTTTTCCCCATTTTTCACAGAAATCCCAACGAAACAGAGAAATGATGGCACAACAAGAGCGCGCTTACCCGCGACTTTACACATCGCTACGGACGGCTCTGAGGCCATTGATACTGGCGCGTGGAGCGACGACCAACACCATGGGCCATCAGCAGGTCCATCGTCAGAAGCACAAACTCAAATCAAGATTGAGTCCGTCGTGTCCGACGGTACCGTTGATCGCGACATCACAAGAACTTGACGACAGTCAGACCGACGAGGAGCCGATCATTTGAGGCCATCTGTCGATTCACGCACGATACAGAAGACTACGAAAATTATCCGTCAAGGACGAGGAGTAAATGATAATTCGAAACGCCGGCATTTCGCGCGGTCGCCGAACCTCGTCTCCACTTTACCGATGGAAAAAGCGACACTTTTTTTTATTGCGGTCAATCAAAAAAATGTCGCCTGGTCCACTCGAATGAAATTGGGAAAAACAAAACTAACATCTGAGTCGATTGTAGTGCGTCAAAAGAATCGCCATGTGTACTTATATTCGTAGGGTAGAGATCAATGTCATTGAATCTTTACCAAAATGTGACTCTGCCATCACCGATTGGTATATTTTCATAATTGTGCAATTTCCTCTGAGCCATTATTTTAAAAGTGGCTATTTTTACGTTTTTCTTTTGTTTTTTTTTTTTGGAAAGAGCCGCGACCTCGACAGTGTCTGCAAATTTTGACGAGGCGTCGAACGCTTTTCGAAAGAAAAAAAATGAAACATCAATTGTACATACCTCGCAGCCTCTGCTGATCGTGTTTCCTCTAGAAACATATGCGCAACTCGATCTTTTCCCGTCGCGCTGGATCTTTGCAGAGCAAATAGATTGCGGTAATACAAAGGGAAAAGTCCCGATTCATTTTTCTCTCCGGTGCGCCGTTGCTGAGATATCGATCGATTGGTCACAGCCAATGCGGTGGGCCGGTACGAGAGACGAGTCTTGCCGATTGAACAGTGGCGCGCACACCCCGCCCTACCGAGGTTGCGCTCAGTGGTACCGGGCGCTCATTGGCTATCATTCGTTTCTTAATATCCAAGCAACTGTGCGTCTCAGAGAAAAAACTATCAGGACTTTTCTTTTCAGAATTGCGCGATCTATTTATCCTGCAATGATCTAACACGATATTCCGGACATCCTGTATATGTCCGTGCGGCTTGATCCATATAAATGCGCGTTACGCCCCTCCTCGCTCGCGACTTTACCTCCCTGTCTATTCCATACACTTCAATCAGTCTTGTGTCGGTTATACCATATATATATATAGATATATATCATTGTTGAGAGGATGGACGTGGAATGCGTTGCATAACGATTTCACGCCAAGTCGGTCTGGCGGTAATGCATATTTAAAGAGAAAAAAAAAAGAAGAAAAAAAAGTGATGAATTGTAAATAACAAATTGACACTAAGGTACAAAGTACGTTTCGAACTCTCGACAAACCACGTCCATCGTCAAACGTTTTCCTACGTAGAATTAGAGCTGCATATTCGTTCCCTTTTGTGTACACTGAGAAACGGTTTTAGCCTCAAAAAGCCGCATCGATCGTCGACTCGAGGAATTTTTGGACGACGTTAGTGGACAACGGACACTACTCAAACTTGTCGATAACTTACCAATCATACCAACACATTTCATTGACCATGTAGATGTTCCATTTGTCTGAAATTAGGTGGAGCCTTTTCTCAGTGTGCTAACCGGTCTCCCTCCGTCTGTGACTTTTCGACTGGTACGATAATTCGAAGAAAAAAAAAACTTTATCTGTTTTTTACTTTTGGCATATTGAGAGAAGAAACGTTGCCATTTTTCATCGTCGGAGGGAGTGGTTCGTGATTAATTAATGAACAAGAAAAAAAAATATAAGTAGACGCGTATAAAGATTTATTATAGTGATGCACCATTCAAGTACGAATGACAATGAAAAGATGACGTTGAAGCCTGACGATCATTGGTACGCGATGGAAATTACGTTTTTTTTTATTGCCCAATTTTTTTCGGCAGGTCTTCATTGGAGATCTGCAACTTTGAATACAGATGAAAAATAAATTTTTCTGCAATGATGCGAGGCATTCGACGCTATTTGGGAAGCCGAGTGTCCGAGCTAAAAAAAAAACGCCAAGATATCTTGTCCTATTTATTTGTTGCGATTCGCATCGTTTGATTGACATGCTTGAAAAGGCATATATGTATTTTTCCAATCTGTCTCGAGCTTTAGAAAAAAAAATGAAGAAAAATCACGCAAGAGTGAGGCACTGCTGGGCGTGCCCTTTAAATTTATCAAATATATATTTAAAGGGCATGCAATTTATTGAATTTATAAATTTAATACATTTGTCATTGTGAGAATAAGTTGTCTATCGGTGCGATCGAACGAGATATCGATATATCGAGTTTCGTGAAATGATAATATTTCACGAGAAGGAAAAAAAAATGAGGGAAACGTTGCATAAATAATTGAACGTAGCTTGTGAGGCAATTCGTTGTCTCACTTGACTGAATTTAACGAACGTCACATTTGCGCATTTGCATAATCGACTAACCGCTTTGGCATCATGATTTCAGGATATTTTCCTGATCTATAACTATCTTAAAAAAAAAAAAAGAAAACATAGCTCGAGACCCCCTCCCTCTCCTTCGCGCTTTCGATAGGCGAGCGTGTTTGAGAAAATTGCGAATTATAAATTGTATATCGTAACAGTACATCGTCTGCCCTGTGGGAGAAAAAAAAACACGAGGGCTGACATATTCTAGGTGTATGCGTGCGTGTGTGCGACAGTCATGCGAGAATGAATTGTTAAATATTATTGAGAGGTGTAAGTTTATTTATCGCTAATAAAAAAAAAAGAAAACCAAACGTAAAAAAAAATGAAATACTTGCGGCAACGCGTACTATTCCCGAGGCCTACACTAGTCGTATTAATTCTGGATACTTTTAATAGAAATTAGCTGTTTTTTATGCTTACGCAGACAATGTATGTTTTGCTAGGTCGAAATTACACTGCAATGTTTTTATTTTCATTTATAATGTTTTTTCTTAAGGCGTTACGCCGTCTTAGTGCTCAGAAAAATAGGTCTGAATTTTTATTTTTTTGACGCGACTATTAAATATATAAAATCATTTTTATTTTTCACAAATACATTATAATTTTATAAACAAATTTAAAATAGCGGAGATATGAGCCGGCTAGTAAGACCTTTTAAAAATCCTTGCCGATGGTGGAATTTTTTCTCTGTCGGACATCGTCTGAAAAATAAATCAAAAATTCCATAGAAATATAATAGCTAAACTGTCATATGGATTAAAAAAATTTTTTTTTGTAGAAATGACAGCTGTTTGAAAAAAATTCTGATTTTTACCAAGATTATGATTTTAAAAAATTAACAAAACAAGAATGCGACATCCAATGAAAAAAATCCTACGTTAACATCCTAGATGACATTATGAAGAATATGTGGTATAAATTTCAACAAAATCAATTGAATAGATCTCGAGATATTTGGTCCACCAGCTTGAAAGTTTCCATCGTTGGAATGCAGTGAGAATTAATAATAAAAAAAATTCTTTCTATTTCTTTCGGCACATTTCGCCTACGAAAATGCCTCAATTATTTTTTGCGTTGCTTATCCAGAGATCGACAATATTAATCTGCAAAAAAGAATTTCGCATAACAATAAAAATAAGGGAATAAAAATATAAAAAATAACTTTTGTTGCATTCCAACGATGCAAACTTCAACATCGTTTGCAAGGAGGTTCCTCCCAGACGACTTATATGTCCACCATTTTTTAAATTTTCTTCAATCGTTTTTTTATAATTTGTAAATAAAACGATAAGGTATTTAAAAAAAATTATTTTATATATGTAAAAGTCGCGTTAAATTAAAAAAAAAGTGTATTCCTATTTTTTACGAGCGCTAAGGTGGTTAGAGCCCTCAATATTTGCACGTTATTAGTTCTGTAAATGTTTTAATTTAAAAATAAAAAAATTATAAAGTACGAATTATCAATAATTCTAAAAGTCTCCAGAATTGATGCCGCTATTGTATTTTAGAACTGTCACCACGAATGAGGTAAAATAATTGAACGACAATTATCGACGATTCTCTTTTTATTATTGATTTTTATTGAATCTTTTAAAATAGTTTGAAACAGCGCGTACAGCGTTCGTCGTTAGGCGTTTAACAGTGAAATTCTTATCGACACGAAATAGAGATAAAGCTCGGAGGGATTAGTCGCGAACTGGGATGAGCATTGTTCGAATTATTATTTATTTTGCATCGATGAATATTAATAATGAAAAATAATTCTTTTTTCTTTCTTAAATACATGACTTTTCACTCGTAACGGTGGAACAACGATGCATTAGTTTTGTTTCGTAAAATCGTTCCACAGGGTGTCTCATTCGAATAGTGTCCGTCCCATGCTCACTGCTCTCAAGGATAATCTTTGAGCAATTTGCCATCGGCACAGAATTTATCCGCGGCCTTTTCGACACGGAAATTACGCTGTCGTTTTTTTTTTTGATCGGTAAATCACCAACAGACGGTGAAATAAATCGTCTCTCGATTTTCACCGGCTGTCGATGCGTCAGCTCTCTTCTACAAACTTCCGGCGAAGGCGCGCCTGCGCAAGTGTTTTTTTTTTTTACAGTTTTCTTCTCGTCCACCGATCGGCACGAAAACTTCACGCGACTCTTATGGTATATAATTTAAGGTGGACAATTATCTAGAGTGTCATGCACTCGTGGTCGACTGACGGTAAACGAAAAAAAAAGAGAGCCAGTGAGAGAGAGAGGGATGAGGATTCGAATTGAGCCAATTTGTGTTTTTTTTTGCCTTCTCAAAATCCGCCTTAAACGCCCCTAAAACAGATTTATTGAGGACCGCAATATATTTTGCAATCTTAGGGCTTTACTTTGTTCGTGGCGAATTTTCTATGATTTTTCTACGGTCAATTTTATTCATCATTGAATACATATTATACCGGCGTTCATTGACCTGGAAAAAAAATCGAAACCGTTAAATAACCAAAATTTGGCACATCACAAATTAAATCTATCCAACGAAACGTCACAAAAAAATGCCACTAAGAAAGTCACCTTTCCCCATGTAGCTCCAATCACAATCGAACTGCAAATATTATTGCCGTTGCTGTTATTTATTTTTTTTTTTTTTTTACGTCTCCACATACATTGCCCCGTTTTTTCCAGCAAGTTCGCGACAATTTTTTTTCCGAACCCGTAAATTTTTAATGCAACTATTAGACCTAAGAAATATCGAGTAAAATGATGTTTCTCTTTTTTGTTTCGTGTTTTTATTTGCTTATAATTATAGCAATAGTTTGCGGATATGTCGTGTAAGATGTTCATAGTCTCAAATTCACCCGATCAATGATAGAAACGTTTAATCAAACATTTTATCAGTTCGCAACAAAAAAAATAGTACATTATGACACAAGGACGAAAAAAACTTTTTCTAACGAGTGTGAGTTTGCAGCACGAGCCGCGAAGGCCAGTGTTGCAATCATACGAGGTTAGAAAAAAAAAATTTCGACGAGTATTATACGAAATTTTATTGTACGAGGTGTGAAAATGGGGTTTTTACGTACGCGAAAGTGTGCGTAAAACGTCCATTATTGTACGAGGTGTGAAAATGGGGTTTTTACGTACGCGAAAGTGTGCGTAAAACGTGCATTATCGTACCGAGTGGAATAAACATTATTTCTTCGATCGTTGAGATTCGAAACGATGTTGTACGGAACGATCACGGTGATTTTTTTTTTGCGACAGGATTGAGCGGAGTAGAATTCATTGGCGAGCAACGATCGATTTTTCATTCAACGAAAGGAAATTTAATTGAGGAAATCTCGCACGTGAAAATTTCCATCTCCGAACATTAGCTTTGATTGTAAAACGCGAATATTTTCGTCGCGGCTTTCACCACGAGGTTCTCGTCCTTATCTTTCACTCATATATATATATATATATATATATATATATTAATATATATATATGCTTGTGTATATATATATATATACACATTCTCATAACGAATACAACACGAAGATCGAATTATCGAAGATTAATAATCATATTCGATAAAAAGAAGAAAACAAAAATATCGTAAAATTCGATAGCGATCGGTACAGAAAAATTGTAAGCGGAAAACGTATATACGAGGTACATTATACATATACACATATAGATACACTCCGGCGCAGACGATTCGCCGACTGCGACACACGCGTTGATAGTTTCTTCTTTTTTTTTGCATTGATTTTTTTCTTACCAAAAGAATCCGAATAATGACGAGATCGAGAGTGAGAACAATGGAATTAATTGTTATACATAATTATCATCGTAACTTTCGACGTCACATTTTTTTCATTTTTTTTGTTGTTGTCGTTTTTGTTCTTATCGTCGCATACATGTTTTTGTTTTATTCTTACGACAATATTTTACCTCATTATATCTAACTATAGCGAAGAAGTGAGACGAACGACGGGCGGGAATCCTAGAAGAGAGGCGATTGAGGAATCTCCTCGTCATCATCTTCCTCGTCCTCGTCATCGGTGCCAGGCTCGACAAGCGAACGTGCGAATTCTGCAACGATAATCAAGCACAATGCGAATCTCGTTTCTTACTTTCTTTGTTTTTAACGAAAGATTTTTTTGTCTAGACAGGATTCATTTTCGAAAAACGTCCTGAGAGAAGCGAATAAACGGCGAGAATTTTTGACAAATATGAGCAGGGCCCTTAAGGGCCTTGCTAATATTTGCAAAATATCTTGGCGGTCGCAAAAATAGATCTAAATTTTTGTATTTTTTACACGAAGATTAAATATATAAAATAATCTTTATTTTTCACAAATACATTATAGTTTTATCAATAAATTGAACAAAAAATTAATCTCGAGATCTACTCAACCAATTTTGATGAAATTTATATCATATATTTTTTATAATATTATCTAGGATGTAGTGTGTTTATTTCTAATTTATATAAGACTCGAAATTTTTGTTAAAAATTAGAGTTTTTTTTCAAACAGCTGTCATTTCTACAACAAAAAAATGTTTAATTTTTTTCCTATGCTACACTTTAGCTATTATCTTTCTTCACAAGAATTTTTTTTTCATTTTTCAGACATCGTCTTTTATAAAAATAAAAGTATATAAAATAAATTACAGAGAAAAAAAATCCACCATCGGTAAGGATTTTCAAAAAAGGCTCCTACCAGACGAATTATATCTCCTCCCTTGTTTTTTATTTGTTTTTTTTTTATTTGTTCATAAAGCTATAATGAATTTGTGAAAAATATATTTTATACATTTAAGAGTGGCGTCAAAAAAAAATGTTTATTTTGATAGCAATTTTTTCAATCGCCCAGGTGGCGTAACGCCTTAACTTTATTAAAAAAAAAAAAGAGGATAAGCCACGGATTGCACAAGCCGTGGAGAAAAATATGCATTTTTCGGAGAATCGTCGGACAAGAGAAGCGAAAGATATGTAGGACTTTTCTCCAGAGATTAATGAACGATGAATTAACGATCATCGTGTTATGGCCTTACCATACACCCGAGGGAAAAATGAGCGGCAGCATACGAGTGAGAAACGTACGAATACCATCATGGGATCAACAGGATCAAAGCAAAATCGGAAATTCATTTTTATTTCTTATTTTCCAAGGAAACAAAAATGTTTGCAGCGTTGAAGAAGGAATAGCTAAAGGAAAGATACGAGGAGAGATTCTTCAAGGACCTTTCAAGAACCGACAGACCGTGACGTCTCTTTTGGAGTTTCGTATGGAATAAAAACAGCAAAAACTTACCATAAAAGTCAATTCGTCCGTCGCCATCCTCGTCGACTTCCTTGATCATGTCCTCGACTGGAATTTCAACAGAATAATTGAGCTCAATGTACTAGATGCGAAACACGTTCGAAGGTAAAAATCCTTTGCAAGTTTTCTCCGAAACGAGGGTAGCTCACTCCTTGGTACTTCGTGATTGTCCTTTTTTCTTTTAACATTGGTAGTTTGGGTGAAAACTTGGAAAGGATTTTTTTTTGCTACCTCTTCGTGTTTCTACGATTCGGTAAAAGGGGTTAGATGGGTACATTGCCAAAAAAAAAAAAAAAAAATTTAACTAGGATGTATTTAAATCAAATAGGTATTTTTCCTTATCTCACGATTTACTACGATCCTATTTGTTTCAAATATATATTTTTATTTTTTCCAGCTATTCTTGATAAAAATTAAATATATTTAAATTAAATAAATAAAGATTAAAATCAAGGATATTCTTTCTTTGAACGCATGGGAGATATTTTTTAATCAAAAATACTTTTATTAGCGTGAATAAACGTCTATTTTATTCAAATATATATTTTCTATCAACCCGAACAAACCCAAACGTGGGTCAATAGATTAAATCAAATAATTATTTGTTGCAATAAAGGCAGACCATTAATTCAATCAAATAAAAAAATGTTTGACTCTACGAAAATTGTATTTAATAAAAAAATTAAAAAACAATTAAATAGATACATTTAATAGATTCAACTAAATTATTTTTTAAACAGCTGAAACCGAATCACAGATTTATTAGGAATAAATAGATCTTGATTTGAATAAATGAATATATTTAAAATAAATCATTTCAATAATGGAATGCAATAGGAAAAATTTGATTTCACGAAAAATCTAGTTAATTCAAATTAAAAAAAAAAACAAATAGACGCATCTGGTTAATATCAATAGAATTTTTCTGTCAGTGTAATAAAAATTGTTATGGTAGGTTTTCGATTAATTATACGATGAGATGAACGTCAATGGTATTTTCCATGGTGCCAAAAAATGCCCATGGTAAATGACAGTACAAGAGCGCGAGAGAGAGAGAGGGAGGGAGAGAGGGAGGGAGGGAGGGAGAGAGAGCGCGAGAGAGAGAGAGAGAGGGAGAGTGAGAGAGAGAGAGAGAGAGAGAGAGAAACAAAAGGGGCAAATTTTCTATTGTAGCCACTGATGCCCAAATCGACATATCGAACCCGCCCATCGGACAACACCAATAACACGCATCGCTCGTAGTCGCATAGACCTCTGGTCGGGACCACGGCAATTGGCCAATCGTCGATTCTCAACCACGCACTGATACCCAATTCACCGTCGATATATTCAAAATTGTCGATATGAACATTTTATCGAGACCAAAACCACGCGTAACCCGTATATCGTGTGTCGTTAAAAATGAGAAAATTCTTTCGTAACCACCACCATGTGACAGCAGCGAAATAAAAAATTCCACGATCCGGAAAAATTGTAAATCCGCTGATCCGATAGCACATGCTGGGCGTGTAGGATGGCATCGATCTGGCGGCATGGCATGAAAAAATTGATTTTTTTTTAATGTAAAATTTTATTTAAACATCTCAAGAATATGATAAAGTATGCAATTAGGTGGTAAGTCACTGAAATCGTTGAATTTTCGTAGTTCGAAACTTTGAAATATGTTTTTTTTTCAAAAGTACTTTTTGTAAGTTTGTGGTAAACATAACTTTAAAACGAATTTACCGAAAGTGTCAAAATTGTACGCGCAACTCAATAACAATATTATCGTAAAATTATACCAAGCTGTTGATGGAAATCGCTTTTGAAAAGTACTTTTTTATTGCAAGAAGAATGAAAATTTTATGAAAAACAACAATTTTTTCCCCCATATGTCGTTTTTTTTATTTTAAACTTTTTAAATGTTTCTCAGGTACGAGCTCAGCATCTGGATGTTAAAATACTAAAAATTGTTGTCTCATATTTTCCAGATCAATATTGAAGTCGTATATATTAGTATATATTTTAATGAAAAAATTTAATGATTTAATTTATAAATTTTAATAAAACTTATAAACTTATGAATTAAAAAAACAATTATAAAATTTATAAATTTATAAATTTAAAAAATAATTTATAAATTTTAATGAAAAGTATATATTTTAATGAAAAAATTCATTCGAACAGTTCAATTATGTAATGAAATTGTACCTAAAATTTGTTTGGGTTTGTTTGGGTTTCATAAATGTGAAACATTTTATTCCTTTTCAAAAAAAAAAAAAAATTTCCCCCTTAATATAGGCCCCAAATCGTGTGGCAAGGCGCTAAATTTAAATTTTAATAAAAATAAATTTTAATTTCAATAAATTTTAATGAAAATTTATAAATTTTAATGAAAAGTATAAGTTTTAATGAAAAAATGTATTCAAACAGTTAATTTATGTAATGAAATTGTACCTAAAGTTTCATAAAAGTGAAACGTTTTATGCCTTTCCAAAAAAAAAATTATAAAAATTCGCTATCTTTTCGTCGTCTACGTGTCCTCCCTTTATATTGGACTGGAATGATGTGGCATTATTGATGGTGCTAGATGGGGCTGTGAAAGCCCGTGGGTTATTCGATTCAGGTCGATTTCTATAAACTATTGTGTTATCCGAAGAACGGTCGTGAATAATTATGCAAATCTCTATTCTCGTGGTAGATAAGGGTGAGAAAGGGGGAGAGAGAAATAGAGCTACAGTGGAAAGGTAGATCGAAGAGGCTCGACAGTCAGACAACGAGGATGCACGTGGCTTCGGCAATATATTTCCTTGCCCCGCAGAAACGACGAAGTATCCCTCGATCTCTCTCTCTCTCTCTCTCTCTCTCCCTCTGTCTCTCTCTCTCTCTCACACTCTATCGTGCCAGTAATTGCGTTTCCGATTAGACTGCACGCCGTTTCCTGAACTCCTGTGGGATCTCTTCTCCCTCGTCCTCCCACTCCGTTTCTTTCCGCTCTCGCTATCTTTCCCTTTTCACGTTCCGTTAACCGCACGAATGACGCGTAGATTTCGACCAATCGGATGCGCCTAGTGTGCAAATGCGACGAGATGAGCGCACTCGATTTTCTCCATCACGGACGTTTTGCTACTAATAAGGTCCTTTTTTATCGGCTATTAAAAAAATACTGCAGTAGAACGAGGGTCGTCATTAAAACGATAAAACTTCTTTTTTTTTACACTCTTCGACGATTAATCGATGCATCCTCGGCACTTTCTTTAAATAATAACTTTATTGGTTATCAATATTATTCAGTAGTTAAAAAAAAAAAGTCATACTTGCCAAGACTGTGTATTAATTGTATTTATTCCACACGGTACGATAATGAATGTTTTACGAACGCGAAGCGTGCGTAAAACCCTTTATTTTCACACCGCGTAAAATAAAATTTCGTATAATACTCGACGAAAAAAACTTTTTCTAACGTTCTTCTAACGAGTATCGCAATCACACGAGGTTAGAAAAAGTTTTTTTCGTCCTCGTGTCATAATGTACTATTTAAATCCCGGCTGCGTCATCCCAATGCCTTGATGAGGAAAAAAATTGGAAAACGATCTCTCTCTTGGCCCTCAGCTACGGACTCTTTACGTTTCAATTCTTCAACATAAAAAATTCTCTCGTGATAAGAGATTACTTCTAAAGTTGGTGTACAATTTTTTTTTCAATTTCACGTGACTTAAATATATAAAATAATTTTTATTTTACACAAATACATTGTAGTTTTATGAACAAGTAAAAAAAACGAACAAAATTTAAAAATGGCAGCAATATAAGTCGTCTGGTAGAACCCTCTTTTCAAACTGGTGGACAAAATATCTCGAGATTTACGCAACTGATTTTGATGAAATTTGTACCACATATTCTTTATAATATTATCTAGGATCCAGCATAGAATTTTTTTTTTATTGGACGCCGCAGTCATTTTTCATTAATTTTTAAAACTCAATATTTTGGTAAATATGAAAGCTTTTTTTTTAAACAGCTGTCATTTCTACAAACATAATTATTAATTTTTTTTCCCTATGCTACACTTTATCTATTGCCTTTCTTTACGCGATTTTTTTTTGTTAATACAAATTTGTTCATAAAACTACAACGTATTTGCGAAAAATAATAATTTTATATATTTTATAGTCGCGTCAAATTTTTCATTTATTCTTTGCCGAAAGATAATCAGTTCTTTTTTAAATACCATAAAAGTGTACGATACAAGAATAATTAAGAAAAAAAACGCAAAAACTTTCCACCAATATTGCTCCAGAAGATTTTCTCTCTTCAGCGGTTTCATCGTTATTTCACGAAGCAACACCGTCGATTATAAAATAATACCGCCCTTCTTAGTCTTCGTAGCTATCATTCTCCTCATCCTTGTCGTTCACAAAAAAACAAAGAAGGTATTTATCCGAAACAAAGAATCGTAAAAAATCTGCTTCATCTCCCGAGCTCCTCGAAAAGCCAAAGAAAAAAGAAACAAATTAACTCGCGTTTGACTCACAAAAGATTTGAAATGATAGAACGCGCAAATATAAGCGCACAGTCGAGGAGGCAATGGAGAAACGACAGACAGAACGAACGCAGAAAAAAAACAAGCCCGACAAAACTAGCCTGGTGCGAACTCGTATTCCGATAGGAAAGCCTTTTTGAAGACACTTGGGAATCCGTAGCTACCTTCAACGGAATAACCCGCACATTTGCTCATAAATGAAATTCGAGGGGACACGAAAAACAAAAAAAAAAAAACAAAAAAAATAAAGGAATTTTATTCGCATATGGGCCAAAATAGAAAGTGCCGATAAAAGGGGTGAGAATAAAAAAAAAACGTGTGGAGAATACCGAGGGTATTGGAGGGTGAAATCAGAGGGAAATTGTGTGTTGACACTCACTCTCCTCCTCGGACAAATCCTCCCCGAGACATTGGAGAACCGCACGAAGATCCGATGCTGTTATGTAACCTCGGTTATGCTTATCGAATACCTGAAACATATACAAATTTTTGTGAAATCGTTTTGCCAGCAATACACAGCTTTTTGTTATCGAAATGTATTTTTTTTTTTTTGGTGGAAAAAGTATTGTGAAGATTGTATTACTTTATTGATTTAGTTTATTGGGAGTTAATGATAAGCCGTGCAGAAATATTGTCATGGAGACAGTACGATTGGGACTAGGATCCTGGTTTCTCAATCCAGGGATCCAGTCGGATGTAGGATCGGATCCGGGAGCGAAATGTAACTCTGGCAAATCGGATTCCATCTACGATCCTAATCCGGAACTATTGAAGGACTCTAGACAGAAGCGAAATAGAAATTTTCCACCCAGGCTAGAATTCCGAACTTCTCGAACAAGATCTATTTCGATATCGAATCGAATCCCAGGGATTAATGTAAAAATCACCAGGAGATACCGATCCGTATCAGCTGGAGACTCCAGACGTTTTATGCAATCATTTATTCGAGGATCTGAAAAACGATTGGGTAAAAATTCGTACTACAGTATAACTGTCAAAACTTATATATTTCAATAACAAAATTTCGAACAAAATTCTTTACATTTAATTTAAAAAAATCGAAAAAACAATATATAGACCTTGAAGGACTTATATTTCCTGGAGAAAAGTGATATAGGTTATTTATTCTAAGTAATTATATTTAAATTAAACGAAGATCGTTCGAACTAAGAAAATATGTATTTAATTTGCTAAAAAAAATGTATTCAATACGTATTTGAAATACGTATTTCAAATTCTTGCCACCAGGTCTCCGCCTTGCGCTACGTAATGGGCACCATCTGGATTCCGATGAGGATACCCTTTCTAGGGAATCCGCATCATATCCCGATCGAGATCCGATCAGAACTTACAATTAGGTATCCCTAAGGAATTTCGGCACGGGAATATATTGAAGAATTGAAAGACCGCACTGGTGAACGTGCGATCAGGGTCGGGCGGTACTTCTAGTTAAGGAAAGGGTTCAATTGGGAAGGGTAATGCATAGAAACTCACAAGGATACACGTTGAAAGACAAGAAAATAAATATATCATCAAGATTATTGGTAAAATATTAAATACTAAAGAATTAAAGAACTTTGGTTCTTCAATTCTTAATTTAAAACGAATTAATTCGTTTTAATTCAATATTATTTATATATAATTAATTTAAACCGAATTAATTCTTCACTTAAAACGAACTAATTTAATTTTCTTTAATTTAAAACGAATAAAATATTCGATTGAAATTAAAACAAAATGCAATTATAGTACAGTATAAACCCAATCGTTTAAATCTTTGAATTTTGTCTTTCAGTAGAATTGTCTTTATTTAATTCACTGTAATTATAATAAATAACACATTTATAAAACAAATTACAAATACTAAAAAAACATACAATTTTGCACGAGTATCTTTTCGTACATTTTCCAGGCCACGTTACTTATTTTTATTACAAATGAGACTCCAACGAGCAGAGCTTACGAAACACATAACAATTTTTTCAGTGCAAAAATTTCTCACCGCATTATTTATCGGTTCGCCGGAATAGCGATTCGAGGCATGAATTTTTTTCACGACTATTCGAGTTATATACTGTACAAGAGAAACTCAGGCGGTCGCATATAAATTCTCAATTCTATTTCGTATTCATAGAGTATAATATGCTGTACTCCGTGAACACGTACGCCATTTCAATAAGGATCTCGTCGTTTTGCTGCGAAACATAACTTGCCAGCATGGGTAAATTGGAAAGACCGGGGCAAAAATATTGAGTATATACACGTGAAAACAACGTTGTTACTCTCGGTACGTTTTCTCGTTGCATGTTCAATTCGCTGCAAGTCCACAGCTAGAAATCGTTTTCGCGCCAGTCAAAATATTTCTAACAACAATTTATCGAAGCAACAAAACAAAAACGTAACGCACAAATTACTAGAGACCGAAAAACAGGAAAATAGCAAATGTTGGATTTCAACATCCCTAAGTACGGCTGCTATGTTTGAGATACTAAAAATGCGCTCCCATATGGACGTGGGATAATGAGCACGAAAGACATTTCCACATGAAGATACGAGCAGGGAAAACGTCACTTTGGTTTTCCGCCTTCGATTTTGGTTGAAACTCGTATATGTGGTGGAGCATTAAAAAAAATGAGATACTTCATTATTTTTTATTACTTCGTAAAATAGGGGAGAGTGGGGCACAATGTGTCACGGGGCACAGTGAGCCACACGCGGTTTCTCGAAGGTCTGTAGCTCGTAAATTCTGAAATTTTATTTGTTGGAGCGCGATTTATATTAGGTTTTGTCAAGCGTAAAAAAAAGTCGACAGCAGCTCACAAAGGATTATTGAAAATTAAACATTGATTTGATGCTTGGAAAACAAAATCTTTCGATCGCTGGGAAAACGTGAAATATAACGAGACTTTCTGTAGCTGTTAGGTTTTCGGTCCTAATGGATAGTTTTATTATTTATGAGGCACTCAGTGACTTTTGTTTTTCCATTCGTAGTTTAATAAATAGTTATTTTCATCAATAATCAAATAGTTTACTAGTGGGGTACAATGTGTCACCGATCTGACACATTGTGCCCCACCCATGGGGCACAATGAGCCTTTTTTTCTAATCAGACTACTTTGGTAAGAGTAAAAATTCGATAGAAAAAAAGTGACACACTGTGCCCCACCTTCCCCTACACTCTATCTATTACCTTTGTTTACAAGAATTTTTTTTCTTCAAATTTTTCAGACGATGCCTGACCGAGAAAAAAATGTCCATCATCGGTAAGGATTTTCAAAAGAGGGTCCTACTAGACGATTTTTTTGATAAACTGTTACATTTTTCTTGAAGGGTAAAACCCACCCTCCAGTTCCTTTTTGCGCGCGCTATTTTTTTTTTCAATTATACCCACTAACTCGATTTTTTTTGTAAAACAAAACTTCCCAATGCAAAAATGCAACTCAACATTTTTTCGTGCGACATTTCATAAGAACACCTCGAAGATGACTTTGCTTCCGAAACTCTAGAGCGAGTTTAATTAACAACGCGTCTGTAGATTGGCACGTACGGAATTCGGATCGGATCGTTGTAAGTTCGGAACGTAGGAGGAAAAACCTTAAATCGATGAGCAAAAACGTCTCGTTATTATACCAGAGAATAAAGAGTTATGTGTGGCTATAGTTATAAAACGGAAGAAAAACTTTTTTTTTCGGTCGTGCAGTATTTTTCCCCATCAAAGAGAGATTTATAGTGTACATCGTTGGAATTTGCTAAATTTTCTAAAATGTCTTATTTCCGGATTTTCAAAACGATCCCAAATAATTATTTATGATTTACGTTGCAGACCTCTGATAACGATCCTAAAAACACTTGAGTAATTTTCGTAAAATCGATCTGCGAGAATAATAATCCGGACAATAATATTTTAATATATAACTGTAATTATATTAATAATAATATATCCAATTTCTGCGAGGAATACGTGGAAAGGAAAAAAAACGTGGGAATGGAAGAATACTGGGACAAATAAATGATGACATTAATAATAAAGAATATGATTTTAATTAGCAATATGGTTTTTCTATTTCCAATTTAAAAAAAAAATTCGGGCACTAGGCGTAAGCATTAACCACTCGGCCGGGCCGCCTTACTATAAAACGAATAACTAAAATGGTGCATGAGCTGCGTCGAATTTTTCACTGTCATTTTTCTCGTAAACGGCTGAGCGTTGCATCGTATGGCTTTGCTATAATACATTTCTAGTGGAGTACTATAACAGGTGAAAACCTCGTTCAAATCCGTTTCCCGGTTTTGGCGACGTCCCCCTCTTGGTGTCAGTTGGTTTCAACTGACTCGATCGAATATTAAGAAAATAGGAAAATGAAAATATTCGTATGATAAAATTGTACTTTTCTCGGTTTGCTATGCCCACATATATTTATTTTTTATTTGCATGAAAAAACGAGCCGATTTTTCGTTCTATTGAAAAGTACATAGCGCAAAGCAAATCGATAAGCTTCTTTCCTCTCGTTTGACATTAGCGATTGCAAATAGCATATTGCAATCGAGCACGAAAGCAACGTAATTATCGAACGATTTACCGGTTGACCATCCGATCGATTATTTCGTCAATTACGCCCATCCACATCCCTATATCCATCTCTCTGATCGTTCTCTCGCTCACACACATTTACACCCCTCGGCATCACCACGAGCTTGTTCTGCAGTAAAATGCATTTATCTGTCGGGATGATGTACTTGGGAGCAAATGTACGTGTGACTGTACTGTTATCTGCCAAAGCCGATCGACACCTGTCACCAACATTAATTTTCATTATACGTCTTTTTAAATACGCACATTGACGTGCAAAAAAAATAATCGGCAAAGATGATTTTGAAGACACTCGAAGGCATAGTCTCGGGAAAAGTATTATATTTTTTTTTCTCGAAACACGAATTCCGGAAAACATAAAAAAAAATAAAGATTGCATTTCGTTAAAGCATTAACGGTAGGGATTTTTCATAATTCTTGGCCATTTCGACCATTAACAGTGAACGAAGAACAATCGCGCGACTGGTAATTACTCCATTGGCTCCCCCATATATATTCTTTCGCTTTGTTTTTTCTTTTTTTCGCTTCGGTTTTCTTGTGTAGTCGGTAATAGGAGAGTCCGCGGCGGAAGAAAAATTGCTGAAATGAAATATCCATGATCGCTGAGGAATAATGTATATCTAAACGTGGGGGAGGGGAATAGAGTATGAAAATATTCGATAAAACTGTGAGGGAGACGAGGGAGCACAAGGAAAAGGAGAGGGAGGACGTTAGACGGAAATGAAGAAGCGATTCACCCTCAACTATTAATATTATTTCAACATTCCTTCTTTTTTTTCATTATAATTACGCAATTCCTTCGTACCGTCTCTCCCTCTCTCTCCAGTCTTTCGTTTAAGGGGTTACACCATCTTGGACGCTCAGAAAAATAGGTATAATGATAGAACAATTTTCTGACGCGACTATTAGATATATAAAATGATTTTTATTTTTCACAAATATATTATAATTTTATGAACGAAGAAAAAATAAATAAAAAATTGCGGAGATATAAATCGTCTGGGATCCACTTTTCAAACTGGTGGACAAAATTCCTCGAGATCTACCCGACCGATTTTCATGAAATTTATACCGCGTATTCATTATAATATTATCTAGAATTTAGCATAGGATTTTTCTTATTGGATGGCGCGTTCATTTTTTATTAATTTTTAAAACTCAACATTTCGGTAAAAATCAGAGTTATTTGCAAACAGCTGTAATTTCTTCAAATAATGTTTTTAAAATATTTTCCCTGTGCTATACATTAGCTATTGCCTTTCTTCACAAGAATTTAATTTTTATTTTATTTTTCAGACTATGCCTGGCAGAGAAAAGTGGGTCCTAGTAGACGACTCGTATCTACGTAAATAAATTTTTTTTTAATTCGTTTTTTCCTTATTTGTTTATAAAACTATAATGTATTCGTGAAAAATTAAAATTATTTTATATATTTAATAATCGCGTAGTGAAAAATCATTTTTATACCTATTATACTTGCAATGGTCCACTTTGCTCCAAGTAATTGTAAAGGGTCAACATAGTAAACAATTCAACAAATTGAGACCGGCGCTAAGTCCTTGCATACAAAAAAAAATACCAGGACCACCCTCCCCTCTCCCCGGTGCCAAATGTCCTCATTTGTAGCGCTGGAGCCCAAAAATGGTCCCGGTATGAACCATTCCACATAAATATATAAATATATACACCCACACAAATCCATACATGTGTGGTCGTAGTATATTTTTGCGGCAAAGTCTTCTATAAATCATCGTCCTCTTTTTTTTTCTATTTTGCGTGGAACAGATTCTCCAAGAACTTGATGGATCGTCGAGTATTTCCTCTCTTTTCATCAACGCCCAGACATATTATTGAACGCCTGCGGCACATCCCAATTTTTACATCACCAACTTCGCGTGCAGCAGCATTCTCTCTCTCTCTCTCTCTCTCTCTCTCTCTCTCTCTCTCTCTCTCTCTCTCTCTCTCTCTCTTGCTCTTTCCTACTTCCTACTTCCAACTTTTTATTGATGTTTCGAGAACTTGGAAAAAAAATGTTGTGCAAAAGAAATAAAAATGGAAAAAGAAATAAAAATGTTGAGCATATCGTAAGCAGCGGGATGTTATTCATCGACGACTTATCGGATTGAAATAAAAGTATTCTCAATTAAAGCGATGAAAGAGAATAAGTCATAAACATGCCTGAAAAAAAAACTCAAATGACCGAGATGAGAATGAAGGAAGGGAGAGAGAGAGAGAGAGAGAGAGAGAAAGAGAGATAGTTGATTAACACGGCTAATCAAGAGCCGTGAAGTTGAAGAGCCTGACCGTTAATTATCAGCTTTTACTTTGCCGCTGACTTCTTGCGACGACAGTTTATTGTCTCTCACTCTCCGGAAGCTCGATCGTATACTTGACAAAACTGGTAGCTCTCCTTACCTATGACAACCATTCAACGAGAATTATAGACATGCTTGGCCATACATACGTATAAGTTGCTAACAGACAAAAGGGCATAATCCACATAACTTTAGGCTGACAGTCGTGGGCGTAATGCCCTTTCTCTAATTCTCCAGACATACTTCGCCAAGTGGATGACTGAATGTACATACTGGTAGAGTAGTCCCTAGCAGGTTGTACCACGCTATTTAGATGGGAGATCCAATCGTATGCTTTGTGAAACTAACTTTGAACTTACGCAGCTCCGGTGTATGTGTGTGCCAGAATTATTTGCTTTACTATCTGTATTCTACTATTCAGCAAGCGCTCATTGCCAAAAGCGAAGAGAAAGCTAGCCCAAGAAAGTAAAGATTATAATATATTATATTATATAATGTAAAAATAATATTTGCAAAAACTTGGCTTTTTTCATCGGCCACTTTGTCTTGCAAATTCGTCTTTTGTCTATATACAGGCAAATACGATTTTACGAACGTTAGAATTCGAAGACGTTTTCTACCAGGGTTCGCATGACATATATCACGATATATATCCATTGATATTTATTTTGGATATATATCATTGATATTTATCCTAAAATACAACAAAAATGGGCATTTTTTTATCAAAATAACTTTATCTTCACGTAACTATACATGGCGCAGTACTGACTCGACTGTCAAATACCAAACTATGACAACTTATCTATGCATTTGACCTTGATATTTGTTATCAGACTGATCATGGTAAAAAAAAAAAATAAGTGAATGAATAAATATTAAAATAATCAAAATGGGGGTTTAATTCCACATCCATATTTTTTCAAACTTGCAACACACTCTAAAAAAGCAGTTTTAAAAAACAGAAAAAAATAGGGGTTATTTTTATGAATATAAGAAATATAAAAAATTATCAAAAAATCGCATATATATCAAAATATCGAATATTTTCGATATTTATAATAAATATCGGATTTTTACGAACCCGGGTTTCTACAGTAGTCTCATTATCCTTGTACTCAACTTCGCAAAGTCTGCATGTCTTCAAAATCACGTTTGAATAAACGTCAGCATTGTTACATAACTAATGGCATTTCACGAAGCGTTCTGTACACGAAATTATCAATTTGCTTCAAAAAATCTAAGTGAAGTACCCGAAACATTCAGCCATTCTGATAGCCAAAAATTACACAGATGCAACGGGGTGAAAACCTTCTTTTCCTAACATATATCGAAAAACGTACCTCGGGGAGGCTCGTCTAGAAAAGATCACGAGGGTGGATCGGAGTTCACTCACTGGTAGAAGAGGAAACGCTGAACGGCTCGCCTTCTCCCTCAATTCACTTTCTTCTCGTCACCGCTGTCAACCTCCGGCTCTGCTACCCTTCTCGCTCTCGCACACGCACTTTTCTCTCATCCTTTCATTCCTCCCGCGTTTTTTTCTTCATTCACTTCTCTTTTTTCCACCCTCCCTTTTTCTCGCTCCCTCTCTCTCTCTCTCTCTCTCTCTCTCTCTCTCTCTCTCTCTCTCTCTCTCTCTCTCTCTCTCTCTCTCTCTCTCTCTCTCTCTCTCTCTCTCTCTCTCTCTCTCTCTCTCTCTATCCATTTTGTTTTTCTCTCTCACAAGCATCCGGTATGACAGAGACAATCCGACGTCGCTGGAAGCGCGACCACCAGGTCGCGGTGATTAAAATATCGACTCGGTAACTATAGGGGTAAGTTATTTCCGTATAAGATTGTTCGGGGCCCGCAGATATTGTTCGGTTAAATCTCCCCCTTGCCCACTGAGCCTTGATACATTGCCGTTCTCATCGCACACACACACACACACACACACACACGTATATATATATATATATATATATATATATATATATATATATATTTATATATATATATATATATATATATATATATATATATATATATATATATATATATATATATACATATATATATATATTCCCTTCCTGTTGCACGCCAAACATCTCGATCTCCGTTTCACCTCGTTTTTCTTTACAACGTCTCTTCTCCCCCGCTCAGTACACGTTAATATGTACACGGGTTTTTTGCATTGTCTTTTCCATGCCATCTTTTTCACGATGATTTGCAACGAATACCGCACGGGCTTGAAGGATTTTTCGCCACCGCAAAACTCAAATAACATCTCAATGCCCATACCCATATACGTGTATATTAGGCCACTCTAGAATTTCCTAAAAATCGATTTTTTTTTGTTAAAAATGTACCTTAGTACCTATAAAATTATTTTCCAAAACATTATGGGTGTGAAAAATCTCTAGGTACTCGATTTTCGAATTCTAACGCAACCCCTCTTGATTCATGTCGTGACTTTTTACTAACTTCAAACGCATTTATCTCAAAACTAGATTTTTCAAGTCGGCCGGACTCATAACTCAAATTTCAACCGGTTCACTTGAATTTTTAACTGTATATTTAGAATTACATTTTCTGAGGCACCTACGTGCGATTTTTAAAATTATATTCCATAGTTCCTTTTTTATAAATAATTTTCTAGCAATTTTCTCATGGCATTTTATAATTTTGTTTTAGAAATGCGCCATTTTGAAAAAAAAAAACGATATATCAAAAAAATCCTACGTACTATAATCCTTTATAGCTATTTTTATATATAATCGAAACAACTTTAATGTCTCATCATAACTAAAAAATTATAGGAGCTGTTGATCCGGCCGTTGACATTCCAGAAATAAAGGCGTCATCGGAAAAATGCTGCACAGTCGCCATTTTGACATGTATCACCGTGAAAAAATAATTTTTTATAGTCAATTACGTGTATAATAAAACCCTTATTTTGTAATTCCGCTTTATTTTATGGTTTCGCTGAAAAACAATCACAAAGTATTCCCTTTTCTGGCCTCTAGAGTGGCCTAAGGCCTTAATATATAGGAATATTTATTTCGTGAAATCCCAAAATTCAATTTACCGAGAGCATGCTGCATACATACCCTAATTTATATATATAAATATAAAATTATAAAAATAGAAGGAAAATAGTCTAAAGTTAAACTTTTTTTAAACATTCATTTTGTTTACTTACGAGATAATATATATATATATATATATATATATATATTATCGTAACGCATCTTCATTTGTTCCTTTCAAAGGAAAAAAAATGTGCGCCGAATAACACTGTTATGTGAAATAATGCGTGCTGCTAGCCGACATACACGATGGCCTGGCTTCCCATTTTAATTAGCAACAAAATCTCTTTTTTCATCCCCATTTTAATCATAGCCTGGTGCCTTTCTGCATTTTTTCTCTTCTCTCGTGAGATAATTTAAACGAGTTTTTTTTCGATACTGAAGCGAGTATCAGACGAGCTTTTCATGTGTACAATCGAATTTATTATCAGCCTCTTCACTGCGTTTACAATCTCTTGAGAATTATTTCGAAAAAGGTAATTTATCTCGAACGCGACGGGAAAATCCCCGTAGAATTGTGTTCATATGTGTAACAAAACGTGAGATGAAACGATGTGTAGGTAAAATTCAGTTATACTCATCGCTTGACCCTTATTTTTACAACGCAAAACCTATTCAATGTTCTGGTGTCTTTTCCTACCGAGTATACACACCCACCTATCCCTTGAGGCTCCGTCCATTCGATCGGACGCATATCAAAATATCAAACGAAATGTACATATCAGTACATTTCGTAATCGGATGAACAGTAACTCTCTCAGTGGATATACATGTGCCTAGTGTTATTTAAAAAAACGTAAGAAGCATCGTCATTGAACATCCAGAATTTTCCAACGTTCATCAATATCTATATGCAGAGAGAGTAAACGCACGAGTAGTCACCACGCCAACCCATGAGTTCCACTGAACACGAAGGATCATAAGGATCGAAATATCGAAGCAAAACCCCCGACTGTTTCTCACATCTTCGAGAATGAGAAAGCAAAGATGCGGAAACTGCTACGAATAAGACTGAAGTCAGTGTGATCTCGTGGAGCATGGACGATACACATCTACACACATATCTATACAAAGGGTGGCTCAAAATGACCTGACATTTTAAATTTCGCCCTATTTGTTGTTGTGGCAAACATAGAGTACTAATCTTTGACAACTGGCATCAGGAAGTATCGAGGTTCAGTCATGAAGAATTACCCGATCGAGCAATGCATAGAAATGGTCCAAATTCACTCCAAAACAATGCAGTTATTGCAGACGAAGTTTCATGGTTGTGTTACGCCATTAGACTTCTTTCTTTGGAGTTTGTCTAAAAGGAAAAGTGTATGTCAATGATCCACAGACCATTCCGGAGCTCAAGGAAGCAATTGGACGCACCATTAATGGAAATTAGTCCGCAATTATGCTAAAATGTTATTAAAAATTTCATTAGTGAACGTTTGCGTACAAAGACTTTTCAAATAAATAATAGGTTTTATTGATAAATTAAAATGTCAGGTCATTTTGAGACACCCCTTATTTAAATGGTATGATGTGTGTATGGTCATTGACGATCTAGGTCCAATGTAGGTTAGATCCTTCAGCCTCTTAGCGGTCGTTATGTTTGAAGGAGAAAAGCACTCGAATAGCTGAACATATAAGGCAGTCTTTGATTGCAGATGCTTATGTATAGCGGAGATTGAAAGAAGCTGTGACGAATCGGAAGCTATACCGGAATCCCATGCCACGGAGAAAAACACAGAGAGAGAGAGAGAGAGGGGGGGAGCTTAAAAAGTTAACGGGGTACGAAACTTTTACCCAAAAATAATTTACTTTTACACGAAATTTTATTCGCAAGAAATTGACAGCCTGCCGAAAACTCATTGTATTTTCATCCCCATTTTTACAACCAAAGAACTGGATCGAAACTCCTTAATGCGTAGGAGTAATGCGGCGTGTCACCCCTCCCCTGATTCCAATATCACACAAACTCGATATGCGCGAAGAATACGGAACAGAAACGGAAAGATAACCCTCTTGAGTCCAACTTTAGACTATGTAAGAAGGGCAACCCCTTTCTTACTTAGCCAACGTTAGGTAGATTGTCACGCGTGAAGGAAGGTTCCTTCAAGCCTTAATTTTGACGAGAGCTGCGTGATTCATGTTGTATATTTATATATTCTTTTGGCAAATTCAACGTAGAGAGTGCAATGGGATCCATCAAGAAACCTATTGCATCCTGTTCACTCATGTAGCAATCCTTTAGGATTCAAATTAGATTTGTACATTCCAATGGGCAATCCCGATGAGAATCCAATGTACGAGCGTGACGTTTGACTATAGAGATCCAAGATGATGACCCATTCGATCCCTATCAGGAAGTAAGGAGTCCAAACAAGTATAGGAGTCCAATTGGATACCTACGACAATTTCTGCATGGGATGCTTTCTCCACGCTTTTACACGCCAACACGCATGAAAAGCCAATGAGATAAGAAGTGCAGTCAACGTTAAAGCCAGTTTACAGTCTGTTTCCTATAAGCTCGTGTGAACCTCAATGAAGAATGTCCAGCGTGCAGAGAGCCGGGAAAATCAAGAAGAGAAATAAGTAGAATAGCCTCTAGTGGAAGAGCCTGGACAGAAGAGACTACAGAGTGGCAGAAGTGAAAGACGAGTCTAGAGCACAACTCTTCCTCCCCCCCTCCCCTCTCATCCCCCTCCCATCCTCACCCACCCACCTCTAGATCCATCTCCCTTTATCCCTTACACTTTAAGACGCGACCCTCCTGGACCGCCGTTATGCAAGTTTGTGGTGTGCGTCATGCATCCACCTACATAATGGAAGTTTGTCGTGGCAAAACGAGTACATCCATTGAAAAAGGTACAGGAGTGAGTGATAAGGGAGCCGGGGAATGGGTAGATGGGGGAGGAGAGAGAATCCGCTGGCTGGTTGCTCTGTGAGAGCAACGGGGCAACTGTGCACGGCTCGGTGCTGCGGAAAAACGCGCTTCGCTCCAAACGGAGCGGAATTAATGCTCGTGTCCCTTTTTTTTCAAAGAACCCCTCGCGAACACGCGGCTTCGAGGTTTTCTTCGGCCGACAACCACCGCGATACTTATCATTCCAGGCTCAGTGGAAATCCTGACGTTTGACCTCCTATCCACTAAAATGTCTTGTACTGCAGCGTTTCAAGGTACGATAGAATCGACTGGAAAATGTGCGATTAATGCACCACTCCATTTTTACATTAGGAACTTGGATCTACGGGGCTTTGGGCTTGATTGATTATTGTCGAATTCGAGCAACGATTCGTGTGACAACAATTTTAAGACTATCTTTGAAACTGTCAGATGTGGTAAAAGCCAAAGTAACACAGCTATAATCTCACCTATACGTGTATCGTATGTATACGTATGCTTACATACGAAGGTGTGCATTTGTGACTGCCTTCCTCCATCTTCACATCTCATTTTTAACCTCGCCTCGTTGCGAGTCGTGCCAAAAACCGCAAAAAGGTAGGATAAGCTAGGCCGTGGGTTTTTCTTCAATTCTCACTTCAACATTTTTTTTTTTATGAATTCTTCAACGTTCTCCTCGTGGCAGACTCTATTTCCGGCACTCTGTATGCGCACTGGAGAAAGAGAAAAGGCTGCAACTTCGTTTCGAGGGCTAACAGTGCACTCAGTGCCGAATGTTTTTTTTTCGCATCCTTTCCCACCGATCACAAAAGCTTGATGGACGTAAGTCTCGCAGAAATTAACTCG
Source organism: Ophion ventricosus (assembly GCA_963932345.1). NCBI lineage: Eukaryota > Metazoa > Arthropoda > Insecta > Hymenoptera > Ichneumonidae > Ophion > Ophion ventricosus. Next base: position 20,606,425 of record OZ010722.1, read on the forward strand.
ACGTACTATCAAACAATGGTGAAAGTATTTTTTTTTCTTCATATTTTCATATTTTTCGTTAATTTTTGTATTCAAAGGGACGAGTGAAAATATTTTATAGCGGAGTTCTACTGTGGAGAGAACAATCGTCGTTGATGGAAAACTGGATTTTTTCTTAGGTACTTACGGCCCTCCGGGGACTTAGCGCCCTTTTTTGATCGACATTTTTAGAATTGCGTTTGAAACGCCGCCGAAAATATATTTCCCGCGAGTATACACTGGTGGAATTAATTTTAGACATTTTTTAAATCTTTGAAAGTTCGAAGTCATTTGTGATTTTTTATTATTTTATTTATTTATTTATAAAACTAATAACGTGAAAATATTAAGTAGAAACATTGTAGAATTAAAATTAAAATATTCCAGTATTATTTCGACGTAGCAAAATATACATTTTCTGTGAAAATATCACCAAAAAAGAAAGCCAATTTAAAATTAGCTTTGTCTATTAATTAGTTTTAAATTCATAAAAATGTTCATTTACTTTAATTTAATTTATAAATCAAATTGAATTAAATAAAAATAAATTTTTATTTCACTTAACTTAATTCAAAAATTAAATTAAATTAAATTTTTATTTCATTTTTATTTAATTCATTGTAATTAATTCCGGGACTTTTGATAAATGAAAAGTGCCCGAATTTTAAGTTTTAATAAATTAAAAGTGTCCAGAATAAAAAATGTTATTTTATTTTAATAAAACAATAGTGTCCAGAATTTTTATTTTTATTTAATTTTATAAAATTAATAAATTAAAAGTGTCCAGGATAAAAATTTTAATTTAATTAAAAAAATCAAAAGTGTCCAGAATTAATTCCACTAGTATAAACTTCCTGCAGTTTCGTAAAAAAAAAAAAAAACTCCACAAAAAATAGAGCTTTTTTTCATTTTCTCGTCGAAAGTTTGGAAGTGTCAGGCGAACGGATGAAACGTGTTGAAAGCATGCGACACGTTCGAGATGCGATAACCTTCTGGAATTTTTACGTGTAAACTTATCCAAGTCCTGGTTTATGAGCAGTCTGTATTTCATTCACGTACTCGGCTGGTGACTATTATCATGGTGTCGCGTCTATCCGCCGCTGTGGTTGCTTACAAAGAGATACAGAAAGGGAGAAACAGAGGGAAAGAAAAGGAAGTAGAT
>OZ010722.1:20607804-20633840 GCA_963932345.1 Ophion ventricosus
ACAACCCCGGGGAAGGCGTCCCCGGTGGTGATTGCCCGTGTTACACCCAAAACGCGATCCATTATTTTCCGCTGCTCGATCACGATGCCATATTGCCACGGTTAATCGGCTATCCACGTAGCTTACATTTGCGCATCGCGATACCCATTCCAATTATTGTTGTTCCAGCTGATGAGGTCGCTACCGCTCTTTGCTCCTTTTCAAATAAATTATTCCCGTTAACGACGAACCGTAAAATCGTAGTTTGTAGAAAACAGCAAAAAGTTTGGTTAAAAAATCAAGAAAAAACACTAAAACGTTTTTTTTTTTATACTTGTGAAGAATTTACAACCGAAATCTGCAAACGGAAATTATCCAACAAATTCAAAGATAAAAATAAACTAAATACATAAAGTAATTGAACTAGAAAGATATTTCGAAATACAAAAACGAATTTCTTGCATTCCAATCTTCAACTTTAACACGATATATCAAAAGTATTCATTTATTATTCGAAATAATTATTACTAATTAATTCTTGTCTGTAAAAAAAGGTCTGCCGAATTTTTGCTGCGGACATGCCAATGTTCATCCCAAAAATTGGATTTATCACATCAATCATAATTAATCCTGCTCCGATAAATATAAAAATCATTCGCATTTATATAATTCGCAACTGATTGATTTTACCTTTAATTTAGCGTGATATTCGATTTTCTGCTAGGAATCCGTCGAAGTTGAAAGAAAAAAAAAGTGGCACAAAGTAATCCTCCACCCAGCTGCCCCCTATGCCAAAATCGATCACAGTGTACATATAGAAAATCCACGTATTCTGGTCGGGGGTGAATTTGCGAAAGAAAAAAAAAAGAAAAAATCTTCCGTAATAGTGACGAAGAGCTTTGTCATCGGATGAGGGGGCGAGGAGGATAAGAAGAAAATGGCAAGAGGAATTATCAAGCTCGATATTATACGTAGAAAGTAAAAGAGAAATTTTTCTCTCAAGATTATCGGAGCTACTATATACATAATGTATTATTATCTCGCTTAAGATTCGCACTTTTTCAACGAATATCCTCTGCTTCACCACGCGTACCCTCTTGGCGAAGTATCGGAGTCGACGTTACTTCAGCCATATCCCATTTATATATATATATATATTATATATATAGAAAGAGATAAATATTGGCTGACTGTATACTCATTGCTGCAAAATCCTATATTTGTTGAGTGCCGTCTTTGGAAGCCGCTCTGGCTCTTCCATCATTTCTTTTATAAATATAAATCAATTACTACTGAATACAGGACCAATATCGAAATTGCCGTCGATATTGGTCCTGTATTCAGTAGTAAATAATTCGATAGTAAAAACCCAAATGAGTATACCAAGGAACGATGAAAAAAAGCATATATATTATTTCCATAAATAATAATAAAAATAGCTGGATGCATCGTAATTGCATTATTATCTTGTAATTAACGTAACGATCGTGGATAAACTTTCGAAAAGCAGAAACCGAATTTCGATCTGAAATTTGGCGTACACCTTCATTTTTATGTTTTAAGACTTGTCACAAAGTATTACTGGATGGACCATCGGGCAAAAAGTTCGTTCAAAATGGGCGAATCGTAGATTTACAAGTTTAGATCGTGTCGTACATTTACAATCGTACAAATAGCTAATTTAATAATAAATTAACACTTGGAAATGTCAATTTTCCACTTTTAATAATAATTCAAGTAAAATTCAACGATATTGGCGTGTGTTCGACTGACGTTTTGTCAGTGACTGTACATCTGTTTCAACTGTTCAACAAAGAAATTTCTCAATGCTTTAATTTAATTAATACGTTCGGATCTTCTTATAATTATCAATGATTACCCAAAAATTCAATGTTTATTGAGTTTTCCAATGATTGCTATTAATTCACCGTTAAAAAAGACGATACTCGTCATTACTTTACTTAATTTATCGACAATTACTCAGTCGATTTATTTGAAACTTAGCATAATCAATCGCTTGATCCTAAATCTTGATGATACAATATTTTCCGCATTTACGGCGATTTAGTTCCATTTGTTTTGCAACCATTAACGTCTGCAGAAGTTGTTTTCTCATAAGCGATCGTATGTTTATAACTACTAAATTATTCAGTGAAACATTCTAAAATAATTCATGTATTATTATTCTATCGAGAACTATTATTTCTCATATTTTCAAGAATTTCGGCCATTTTTTAATATCCATTCGGTAATACTTTAAAACGATTTTTGGTGACTTGCAAGATTTTTGTCGAGAAATCGAAATTTTGAAAGTTCTTACTTCAATCCCCCGAGTACATTTTTTCTACTGTTATCAATTCCTAATTCATTAATACTAAAAGAAGAAAGAAAATATTTATTTTTCCATTCTACTATTTGCAAAACAATATTTATTACACTATTATTAATGAATTAATAATAGGATTATTATTGAACGATTATTATTAAAATGAAGGCAAATATGCTCCGCGGGACGTTGAATCGAACGAGCTTAATTGGCCTATAAAATAGAAATGGTAAATCAACGATCGTCATTCAAGATTATCCAAGCGAGACGGCGAGGCAAAACTAAAGAAATAAAATTTCTTCGATCGTTCTAATCGGCTTATTTCCGTAATGTACCGTGCAATGATATCCACTTTGAAACGCTCGTAGAGAGAAATGGTTATCAACTTAACCGGCAGTTTCTTAATTGTAAAATCACGAATGTAGAGTTAGCGCAATGAAGCGTGGATAATGTTTTATATCACGGAATAGCAGAGGAGATCATTCGTTAAATGAGGGCAGTTCGCGAGTAAGATACGTCCCGTGAGAAATGGAAAATCTCTCGTAGTCTTCCGAAGCCTAGAATTCCCATTGGAATCTTGCTCCAGTATATATATATATATATATATATATATATATATATATATATATATATATAATCATTGAAAGGTTCCTTCAATTCCTTCGAGTTTGCGTCTCTCACGAATTTTCTTACCTACCGATCACCAGGGTATTGTTTTCTTTGCTCTCATGGAATTATTCTGCACTTTGTCATTACGCTACTTTTTATTAGAAATTGTGCATTAGGAAAAAGCCTCAATTGTTTATTTTTTTAACCAAATTCGTGGTCTTTTTTTTTTACCAAATCTTCATTTTTTTTCACCACATTTCCAGTGGTTTTTTTTTACAAAAAAAAATGCGTTAAGGTAGAACAGTATCTTTATTGAAAATTGAATATATTCGGGCAAGCTGGTAATTGACATGATAAAAAAATTACGTACGAAAATATATAACTTCTGCCTGAATTATTTTCCACGTCTATTTGGAAAATATTTTGCAAATATTCCGAATGTTTCTTCGAGTTGCTAAAGGGAGCACTCATCCAAGTATTGCCTCAGGTCAATGCTGCTTGACACTTTTTCTGTTATTTATTTTCGATTTTTAGATATGCTACTTTTGGGAAAAAATAGTAGCATAGTGCGCGTTCGAAAAAAAAAAAGGTATTTATTGCGCCGTGTGAAGAGGGTAAATTTTATGATATGAGGATACTTCAAACTCCAGATAAGATGGTGAATATATGGATTTAGGCCAAAAATTAATTGACTAAAAAAAAATGATTACTAAAAAAAATGTTTATTTTTTAGTAACCCTCGTATAAAAATTGCCGCGGTAAAAGTTGACCCGAAACAAATATAACTCGCGAGGTGCAAGAAAGTTTATCCCCGTGGGGTTGTAGCCTGAAAGAAAAAGAGAGAGAGAGCGAGAGAGAGAGAGAGAGAGAGAGAGAGAGAGAGAGAGAGAGAGAGAGAGAGAGAGAGAGAGAGAGAGAGAGCAAAAGTGCTCTCCTTGATACGACGTATATATTCCTCGCTAGTTTTGTCCGACCTAGTTTGATATGAACTCTCAGGTACGATCACGGTTCTTTGAACAATGCAACGTCGATTATACAACGATGAGTTGACTGTAGTTTCGTCTTTCAACGGTGCGCATATCTCATTGTACTAACGCCTACGATCCAGCCTCTCACCGACGATTCGTCAAAATGGAAGCTATTGTGAACATTTGTTCGAGTGTCGAGGAAAATATGATGTGAATAACTGTAAATCCGAATTGAAAGGCAAAAAAAAAAAAAACACAATGATCGTCGTAAGACGTTTTTTCGAGACTCACCATCGGTGTCAATCTCTTCGAGCATCGTGCGCAATTCTTCCGTTCTTGCGAATTGCCCCAAGCCACGCATAACTCTGCCGAGTTCCTCTTTCGTGATGCTACCGTCGCGATCCTTGTCGAAGAGATTGAAGGCATCCTCAAATTCTGAAACAGGCAGAGATATGGCACAAATATTATTCAAAACAAATAATAAAAAGCATATTTTACAATTTTTTTGAAAACAACCCCTAATTGAGGGTGCAACGCGGTGTTGAAGATTGTATGGAACAATCGAATTTCTTGCTTTTCTCTAAATGAAATTCGGAAGACATGTTCCTTAAAGTGCGTAGAGGTGCACTCAGAAAGGATTATTTGAAAATCAATCCCTAAAAAGATCAAATGGGATGCCAAAGTTTGTATGCAAAATTGTTCTCCATTCGTGTATCAACTTCAAACTCGGTATAAAAATTCTTCAAACTAAATCACAAAACGCATATTTTATATTCATAAGAAAGATGATGATTGGACTGGTGTTTGGCCAAGGATCATTACCTTCCAAAAGTACGATTGTACCGACTGGATCGAATCGACATTCCATTTTTGCCAATTGCCCTACACTGCCAATTTTTTGGCAGTGTAGGGTTGCATTGGAGCATTGAAGTGCTCAATCCAATAATAGCTGGAAGCCAACTTCCACGTGGGGTAAGTGACAGGTGCAACCCTACACTGCTAATTTTTTGGCAGTGTAGGGTTGCATTGGAGCATTGAAGTGCTCAATCCAATAATAGCTGGAAGCCAACTTCCACGTGGGGTAAGTGACAGGTGGAAGCTAATCTCCTATATTCATAGGAAAGATTATGATTGGACTGGTGATTGGCCAAGGATCATTACCTTCCAAAAGTACGATTGTATCGACTGGATCGAATCAAAATCCATTTTTGCCAATTGTTCGGCAAACTTTGTTTCATGAGGATAATCGGGAACATACCTTTCATCTGAGCCTTTGTAATTGCAGGCATCTTGTCCGCGGAAACGTTGTTGGATGTGTCACAAGCCTCGGGAATATCGAAGAGAATAGTAGTAGCAAGCCTCGTCTCACCGGGGGACGATGACGAGCCCGAAGTCGACGTGATGGTGGCTGTATTCGATAGGTTAGCGTTAGTGGTGGTCGTGAAAGAGGTGCCGCCGCAGGCACCTGCTGTCTCGATCACTCGGCCAAAACAGATGTCCATCTTACGGAGGGAGGCTTGTCGGGACGTCTCGTTCGCTTCGAAAATCTCACCACCGATAGAATCTACGGTGACACGCTTGACACTCTCGCATTCCTTTTCTCCCTCGGCCTCGACGACTTTTTTATCCTGGCTGACGATTTTTTGTCCATCGTCGTTTGTCCCGATGAGTAGTCGCCTCGGTCGTTCTGGGCTCAACTTGGCTTCTTTCTCAAGCCAATCCGATGGTTTTCTTGCTTCCTTGTCACGCCAGACAACCTCGTTCGGGGATGAGGACGAGGCGGGCGACGATGCCGGCGGCCTCGAGGAAGTACCGCCACGATCGCCCTCGGCATCGTTGACACTCACCTCCGAATCTCTGCGTGTCTGTTGATCAAACGAGATCAAATATTTATACGCTTTATGAGCCATCGAATATCAGGTTACATCGAGAGAGAAAGAGAGAGAAAGGGAGAGAGCGAGAGAGAGAGAGAGAGAGGGAGAGGGAGAGACCTTCAACCCCCTCAAGGAAAAATGACCATTTAGCTAAAAGCTGGAATAGTTGCCACGTAGAAGTTCCTTCCTCGATAAAACGATACTCGAAGCCTTGTTCTTTTTTTTTATCAACGTCCGAAGGCAATTTTGGAGTCCAAAGTTGATCCAAAACGATTTCCCTGTTCATTCTCTCGCTCTCTGTCTCTCTGTCTCTCTCTCTCTCTCTCTCTCTCTCTCTCTCTCTCTCTCTCTCTCTCTCTCTCTCTCTGTGTCTCTGTAATCCGAACAGATGGCTCGATAAGAGCCAATGGCGATAAGAAACTGCTCGTCCGTGACAAGTTTCCGGATTCCTTAATTCGTCTTTTTTTCCCATTCGTTTCCATTATCTTTCCCATTATCTCATACATCTTGGATCAAGTTCTTTACTGCATAGAACGAGGAAAAAAATCCTCATTTGGATAATCATTGAAGATTAATCATTAAGTATGTGAGGAAATCATAATCAATTAATGCTGAAAAATGTTAATTAGATATTTTCTATTTATTTCTTTTTGCTCATAATGTACTGCCCCCTAAATGAACTCTTCAATGACTTCAATTTCATTAAATCATTCGATCAAATGCGAGCATTAGTGCTCGCAAACAAACCCAAACAAACTGCAATGTAATATACTTCGCAATTCTTGGACGCAAAAGCAGGTGCAGGTATGCATTCTGATCATTTTCGAAAGTGGACAATTCGATTTAATAAAGAGTGTCTCAAAATGACCTGACATTTTTAATTGAGCGCCATTTTTTTTTGTAGCGAACGTAGAGTACTAATCTTCGACAACTGGCATCAGGAAGTATTGAGGTTTATACACGGAGAATTGCACGATCGAGCAACCCTCTTCTTGTCAAATCGAGCATTTTGACAAGAAATTGTCAAAAGGCGTAAGCTACTTTGTTTTATTCCCTTATTTTTTATCATTTCTATTTTAGCCCAGATCGTCTATGAAAACAAGTGAATTCGAGAAAACATTAACAATAAATTGACATTTAAATTGATTGAAACGAGGAATAAAGTTAAACGAGAAATATCGTTCCAAGACTGGACTGCCATATTCGCATTGGAATATCGACTGATGAGAACGAGTTAAAATTTGGCCCAGTTTCTCTCGTCGAATCTTGGTACGACGCTCTCCTGACAAGTGCAGTAAAGCAAGACCTCGCTGACAAGTTCGATATCTCATGCCTTGGCTGTCAACGAGAGGTCTCAACCCGTAACGACATATCTCAGCAGGTGGGCAAAACTAACGTGTGTTACAATCGGGTAGAGCGAGCTTTTGATCGAGTGACGAGGGTCAAGATTGTCCGGGGAATCGATTGATTATGTGTTACCATGGACGGGTGACGGGTTGAGATTTATTATGACGCTTGAGACCGCGAACGTAGCCTAGAACGCGCAAACTCCTTCCACGTTGAAAACCAAAGAAACTTTCCTTTCTTTGAATTAGAGGCGAAGAGTTGTTTTTCCAAAGACCCAGACACTGATTACCATAGCAGTGAGGTAATTAGTATGGAAATTTTCCAGCCTCGTTGGAGAAGATGTGCGCCAAAAGCGTGACGAAAGAAGCGAGCTATCGCGTGGGAGGGGAAACTCGTAGTTATGAAATTCTCACGAGACGACGAGAGAACATCCTTTCGAACAGCCATGACTCCGGTGGATCCAGGCATGTTGAAAATGTACCCACAGTTTTTATGTAAATTACCCATCGGATTATCAACAGTCTTTTCGATTGTCGTGTATTTTCTCACTGATAAATCTGCGACTGTGTCGCGACTTGTTCCCGGCGCTACAGTACCGTTTAAATAATAAAACCTTGAGTTCCCTAGACGTACTCGAGAAATCACTTGGATGACTTCTTTGCCCAAAGATCTCAGGACTTCTATGAAAGAGGAATAAGGGGACATCCATTAATTACGTGAGCTCCAAATGGGGGGAGTCTGGCAAAATCTTACCAAATCTCATTTAGGGGGAGGGGGTGGTCAGGGGAGAGGGGAAGGGGGTCGAAATGAGAGAAACAAGACCTAACGTAATTAATGGACGTCCCCTAATGAAGCTCGTGGAGAGATGGCAGAAAGTCATTGAACAGATTGGAACGTATTTAGTTGATTAAAATCGCTTTACTTCGTAAATATTTTGCGTTTGAGATTTACTCGATTTTCGCTACGGAATTATGCATAAACCTAATAGATATTCAAACATGTCACCCAAATCGCACATTTAGATATACTTTTTGCTTATAGTTGTATTGCCTATATTATAATTGCGGTGTCAATAAACTATAGGGAATTTATTTTATTTTTTTCCTCTCATTTTATTTATTCAATTTATTTCCTCTTTTGCCATAGGCGCTTGTTGTAAATATCTACTGTGTAGAGTGATGATCCTTCCATGGTAGACTCTCTGCAAACTCGCTTACCGACCCAATCGAACCACCCAAAAACCGAGACTTTCCATTTTGTCTTCTGCCATTTGTTCTGTAATTATTAAACATCCCGGCAAAACTTTTCCCTGATATTAATTGGGCCGAGGTTTCTCGCATAGACGAACATTGGTATAAATTCTGCAAATTCTCGACACGAGGAGAGTCATCAGTAAAAGAGAAAGCGACACACGTGCCTGTCGGGGTAACTTTATTAAATTCCGCGCCAATTCTTGTCTGCACTTCGGTAGAAGCTGTATGAAGAAAATAACGGACGATAGTGAGAGACGTTGAAAACGATTGGTGAATTACGAAGTATACGCAGGGATGTGCGATGAGGTTGGAATTGGAGAGAATGAAAATAAGAAGAAGAAGAAAAAAAAACGCGCTGTAGAAGTTCATCAGTGAGCGTATATAAAAGACTTATTGGACAAACTCGACCCTCTCTCGTCGTCATCTCCGCTTCCAAGACTTTTAGGGATCGGACTTCTGCGGAAAACTTTGAATCTATAATAATATTAATGGGGCATAGGTCCAGCGTTACAATGGAGTTGGATCTTGTTACTGGATAAGATTCATGGTTTTTTTTTAAGATTTTCTCTCTCTGTTAGAAAGAATAGAGTTAACGATGATGTCGGTCACTCGGCTCATTCCTCAAGATCGACTTTCCACCTCGCCATTCGATCAAGAAAGACAACTGTATTTTCGCAAAATCTGAAACGCCCCGCAGGATTTTACCTACTAGACAATACTGGGCTTTGTTTCACCTGCGTTTGGGTTTGTTTGGGTTGGATGTAAAACGCAGGCGAAGCCGCAGGGGGAAACTACTTTACAATACTACGCAACGATTGTGGAAAAACATCTTCCTCAATGACTTTGTTTCTAGAATTGTCATATTTTTGTTAATTTCCAATACGTCGTATGTCCTTGCTGATGATTCCATCTCTTGCTTTCATGAACTGTCAAAAAAAATTAATTCAAATAGGATCTATTTAAATCAAATAAGTTTTTTTTCCTTGTCTCACTGCCAACTATGGCCCTATTTGTTTCAAATATTTTTTTAAATTTGTTCAAGCTATTCATTTTAAATATTAAATATATTTAAATTAAATAAATTAAGATTAGATTCAAATTAAATGAATAAAAATAAAACTCAATATATCGCATTAATACGAGAAAGGAATAGAGAAAAAAAAGTTAAATCATTTTTCTTTTTTTCACTAACAAGGCCCCTATTTAGTTATTAGACGATATTAAAAAGATCTTGATTTGAATAAATAAGTATATTTAAAATAAATAATTTTAACAATGGAATGCAATAGGAAAAATTGACTTTTACAAAAAATCTAGTTAATTCAAATAAAAAATAATTAAATAGACGCATCTAGTTAATATGAAAAGAATTTTTTTGTCAGTGTAGGCTAATGTCCTTTGTAGAAAACCTTGCTCCACCATCGAGTCTGTGATATGTTGATTAAAAAAAAAACACTCTCCAATCACTAAATTACTGTTGCAAGGGACAAAGGTATAAAGAATTGCGAAAAGACACTGCGGGAAACAAAATTGAATGTTATTTTATGAAGAGACTTCTCATTTTAAGGATACAAAGGGCGAGAGGACACTCTGGAAGTATCAGGAAGAGACCCTCGAGATAAGCGAATTGGCAGAGCACTGGTATTTCACCCTCTAGAGATTCCTTCGCCCACTTTGTCCCCTCTGTCTTCCACTGTTCACGATCGCTACGTCTATCGAAATGAAAGTATCAAGTCTGGGAATCTCCCAGAGGATAGATTTTCGGAGTAACAGGTGCCTCTCGATCCCCACTGATGTTCCGTAGCAGGATGAAGCCTCCTGCAGATTCACTCCAACCCCCGAATAACACCAAATTCACCCTCTGCCTCTTTCTCTCTCTCTCTCTCACACGCTCTATGTACCTCTGACGAGCCCACCCCATCCTGCTTGTTTTACAAATTGGGTCAACGACTTATTTTCAACAACGAGGGATGGAAAGGGAGGAAACTCTGATTAACCGATACGTGCCAATGTCTGTCACCCCGATGACTCTCGCGAGCTGAGTCTCGGTATACTTCACGCCACAACATAACCTACTAAATTTGTATCTGAGGCTAATGAATTGCGACGGCAGCTTTGACTTCCAATTTTTTCCTGCTCACCAATAATCCCATGCTGTTTACCAGTACTGTTACTGAACAAGCGATCATACATTGTTTTTTTTTAATGAATATTTGTTACCTCGTAGAATCGAATTGGGGTGGAGGGGGGTGTTTGTAAAATACGTTTTAAAATTCGGTTTTATTTAAGCTCCGCTTAAGTCCCGAAAAATATTAATTTTATTGACAATAAAAGTACATCTCAGTATACTGGTAAAATTTGAAGCCAAGTTACAGAACGTTAAAAAAATCAGTGGGCCAGAATCCATCCTTATTGGGGGGGAGGGGAGGGGGGTGAAAGTGAAAAAAACTTAATATCTCCGGCAGTGAAGACATTCTTATCTTTTTTAGTCACGTTATATATTCGTAGTGCCTAAGAGTAGCCACGCGCGTTGCGTACGCAAAACCCCCATTTTTACACCACGTGAAATAAAATTTCGTACAACACTCGTTAGAAAAAGTTTTTTCGTCCTCGTGTCATAATGTACTATTATTATACAATCTGGTGAGTCTTCTCGAATTATTGGAAGTACATTGAGAGAGAATCGCCAATTTTTTTCCCCTTAAATCTAAGACTAGAGAATTCTTCAGCAAAGGAACATTACCAGATATGAAAATTCTCCGCCTTCTTTATGACATGGATTTCTGTTGGGTGGGGGGGATACGATTTTATTTGTCATTCAACACGGATCATTCACACGGTCGCGAACTTCTCTCTTACTCTTTTTCCCTCTACGTGACGAATTTACATACGTAAATCATCTTCCAACGTGATTCATGCTGAGACGCGTGTTCCGTATACAACTACAACCACGATTCCAACATTCGGCAAGATCGATGAAGAATTCACGACGATCGGGAATACAAACAAGAAACCCCCGGAGTTTCCTGTGGCTTTGGAAACCAAGCGAATGCAGTGAGTCAGAGAAAATAAAGTGTGTCGGTGGAAAATAAAAATAAAAAAAAAATGGAACGAGAAAGGAAACAAATATTCTTTTGATCAAGTTTCCTCTGAAACTGCCTCATGTTGAAGTTTTGACGGGAATGAAGAAGCAGATTGGAAATCAGTGGAGTATATCGGTGTACGATCAGACCCAGTAGTCAATATCAGCTATTAATCAGACTCAGGAGTCAATATCGACCATTAATCAGACTCAGGAGTCAATATCCGTCATTAATCGGACTCAGTAGTTAATATGAACCATTAATCAGACTCAGTAGTTAATATCCGGCATAGATCAGACTCAGTAGTCAATATCGATACATATAAAACAGTTCGGTGACTGACTGACGTATAGACAACGCACAGCCTAAACCGCTGAAGGTAGAAACATGAAATTTGGAAGATATGCTCCTTAGAAGGTTTCAAGGTGCACTAAGAAAGGATTTCTCGGAAATCAACTCCTAAGGGGGTGAACAGAGGTGTCAAAGTTTGTGTAGAAAATTGTATTCCTTGTGTGTATGAACTTGAAACTTCATATAAATATTCTTCAAAATAAATAATAAAATGCATATTTTAGGATCATTTGAAACAACCCCTAATTCGTGGTTGCAACGGGAGTGTGGAAGTTTGCATGGGAAAATCGAACTGCATTTATCTCAATGAAATTCAATATGGCAACTCAACTATGGCGAAATCAGTTTAAAATTGACAATAAAGCGTAAAAATCAGGCAATAGAACCGGAAGAATCATCATTCTATTGGTCAGCCATTGAAAGAAAAATGTGACGAACAATTGTGCGGTTAGCCGCAAACTGACCCACTTCGAAAACAACGTATCGCAGTTTACCGATCTGCGTGATTGCTTTTCGAAAATTATATACACATATACGCAGGTACATATTGGAAAAGGTGATTTTGAAGACGTAGAGCTTGGAGACCGTCCTCATAGCCCCTTGTCCCTGTACTCAATATCACGTAAACTCCAATAGTTGTTGAGTCACTTTTGGAATCGTTGAGAAACGGACCAGCATACACTACCAAAAAAAAAAATTAATTTAATTATGCTCTATTTAGATCACAAAGGTTTTTTCCTTGTCCCACGGTCTACTACGACCCTATTTGTTTAAATGTTTTTTATTTGTTCAAGCTATTCTTTTTAAATATTAAACATATTCAAACTAAATAAATAAAGATAAAACACGATATATCGCATGAAAATGAGAAAGGAATATAGGTTCATGACATAAGAGTGCGGTGAAAAAAAGTTCAATTTTTTTTTCACTAACAAGACTGTTATTTGTAAAAAAAGAAAGGTTTCGCGGTGCCTTTTATTAACAGGCACGACTATTTGTGTATAGAAAGACTAAGCATTTTCCTCAACTGGCAAAATGTTACAACAGTCTTCTAATGAAAACAAAGCCATGAGATTTTTGAGAGACTGAATTGTGTACCATTTTTCCATCTGTCTCTTTTGTCTTGTACTACCAGATAAAAACAAATCACAGATTTATTAGAAATAAATAAAAGATTTAGTTATTAGACGATATTAAATACATCTTGATTTGAATAAATAAATATATTTAAAATAAATCATTTTAATAATGGAATGCAATAGGAAAGATTTGATATCGCGAAAAATCTAATTAATTCAAATTAAAAAAAAATCAAATAGACGCATCTAATTGACATCAAAAGAATTTTTCTGTCAGTTTACAGAAACAAGAGGTTACGAAGGCGGTTACTCCATTTCGTTTGGTCCAGGACTTTTGGGCGACACTGTACAATGAAAATATCCTTTGCCCATATATGCGGAAACGTATGGTCACATTGAACGCATTCTGTAGTTCTGTCTCGTACTAGAAACGATTTTGCGCTCCATTGAGCGTTCGGCCATGGCTCACGTTCTGTAATGATGCCCTACTCGCGGTTTTCGACAAACAATTCACTCAAACTCACCCCTAAATCTCTTCAACGCGAAATCAATGTACATATATCCATTTTTTTGTTTTCTTTCACGATTGCGCTAAAAATATGCCCTACTGCTGAAACTTAAACGAAGTAAATTTCGCAAACGTACATTTGCACCAAGACCCAATGAAATATCGTTCGAATTAACCTTCCGTGGTGTAATTTAAAATAAGGCAAACCCTGCCAGCTCGTAAAGCGATCTAAACGAGCTGCGGTAATTATTTTTCCACGTATCACACATTTATTTAAAAATCGGTCTTCTTCTGTACTCTAGCTCGATTATCAGCCTCGTATTCTACCCAACCATGACGCACATTCAGTCCACCTCGTTTATGCAAACGCAGAGTTTTGCCTTTTGTTAAAATTCGTCGACAGATATTACGTAATCGTGCATACTTATCGCCTAATTACACGTGCGTTAACGTTGCATCCGAGAATGAAGAACGTCAGCAGCGAGCACGAGTACTTTTTGCGTTAAGCGCTGAAATACATTATCGTTAATGTAGTGAGAATTTATGAGCTCCGTAAAATTCTGTTCTCGCACATTAATTGTTCGTTTATAAAGGGTGTCACAAAATGGCCTGACATTTTTATTTATTAATAAAACGTATTATTTATTTGAAAAGTGGGAATATCTTTATTTTAATATAAGGTATAAACATGGAGGTTACGTGTGAAACGCAATATCCGATAAATGGTCATCTCGTCCCTGTTTACAAACGTTCACTCTTTTAACGAAATTTTCAATAAACATTTTGGCATAATTGCGGACTGCATTTCATTAATGATGCGTCCAATTGATTCTTTGAGCTCCGGAATACTCTGTGGTTATTGCAGACTTCGTTTGCAGCAACTGCATCGTTTCACATTGCATTTTCACAATTTCTATGCGTTGCTCGAACGTGCAAATCACCATGACCAAACCTCAATACTTCCTGATGCCAGTTGTCAAAGATCAGTACTCTATGTTCGTCGCAAAAAAAAATAACGCGCAATTTAAAATGTCAGGTCATTTTGAGACACCCTCTACGTGCATGGTCACAATGTCAAAATTCAACGAATTAAAGTTTAAATTCTCGTTGCTACTCAATGAATTATTTCAGTAGTAATACTTTAAAATAGTTTCATACAAATTTCAATTAAAAAAAAATTAAATGGCTCTTTTCATTTTGAAAAAATAATAAAAATGTACCTTTTCATTAAAAAAAGAATAATAATGTTAAAAAAAAATAAAAATAAATGCACGTAACGAAAAATGTAGCCTTTTATAATAAAAAGAAAATTTAACATTTTAATGTTCCGATTAGGTTAACCGAGATGAAGACGTTGTCACGTTGAGTGCTCGGGAAAAGGCTTCTTTTCGAATGTGGTTTGAAAAGAAGAATTCCTCAACAATACTCAGTCTATGTGGCTGAAGGGTGAAATAAGAGGCGAAGAGCGAAGGAGTCGAGGTTCGATCAACATGTCTTGCATTCTAATCAAGCGCTATCGTCGTCAGCGTTGTCGTCTCCATAAAAAAAAAAATAAAAATAAAAAGAAAAAGCGACTAAAAAAGCGAAAAAGGCATTCTCTCGCAGGCACTCGTTGCTCGAGTCAGTATATTTGTATTCCTTAAAGTCGTGACCCGACAAGCCAGCCGAGCGTTTTTCCTGCATCATAGTCATCAGCAGTCAGGCATTCGATCTTATTATATATCAAGGTGGAATTTTATTACATGAATATACAGGTACTCCCCGGTTCGACAGACGCATTTAGGGGTGAGTGAGAGAGTCTCATGAATGCGTACCCTTCTCCGAATGGAGCATAAAAATTACCACTTATTTTCAACAAAGCCTTCGTAATTTAAAATTCTTCGAATATTCGCGTTTACTCGAGAACTCGATAAACATACGAGGAGAATGGCCAGGGGCGGATTTATGGGAGAGGAGTTGGGGCAGGAGCCTTAACAATAGAAAAAAATTGGTTAAAATTTGCTGACGAGTATGCACAACTTAGTGAAAACAAACAAGCATTCCAGCGATCTGACAACAAAAAATAGTTGTCACTATTTCATGAAGAACTCTTTTAACCCTTCGTGGTCACTCTGGGTAGAATCGACCCGTCGATCAACTTTTGCCGTAAATATTATAATAGTTCCCGGCATCGAATGGGACTGTATTCACCATCTTACCTGGAGTATCCTCATACCATAAAATCGACCCTCTTCACATGTCGGAATAAATACCTTTTTTCGAACGCGCACAATGCTACTATTTTTTTTCCCAAAAGTAGCATATCTAAGGAGTATCCCGTCCAAATTTTAGGCAAAAATGTTGAAAATTCACGAAACTATGATTTTTTTAGCGAAAAAGTGTCTTTTTTGCTGTTTTCACCTCTTTATGAATTTTTTTTAACACGTCGCCATTTTATTTCTTATAAATAAATTTTTCGTACATCATGTAGAAAGTTCAAAGCATGTTCCGTAATTTTTTGAATCACTTCGGACGGATAGTTTGGTCACAATACGTTTTTTGAAAACTGACTGGGTAGAATCGACCCAGTGTGGCCAGCATTTGAATTTGAAATAAAATGTATTTACTCGTGCACTCGAAATTTTTAACGTTTTCACGACTTTGCCGTATTAAAAATTCTTTATAAAATGTACGTTGAACGTTCTTCACTGTATAAATAATCTGGAGCAGACGATTATTCAGCGATAGTCAATCGTGTCAATGGCAGAGAAGTGATCGAATGGAATTCTGTCATTTTTTTCTTCAATTCAATTGCAACACATTTAATTACAAAAATGATATTATCATTTCCCAGCTTGGATCTATTTTTCAACAATATTATGAGTTGTAGATTGCCCAACAATAATTAATTTTCACACGAAAAATGTTATTCTCAGGAAGTTGGCGGTGTGCCGGAAAACTCATTGTATTTTCATTGCTACACTTGGAGCTGATGAACGGTATCGAAACTCCTTAAACACGTGTGTGGCAAGTTTCTGCGTCTCGGTTTCCCGAGAGCTTAAAAACAAGGCGAAAGTTAGTTGGCTGGGAAAACGAATGAACGATGATAAAACATGAGAGTACAAGTAACACGCGCTTGCCTGATCTTCATTCTCTTTCACAATATATCTATACGTATCCGATATAATGCTCAAGTAGTCGAGTCACGACGAGTAATGGCAATGGCGTGGGAGGCTGCGGCCTACCGCCGACCAAGTTCTCTCTCTCTCTCTCTGTCTCTCTCTCTCACACACACTATCTCTCTCTCTCTCTCTCTCTCACACACACACTCTCTCTCTCTCTGTAACGTCGTTTGAGGTTCTCTGTTCTCTGGCTTCATCATACCACTCTCCATCTCTCGTTCTATATCTTTATCCAACCCCTTGTTCGTCAAACTTAGTTGTGTGATATCCTAAACACTCGAACACCCTCGATCTCTGTGGTCCATCGTGAACGACTTCGCAGCCAGCTTCCGAGGGATGAAGAGCGAAAGAACGAGACGGACGGATATTGATGAATAGAGATGTACGGTATCTAGCAAGCCTTCATCAACTTCTCGCCAGTCATTCACTTTCATGGCTTCGACAATTATCATATCGACTGCGCATCGCTCTCGTGTATTTTCATTTTTTTATTTTTTATAACTCCATTAAAGTTTAAACAAATTAATCTCTCGGTGGCAGAAAAATAATTACTGTTTTTCTGCCTCGAAAGGTTACACCACCTTGGCGCTCGAAAAAATAGGTATAACATTTTTTTTATTTTTACGCGACTGTTAAGTTCTAAAATCATTTTTATTTTTCACAAATACATCATAGTCTTATGAACAGGTTTGAAGAAGAAAAAAAACTTATTGCAATAAATTGAATTAAATTATTTGCATTGTTCTGCATACGATTAAATATATTTATAACTGGAATGCGTATGACTAATAAAAAAAAATTACTCATAACACATAAATTATTGTACGTTTTTTGGAAAAATAAAAATATTCCCGTGATTGAATATTTGCGGTTTGTCGTATGCAGAAGAAATAAATAAACCAATTAACATTGACAGCTCCCATTTCGATAGCCGATCTCTCGAAACAACGTACAGATGTTTGACACTTGTCGAATGTGCAAAAAAACAAGTTGTCGTCGCGTCGACGGACGGTTTTCAAAAGTCGATCGAATTGCGTCAGTACAGTTTATTACGTCAGAATCGTTAGCAACGTGTAATGAATTTTTTCACACTTTTTTTTCTACCCTACGGGGGATTGATTAGCGGTGGAGGGAATCGAGGAATACCATATAATGGAACCAATTGTCGGGATAACGGCTGCCTTCCATCACTGTTTCCAATTTGAGGCTTTAATTGGATTTCCTTGGGCGAGCTTTGCTATAAATTCTCGTCTCCGTTGCCGCGATAGCGGCACGAGTGAACAATTTGAAAGCTGTTGTTATGGTCTCGCTTCACCCGTCCGAATTTCGCGTATGAACAGTCAAATGTGCTAGCTAATAGTGACATTTTCCTGATACGAGCATCTCGCAGACACTCTGTCTGTCTTGTGTATAATTCAATGCGCTAAAAGCAATTTTATAATGACGAGCTAAATTTAATCAAGATCAATAAATAATTATAACGCCGTTTTTTTTATTAAGAATTTTTTTCAAACTACATTTTGGTGCCATTTTTTCTACAATGTATACCTTTTGCAAATTTGCGGAGAATTTATATTTAAATAAAATAAAATAAAAATACTCTGCAAATCCGCACAAGGTATACATTGAAAATGAAGAAAAAATCGTACCAAAATGTAGTTTGAAAAATATTCTTAATTTTTTTTCTTAATTAAAAAAACTGTGCTTCAATTATATTTTTATATTTTATACATTTATATTTTATTTTAATGAAATATAAATTCACCTTAACATTTATGTTTATATTTTATTTATTTTTTGTATTTCTATTTTATTTTAATACAATGTATATTCACCTTCAACCCTTCGTGGCCATCCTGGGTAGAATCGACCCGTCGATCAATCTTTGGCGTAAATATATAATAGTTTTCGGCTCCGAATGAGACTGTATTCACCATCTTACCTGGAGTTTGACGTATCCTCATACCATAAAGTTTACCCTCTTCACATGTCGGAATAAATACCTTTTTTGGAACGCGGACTATGCTACTATTTTTTTCCCAAAAGTAGCATATCTAAGGAGTATCACGTCCAAATTTTAGGTAAAAATGTTGAAAATTCACGGAACTATGATTTTTTGAACGAAAAAGTATCTTTTTTGCGTTTTCACGTCTTTATGAATTTTCTTTAACATGTCGCCATTTTATTTCTTATAAATAAATTTTTCGTACATCATTTAGAAAGTTCAAAGCATGGTCCATAATTTTTTGAACCATTTCGGACGGGTAGTTTGGCCACAATACTTTTTTGAAAACTAATTGGGCAGAATCGACCCAAGTGTGACCACTGAGATTGAATTTGGATGTGTAACCACGAAGGGTTAATACAAAAAAAATGTATATTTTATATTTATGAATAAAATATATATTTTCTTTTTATAAATAAAATTTATATTTTATCGGAATCGAACCTCGACCGTCCATCCACCAGTGTCGATCTTCATTTTGATATCATTTCGTTTTCTCTCCAACCCCAAGCAAGATATACGATACCGAAATTACTTCGGGCCAAATATCGTTGCACCGAGGACGTAGTTTTTATCGGATGTCATTATACACCAATGGTTATTAATGAGGGGCAAGTGGATTTCCCCTAACTGCTTGTCGGGTGGCGTGAATCTACGAATGCTGAAAAAAAAACACCCCTGTCATGCTTCACCCTACACAAAATCGTAAAGCTCTCGCTCACACCCTCTTTCTCATCCCTCTGCATAATAAAACCATCAAATCTGAGAGCTGCTCTATCATAAGATGTTCAGGAGCAGAGAAAGAAAGAAGCTCGCTGGAAGCCTTAAAATTGGAGCAAAAATAAAAATTAAGGAAAATTGGCGCAAGAGAAAAAAGCTTTTACTACACGAAGATTTGCATTTTTTATGGAATTTCAAATGGCTTCCTTCTTTTATATATTCGTGTGTGTGTGTATCTTCATCGTTAATTCTTAATACAACCTTAATCAGTGCATCTACGTATAAAAGTATAAGCTTTTAAATTCACCCAAACACGTGAATTATAATAAAAATGGTCATGAATAATTTTATCGGTAGCTTTTGCGTCGACTTTTAAAAACGTCCAGGCTAAAACCACTTGTGGCTCGTAATATAAGGGAGGCAAATGTGGAGTGCATAAAGGTGAAAAAAAAAAACTAGGATACACCGACCAGTGAATGGACGAAAGGTGATTTATATTTTAGATAAGTATAATAAAAAAGAATATGAATCGTCGATGAATGCTCGAATCACGTCAAATGAACATGTAATACGCTTTCAGTACGAGTCTGAATTTTTTGTTTACGTGAAACAGTTTTTTTCTAGAGCTTTCTAAAAATGAGTAACATCAATTTCGAGCAACGGCGTGCTATCAGGTTTTGCTTCAGACTTGGACCACAGTGCAACGGAAGCAAAACTTCAGCAGGCCTAAGGAGACAATGTTTTGTCAAGGGCCCAAATTTTTCGCTGGTTTAAGTCATTTTCAGAAGGAAGAGAGTCGATTGAAGATGAACCACGCAGCGGAAAGGCCTTCATCTTCAAGAACCGATGAAAATGTCGACAGAATCCGGGATCTTGTGAGTTCAGATCGTCGGTAGACAATCATAATGATCGGGGAAGGGTTGAATTTGACTCACACCACCGTTCATCAGATTTTCACCAATGAATATGGGGATGAGAAAAATTGATGTCACACAGCAATTTCAATGAACAAGTTTTTAGCCAGTAAAAACATTCCTACGGCTCATCAGTCTCCTTATTCGCCTGACTTGAGTCCTTGTGACGTTTTTCCTCTTCCCAAGATTGGAAAATCACCTCGAGGGACGTCATTTTGCGACTCTCGAAAACATTAAAACGGCTGTAACCGACCAGCTAAAGGCTATTCCAGTTTCCAAGTTCCATCAATGCTATGAGGATTGGAAGAACTTTCTCCAGGGCTGTGTGACTTCCCAGGGAAATTATTTTGAGGGAGACAAGATGGAATTGTAGTTCTATTTGCATAAAAAAACACCTCGTACGTTGTTGGTAGGAAATTTTGAAAAATCCACCGCTATTTCTCCAGCCAGCTATTGGCTGAAAGCTCTGTCATAACGCATGAGAATCAATAGTATTCGTGCAAGCTTAAGGGCCCTCGAGATCGTTCGACTATTTTCATTGAATATCGAGGCACGGGGCACGCAACATGGCACACGAGAAGGATAACGAGACGAGAGTGATACGGCTGTTAGGATTGTTGAAACGAAAAAAAAAACAAATTCTGCCCTCATGGCTCGTTAAGCGACACGAATAATCGTTTTGTTAATCCGCATCCCTTGCACCCGGAAAAAAAAATCCTTTTTTTTCGTGCAAAAAGTACGAAAAATTCATACTAAAAATGCCAGTAATATTTGTATACCCCGAAAATTTCAGAAGAAATCCTATAACGATTGCATTCGTGAAATTCCTCTGCGAATTCCCGATAAAACCATAAATTGATATAACAATAAATTCCAAAAGTCTTTTCGACGAACGTGCATCGACTGCACAGGCTCACTCCTGTCTCGCGTTGCTCTGGAATTTTTTTCGACTCCAAATATTAATTTTTACTTGTACCAAGAAATATTTTTTTCCAAAAAAAACGAAGCAAATAATAAGAGTTCAAAATTTTTCTATGCGCTGTAAATATTTGTGGGCCAAGCTTTCGCTCAGGCGAAAAAAGGTATGAGAAAAAGAAGATGAGGAAATGAGTAATGGTGAAAATGGACTGGAGCAGAGAAGAAAATAATGGAAAATAAAAGAAATAGAAAAAAATAATAATATTCGTGGCTGATAAATGATGATTGGTATAATAGACTTTAATAATTCAATGAACGAATTCTCGTGCGTAACCCTCTGCTCCAAGTTATAATTCCCACATAGATATATATAAATAATATATATAAATATATATAAATTCCAATATGCCTCGAGAGCACGTTGGCTACTGGGAAAAATAATATACGAGAGCTCACGGAGTCATCGATGAGCACGAGATATATATATACGAAGCAAACTCAGTGAGAAGGGTTATAGGGGTGCAGTCTCGGAATAAAACAAAAGGGTAAGACCTGAAACGCCTCCGGAAAGTAAACTCAGTCGATTTAATATCAAGCAATATATACAGCTTGAGCAAAAGTTAAAGGTCGAAATTTACACACACCCTCATATATATTGCTATGTAAGGGGAAAAGGGAAAATGCATATTAGGAGGATCTGTATAAGTTGAAAGTTACAAAAATACGATTTTTTTATCGCATCGTTTTGTAGCCTATGATCTTAGCTTCAATTTGGAGCAAAGATTTCGTAAAAATTCCAAAAATTGACAGAATTGTGACGATTTTTTTGAAGGGTGGGATCACTCACTGCAATTAACACTTTTTTCTTATGTGATTTTCTCGAACCTGCGTGTTTCCAAAGTGGTACAAGCAGTGCTGGGCGTTAATCAATTAAATTTTTAATCAGTACATTAATTGACTAAAAAAATAATTACAATTAACTATTAATTGCGAGTTGCAATTAATTTATTTGGCTTTATCTGTGTTAATTGCAACTGGCAATTAAAACAATTGCAATTAACTTTTTTAATCGTTTTAAGAAACAATTAAAACTAACAATTAATCTATTTAACATTACAGATATCAGATACGACGTGTTTGTTTGGGTTTTGTACTCTTGCATAATAATAATCAGATTTAATTGTTAGTTTTCAAGCAAATATACGAAAAACAATTGAAAATTTATTAATTTCTAATTGTGGAAAGTCACGATTAACAATCGATTAATTGTTAATTGCGACTACAGCAATTAACAATCAATTAATTTATTAATCGTGAGTTTTCTAAATTACAATCAATTAATTATTAATTGTTATAGTCGTGATTAACAATTAATTAATTGTTAATCTTTAGTTACCCTAGCAATTAAATTTTGCCCAACACTGGGTACAAGTCGTACTACAAAATTGATTCGTTCGATTCACTTAAATTTCGGACAGAGCATAGTTTATTAAATTTTCCATCGTACTGCCAAATGATTCTTTGATACGTTTACTCATTCGTTAATAATGAAAAATAAAAGGTCGTTTGTTTTGGTAAAAAAAAATCGGACTTTTTTTCTATAGTTGGTAATATACGAAGTTTTCTAAATTTCTAAATTTCCAATCGTACAAAACTTTATAAACGATGCAAACATCAACACCGTGTAAACACCGGAAACGGTATACTTGAAAATAAAGAATATTATTAATATAATCTCATCCTTGATGCTTGTTGACTTTTTATTCCACCACACCTGACATTTATTCTAAATCCACACTGCGAAGAAACAAAAAAAAATATTTAATTCAAATAAGACCTCCTTAAGGGGCCAGTCCACTTTAAAAATTTCAAAAAATCGAAAGCAAGCAAGACTTGAAGAAATCGACGATGATGAGCAATCAGGAGGGATTTTGTACGGTGCAGGAATAGCCGATTGAGTTTAGGTAAGAGTTTTTCATAGTATAAACTTCAAACGCGTTTTTCTCGAAACAACGTTTTCAAAATCTAGCTCCATCGTATCTCTAAAACTAATAAACCGATTCTCTTGAAATTTGAACCACATATTGTAAACATGATTCGCAACAAGATGACCCTCGATGGTTTTAAAATTTTGATTTTTACTCTTTTTTTGCGAAAAACTGCGAAAAAAACGCGTTTTCTTTTACTTTTTTCGTTTTTCATCTGCCATTTTTTTATTTTTTTATAAAACTTTATATCCGTGGGTCATTTTGTAGCTGGTGTCATACTGAATCTAAAGGACTTTGATTTTTTGGTTTCAGACAAGCCGTTGCCGAGTTGTGGTGGAGCTACCTAGCCCACCTATTTTTGAGGCGTTACGTTAAACTATAGTTTTTGTACTTAAAAATGAATAAAAATGAATTAAAATTTTTTTTTCTAATGTATTTCAAGACTTTATTTATCAAGCCCAACAACTTTTATATTCATATCTTTTATAAAATCCTCAAAAACAATCGCGCAAATAGCCTTTTTTTCGTGGCTCCAAAGTGGACTGGCCCCTTAAATCAAATAGGTTTTTTTTTCCTTGTCATAAAATCGTCATGATTCCATCGATTTTCGGATTTTTCTTACAAAATCTTTGTTGCCAATTAAAGTTAACGACCTTAGGCTACAAAGCAATGCAACAAAAAATCAAAAGAATCGAGCCGAGATGTCAAAAGTAACATTTCGACATTACGCAGGACTCTTCGATGAAGCAAATCGTGAATGATTTTCCCAACAACGAAAAAAAAAAAAAAAACAAAACAAAGACCAACGAGATTCAGAAATATAACTAGTCGTTGGAATTAATTGACTCGGGCGAGTTTATACGAATTGGCCAACTCTCGGTGTGAAGTTTGTACCAGTGATTCCCATGTGAAATAACATATAAATCATGAATACGAGTTAATAAGCCCCTGCACATGAGGTAATCGTTTCAGGATTATGCGAAAGAGCGACTAAAGGGGTTGCATAAATATGCAACGTTGTATGTCTACCTTTGGATGTTTGCGTGCATATTCCGGCAATCATACGGCATTAGAGATATGATATATATATATATATATATATATATATATATTTCACAAGTGCAAGAGCGTCGATGAGACCCGTAATTTTCTAGGTATTAAGTTCGCAACTGAAGCGTTGGGTATAATTAAGTGAAGACACATGGGACCTATATTACGTTATAGGTTAATTTCGACGTTTATTCCGCACTATTGCGTAATTCGATCATAGTTCGAAGCTACAAGACGTCGCTTCGCAACGTGTATTTCGAAAATTTTCCAAATTTACTGCACAATTGAGCAAGGAACGTGGCGGTTTTTTTTTTCAGAAATTGCTCGAATCAGGCTGAACGCTTGTCCGCTTTGTACGAAAAGTCCTTGTGGGTGAACTCGCTGGAGTCATTTGGTTGTCCGTAGTGATTTTTTTTTTTGTGAAATAGTTTTTTTTTTTCTAGAGCGTTCTAAAAATCGGTGTAACTTTGACTTGGGCCACAGTGCAACGAAAACTTTTGCAAAACTTCAGCAGGCCTACGGAGACAGTGTTCTGTCAAGGGCCCAAGTTTTTTCGGTGGTTTTGAGGGGCCAGTCCACTTTGAAAATTTCAAAAAATCGATTTTTTTTTACTGTTTTCGAAAGTACATACATTCAGAAATATTGTGTAAAAATTTTATGTAAAATCCGAGCTCTCTAAGTATTTTTTTTTTTTTTTTTACCTCAACGTCAGGACCTCATTTCGTCTACCTGAGCGTACAGCGCGCTCGGCCGATCAGAAAAGAGACCAGAACCAAACGAAAGCAAGCAAGACTTGAAGAAATCGACGATGACGAGCAATCATAAGGGATTTTTTACGGTGCAGGAATTGCCGATTGAGTTTAGGTAAGAGTTTTTCATAGTATAAACTTCAAACGCGTTTTTCTCGAAACAACGTTTTCAAAATCTAGCTCCATCGTATCTCTAAAACTAATAAAGCGATTCTCATGAAATTTGAACCACATATTGTAAACATGATTCGCAACAAGATGTCCCTCGATGGTTTTAAAATTTTGATTTTTACTCTTTTTTTGTTGTTGCGAAAAATTGCGAAAAAAAAACGCGTTTTTTTTTTTACTTTTTTCGTTTTTCATCTGCCATTTTTTTTATTTTTTGACAAAACTTTATATCCGAGGGTCATTTTGTAGCTGGTGTCATACTGAATCTAATGGACTTTGATTTTTTTTGTTTCAGACAAGCCGTTGCCGAGTTTGTGATGGAGCTACCTAGCCCACCTATTTTTCAGGCGTTACGTTAAAACTATAGTTTTTGTTCTTAAAAATGAATAAAAAATGAATTAAATTTTTTTTTAAATGTATTTCAAGACTTTTTTATCAAGCCCAACAACTTTTATATTCATATCTTTTATAAAAATCCTCAAAAAAAAAATCGCGAAAATAGCCTTTTTTTCGTGGCTCTCCAAAGTGGACTGGTCCCTTAAAGGCATTTTCAGAAGGAAGAGAGTCGATTGGACGATGAACCACACAAGCGGAATGTGACATCCCAAGGAAGTTATTTTGAGGCCGATAATATTGCATTGTAATTCTATTCGTATAAAAAAAAAAATTGAAAAAAATCCGTCTCATTACTTAATTTACACACCTCGTACGTTGTTCGTAAAAAAATTCAGAGCAGGATGCTGCTAATACTCTCGAATTCTTTATCTCTTCTGACACAAGCTCACGAGTAGAAGAAAAAAAAAAAAAAAAAAAAAAAAAAACAAGCACGTATATATCGTAAAAAAGAACGATTCCATTGTTACGGAATTCTTTGGGGAACGAGAGTGCTTACTTTTCCTTCGCCTCAGTTGAAAACAATCTTCAAGAATGCTTCCTAATGTTTGCCACCTTCTTGTTCAAGGCAAGAGAGTACGTTGTGAAACGAA
>OZ010722.1:20634040-20676540 GCA_963932345.1 Ophion ventricosus
GAGAGAGAGAGAGAGAGAGAGAGAGGACTTTAGGGTCGGCTCGGTTTGTCAGTTTCTTACTAATTTTAGTACCAACGCCGGCGGATCCGACTCGCCCAAAACCGTTCCAGCCAATCAAGTCTTCCTGCGCGGCTTTTCTTGCCCCCCTCGCGACTTGTTTAGCGGAGGAGAGATCGAGGTACGAGCGATCTCGACCGAATAGTCAGCCACCGAGGAACCGTTCAATCAACCTCGTGTTTCTTCCTCTTAGATTTCCCAAGTAAGTGAGCACTGATGATTGTTTTTTTTCATTATTCACGGATATTCGAGTGACGTTTATTGGAAATATGAAAATCGGCCAACGAACCAATTTTTTTTTTTTTTTTTCTTCTCTCCGTATGGCCAATTCAGGAGGCTTGCGATTCCAAAAAAGTTTCGGTGACCAACGATATTCCGTTCCAGTGATATAAGAACAATTTTTTTTTTTTTTTTTGCGATGTCTATCTGGCTTCCTGAGTGAAGGATTTTCCGAAAAAAAAATATTTGCACGTCTTCCAGTCGCCTTAATGCGTTACACTATCTTGGCGCTCGGAAAAATAGGTATAAAAATATTCAAAAATTTTGACACGTGACTATCAAATATATAAAATAAGTTTTATTTTTCACAAATAGTATTATGAACAAATTAAAAAGAAACCAATAAAAACAATCTTTAAATGACGGAGGAATGAGTCGTCTTTTGAAAATCCTTGCCGATGGTGGAATTTTTTTCTCTGTCAGGCATCGTCTGAAAATGTTTTTAAAGAAATTTTCTTGTAAAGCTAGATAAAAGCTAAAGTGTAGCGTAAGGAAAAAATTAAAAAATTGTTTTTTTGTAGAAATGACAGCTGTTTGAAAAAAAAATCGGATTTTTAGGAAAATGTTGAGTTTTTTAAATGAATAAAAAATGAACGCGGGATCCAATCGAAAAAATCTTGTGCTATATCCCAGATAATATTATGAAGAATATGTGGTATGAATTTCAACGAAATCGGTTGAGTAGATCTCGAAATATTTTCTTCGCTATTAAAATTTTTTAAATTCGTTTTCTTCTTTCATTTGTTCATGAAATTATAATGTATTTGTAAGAAAATAAACATTATTTTATATTCAATATTCGCGTCAAAGTTTTTTTTTATTTTAAAACTTATTTTTCCGAGCGCCAAGGTGGGTGTAACCCCTTTAATGCAATAATTGGAAATTTTCTGGATTGAAAGTTCTCCAGGCATACAGTGTGATTGTCACTTCGATGATCATTCCAGTGACCTCTTTGACATCGTTGATAATTTTTTTTTTCGCCACAGTGAATCGAGGTTTCAAAGAATTTTTTTAATATGCAAAAGATTACACAGGCAAGCTTCTGAGAACATTTCTGAGCCAGTTTTCCGGCCAACGAGTTTCGAAAATTTCAACGTTTTGAATTTACAATTAAACTTTTCGTTTCACCAACCGGAGTATTCCGTGAATACTTAATATTTTTCCTGAAAAATTCAATACTACTTTTTCCAATGTTATTCAATGTATTTTTCCAGCTAGCGGAGTACTTAGCACCCCGGTACCAAAATGGCCGTCGACGACGATGTTAGGTGAGTGTGAGATCTCTCTTAAAAAAAAAAAAAGAGTCCACGTAAAACAAAGATTTGTCGAACAGCACAAGTGAAGAAAATGTTTAACGAAGGATATTAAAAAAAAAAGCGTCTGAATATAAACCATTTTATATTTTGGAATATATTTTTTTTATTGTAAATTAAATATATTGAATTCATTTTATTTTTTTTCATTTTTCACTCTATTGAATATTGAATATATTGTATTTTTTAATTGTTTACTTTTCGATCGAAGTTACATCCCATACACAACTTCGAGCAAAAGTAAAAAAAAGTCAAAAATAATAGTACATTATGACACAAGGACGAAAAAACTTTTTTTTAACGAGTGTTGCAATCACACGAGGCTAGAAAAAGTTTTTTCGTCGAGTTGTGTACGAAATTTTATTGTACGAGGTGTAAAAATGGGGATTTTACGCCCGCGAAGCGTACGTAAAACGTTCATTATCGTACCGAGTGGAATAAAACTTTTTTGTGATCAATAAAAGTTGTAAAGATTTCAATGAATTATCTATTAAGATAATTCATTGAAACAATAAAATACAATAAAATTTCGTACAACACTCGACGAAAAACTCGACGAAAAACTTTTTCTAGCCTCGGGTGATTGCAATACTTGTTAAAAAAAAGTTTTTTTCGTCCTTGTGTCATAATGTACTATTATTTTTTATTTTTTTACTTTTACTCCAAGTCGAGAAACTTGGTTTTTTCTTAATCTCAATTAATATTGAGATTAAGAAAAGACCAAGTTTCTCGACTTTCCTCGAGATAGTTCACCCCAAGTGAACGATTTATTTTTTTTTCACAAATCTCACGTTCATTCTTTTCTCGTTCTATTTTCGGCCGACTGTTTTGGAAATCCGATATCGCGATGACGCAATTGTGTGGAAAACTACTGTTGGACTGCTTGGAATCGTGAACGTTTCGACGATCAAGTATTCACGCGTTTGAAACGTCGAGGTATTTCTCCTAAGTGCATGCGCTCCAATTTCGAGCTTTTTTTTTTTTTTTTTCTTTCGATCTCACACGATCGATCGATCGAGGCTAAAAATGATTTTTTTTTTTTTTTTTGTCGCGTCTGACTTATCTCTTTACGAAAATGTATTTTTCGCCCTCGCCGCAAGCGGACCGTCGACCGATTTAGATTTACGCCCACGCGCGATTGAAACATCGCGCGGGCCGTATGACCGTCTTGGGTATCTCTGGCTCACCTTTTTCGAGCCACAAGAATCTCGAACGCTTTTCATTCCTTCTCTTTATCGCCGCCACCCCCCCCCCCTCCCCCCGCCCTTCCTCCTTCTCCTCCTGCCCAAATTTATTGTAAGCGCTCGTAATTGTAGACTGGTGAAATTTCTTCGTCTCTCGAGCCTGAATTCGGAACAACGGATTTTTTTTTTTTTTTTTTTTTTCTTCAAAAAGCTCGAAAGAAGCTTTTGAAATTTTGCCAATTGTGTGTTTGCGCTTTTACGAAATTTTCTGTTCTCAGCTTATTTGCACGATTTGCTATTCTCCAAAACAATTCTCATGCAAGAATGACGAAAAGTTTTTGTTTTTTTTTTTCGCATGTGTAAGAACGAAAAAAAACAACAACAAAAAGTTTTATATGAAAAATTACACATGCAACGTAGACTGAAGGGTGGTCTCGTTCGATATTACAAATGTCCTTTTGTTTCTTCGTTTACAGAGAAAACGGATCGAGGATGTACGTAAGATTTTGTACGGTGGTACAAACAAAGTCTTTATTTAACAGAGATCTTACTCGATTATTGCATGCCTCTGAAACGAATCAACCACCCATCGTTTCATTTTTTTTTCCCCTCTCGTTTTTTAGTTTTCTTTTTTTTTCTCTTTTTTTTTGTACCGAGCGTGGATACGAACACGCGTCGTTGAAATTTCGCTATCGTAGTTATCTTTTTTTTTTTTTATGAAACGAGTATGGATTTTGTGTCCCGGGTTAATTTAACGAGTTGTTGCGAAAAAAAAAAAAAAGATAGAGAAAAAAAAAATTCCTGCACGATAAATACAGGAAAAGAAGAGGAAACAGGCGGAGACCGACAGAAAAAGGGCCGAAGTTCGTGCCCGTCTGGAGGAAGCCTCCAAGGCGAAAAAAGCGAAGAAGGGTTTCATGACACCGGAGAGAAAGAAGAAGCTGAGGGTACGTAATTTTTATTTATTTATTTTTTTCATCGCGATACACTCGTCACATCGATACAAAAATTAATAAAAATAAAAAGTAAACGGTAAATAAAAAGTAAAAAAAAAAGAATCCTCGAGTTTCTGACTATTCTTAAGAGGGCAGGGGGGAGGGCACTTTAGACGCCCGAAAATGAATAATTTTTCATGAATTCTTTTAAAGGTGATAAAATAATTGCATCATTTTGAAATTTTGACATTATCTTATTACAACAATCGAGTGTTAAAATGTTTTTGCAAGAAAACAAAATGGCGGCGTTATAAAGTATATTTTTAAGCGTCTTTTGAGTGATATCGAAAAGTGCTCTATTTGTCTGATTTTTGTGTATTGAGATGAGAAAAAGAAATCGAAAATATTTTTCGATTATTGTAATGTGTAGGGAAAGGATGTACCTATAAAAATATAAAAAAGTATAAAATTCAAAATTAAGTAGGCTTTTTAATTAAATTTTCATATTTTTCACCATTTTCTCAACAATTTTTACCCCAAAAAAAGTAATTTATTTACGCGATAATCTTAAAACTTTAGGTATATCCTTTCGATTATTACTTGGCGTCGAGACGCTGCCGCGTCTCTTGATAATGTTATAGTGAGAAACCTCCAAAAATTTCGACCAGATAGATCAATAACTTTTTGAGCTATGAGGAGTTTTTCGAAAATGGAGTTTCGAGATAAACGCAGGTTAAAGTTTCAATAAGATAATGCGTGCTATTCGTCTGCGTGGATCTCTAAATTTGTGTTGCAATACTTTTCAACCTCTCAATGTATGAATTTTTTTTTTCAAAGGCTGACATACGTCATTCTGAATTTATAGCCAATAGTCGTTCGTATTTTATGAGAATTATAATTTCATCGTTAGATTTAAAAAAAATATTATAATTAAAAAAGTATTAGACTTTATCCAATTTAAATTATATTTAATTCGTTCGTATTCTATAAGAATTTGAATTTGATAATTACATTGGATTTGACGCGAATGTTATAATTAGAAAAATATTAGATATTT
The DNA here is from genome assembly GCA_963932345.1 of Ophion ventricosus. Lineage (NCBI taxonomy): Eukaryota > Metazoa > Arthropoda > Insecta > Hymenoptera > Ichneumonidae > Ophion > Ophion ventricosus. Next base: position 20,638,866 of record OZ010722.1, read on the forward strand.
ATATTAGATTTGATATTATATTATCGTATATTTTAATTAGATTTGATTTGCTTGTATCCTATAATAAGAATTATATAAGACTGATAATTTCATTATTATATTAGGTGTAGTAAAAAGAAATCCATTATTTTTGCCTTCAATTTTATGGAAAAATAATGGATTTCTTTTTACTACACCTAATATTATGAATATAAAAAAGACAAAATCACAAACTTTCACTTTTATTATATTAGTAAGATTTCGATTTTTCCATTTTCCAGTATACTCTCAATATATTATACTTTTGAAATATGTGAAAAAAAAATCGTTTTTTTTCTTAACATTGTAAAGGATTTTCTCCCTTAAAGGGAAGATTACCGGCATGAAAAATGCATAAACTTCGGGAATTTTTTTTTAATAAAATAAATACTTTTGGAAATGGGTTTCAACGTTTCTGTATTCTTCTATCAATGAAGATCAAATTGCAATTTTATTCATTTGAATATTATTGTCGTGACGCAGTTGCTGTTGCGTAAGAAAGCCGCCGAAGAATTGAAGAAGGAACAGGAGAGAAAAGCCGCCGAGAGAAGGCGCATAATAGAACAACGTTGCGGAAAGCCGAGACCCGTCGACGAGGCCAATGAGGGTAATTTTATGAACAATCTTCGCTCAATTCAAATTCCACTGTTCATTCAAACTCTCGGTTTTTTTTTTTTTTTTTTCTTCAAACTATCAACTTATCACGAAATATTCGAATAATGAAATAAACAATAATAATTGTCAATACGTATCGCAAAAAATCCTCACTAAAGACACGCATGTTTATTCCCCTGTGTCGTAAAAAAAAAAAAAAAAAATACCACACACGCAGATACTCTAAAGCGCGTATTGCGAGAATACCACACTCGGATCATTGCATTGGAGGATCAGAAATTCGACATCGAATATATAGTCAAGAAGAAGGACTACGAGGTATACTCAAAAAAAAAAAAGACATTCGCATCTATATCCGGACGATTTATACGTGGCGCGATTTTTTTTTTTATTAAAACCATTAAATATTCGTCATTATTACGCGACGGTTTTGCAAATGCCTACATTTTAATTCAAATTCGCCATAATCACGAGCTTTGCATCCGATCTGGTTTTTTTTTTTCAGTTTTTCTTTTTATACCAAAAAGCGACAACGTGAAAGTTGAATGTAACGCCGATGCACACGATATTTACACACTTACCTTTGCTCTTGCCTACGATGTAAAAAAAAGATTTTACATCTTGAGATGTTAAATTTTTTTTTACTTCTTTCAGTCTCTATCTCTTGCCCTCTCTCTCTCTCTCTCTCTCTCTCTCTCTCTCTCTCTCTCTCTTTTGCTCTCTTCTCCATTCTATTTATGTTTCATTGATAATCGATTTTCCATATTTCGTAGCAAATTCAACGTTGTTGCATTAATGGTAAAAAAAAATTACAAAAGAGTAATTAAAGTTCGCCTAAGAATTTTCCAAACGTTTGTAATCGGAAGAGACAACGATGAATGCTTCGAAAAATTGCGTTTATCAATACTTTCGTAATTTCTAATGTGTTCTTTCAGAACGTTTAACTCTCTACGCTGGATAAAAATTCTCACCGCTGCATCTTATGGTTGTTTTTTTTTTTTTTCTTCGTTTTCTTTCGACAGCTTTTCGCAGTGCGACGGATATTTTACGAGTACAACTGGCGTCTGTATATTTTCATCCGAAAAAATACAATTCGATTTAATGAAAATCGAGCAAGTGGGCTTGTTTGTGAAAATCAAGAATTTTGAGTTTTTGGAGGAAAAAAAAAAACTATGTCAAACAGTCCGTTCTCATATATTGGCGACAATATTGTTCAAGACAGTATTCCAGTCTAGATGCCTAAATTTCGAGCGTTTTTTTCGGACCTGTTAAAAAAACAAAACGATAAAATATTTTTAGCGTCCATTTTTTTTACAGTCTTACTTGCAAACAAATTTTTGTGCAAAAGAAATTGAAATTGGAAATTAAAATTAAAATTAGAATTGGAAATATGGCTTTAAAAAAAAAGGGTTAAGGCGGTTGACATCATTGCGAAGCTCCCATTCATGTGTAACAGGAATAAAACCAATTTTCTTTATTAATAAGAATGTCATTATGGCAGGTACCAAAGAGAGAAAAAATAAAATGACGACTATCTAAAAAAAAAAGTTAATTTTTCGCCCTATTGTTTTCAGTTTTCAATTTTTTTTTTAAATAATCGTAATAATTATTTCGTAATTTGCAAGGAATTGCGAAATTCGAGGATATATTCTTAAGAGTCTATACTTCAACCCTTCGTGGTCAGCCTGGGTAGAATCGAACCGTCGATCACTTTTTAGCATAAATATATAATAGTTCCCGGCTTCCAATGAGAGTATCCTCATACCATAAAATACCCTCTTCACACGTCAAAATAAATACCTTTTTTGGATCGTGCACTATGCTACAATTTTTTCCCAAAAGTAGCATGTCTAGGGAGTATCACGTCCAAATTTTCGGCAAAAATGTTGAAAATTCACGGAACTATGATTTTTTTAGCGAAAAAGTGTTTTTTTTGCTTTTTCACCTCTTCATTTTTTTTTTTACTTAAACGTCACCATTTTATTTCTTATAAGTAAATTTTTCCTACATCATCTAGAAAGTTCAAAGTATGTTCCGTAATTTGTTTGAACCATTTCGGACGGATAGTTTGGTCACAATGCGTTTTTTTTTTAAACTGACTGAAGGGTTAAGAAAATGCACGAAAAAAATCGATTTTTTTTCTTCAAATTACTAAACTAAAATATTCCCCTTGCACTTAATTTTCCATTTTCGAGATGCCCTTTTTGTTTTGTTTTTTTTTTTATCTCCTTCTTTCAAATTGCCATAGAATCGAAGTTTTCTTTCGGATGACCGGATGTGACGTTTGGTGTACTCGATTATCGCTTAATTGGCTGCGTAATGAACTAATTTCTACGAGCATTGACATTATTTTCAATAAAATTGAAGCTTTCGTGCAGATCCGATTTTTTAATACGTATTTTGTTTTTTTTTTTTCTATTTTCTCTCCACCACCGTAGATTTCCGATCTCAACGGACAAGTGAACGACCTCCGAGGTAAATTGTAAGTAACTCCTTCCTCTTTGGCATACTCGCTAAAAAAAACCCTAGTATTCGTACTTGCCAAAATTCGTATAAACAAATCGTTTCGTGTCGCGAACCAGCATGAAGCCAACCCTCAAGAAGGTCTCCAAGTACGAGAGCAAGTTTGCCAAACTCCAGAAGAAGGCTGCGGAATTCAACTTCCGTAATCAACTGAAGCAGGTGAAGAAGAAGGAATTCACCCTCGAGGAGGAGGACAAGGAGGTAATAATTGAGCCATTGGCAATTTACGAAATTAAAAAAAAAAAGAAAAAAAAAACAAGCATAAAAGTTCATTGAGAAACAATTTTGTCGTACAGCCGAAGAAGTCCGAGAAAGCGGAGTGGCAGACGAAGAAGTGAAATTCTACGACGGCGTATTGCTCCAACGATATCAAAATACACATATATTACATATTTATAGAAAAAGAAGAAGAAAAAAAACAATGAATATTTATAAATGATCGTGTCTTAAATTTCGCAGCAGCAAATGATCGTTTTAATTTTTTCTTGTTTTCGCAAATTATTTGTCCCGCGCACAAATTAAATGAAAACAAAAGAATTCAACGATTTCACGAAGAAGAAGAAGAAAAAAATCATTGACGAATTATTCTTACATTATTTATAACCACGGCTTTTGTTCTTCCCATTTCAGCGCGTTCACGTTCGAACTAAGCTTGCAATTTTGGCGTTATCTGTACTGTAAATATTCATTATCTATGTGTAACAACAATCTCTACGTCTATTCTGTTAAAAGTTTTATAGTCTAATGTTATTATCTCATGTTTCCCTATCATTGTTTATCTCTCTCTCTCTCTCTCTCTCTCTCTTTCACTTTCTTCGAAACTTCTTCTTTAAAATTCTTCCTCGAAGTAATGCGAACATTTATGAGGCTATTGATCTATCTAACGCTGCGACAAACTTCTCTAGCCAGGTAAGAACTGTCTTTTCTCTCTTCGCTAAATCGACCCTTTATTCCTACGCTTTAATGTTAAAAAAAAAAAAAAACCTCTTTTTATATTTTATTTTTCCTGTATTTATCTCCGAAAAAGCACTGTCTGCTGTGACCAGGAAAAAAAAAGAAAGAAAGATCAGCCAGAACGATCGTCGTAATTACTGGTTTATCCCTGTTCTTGAATATTGCACAAAGGATGCGTGGCAATTACTGAAAAATCAATTTGTCTTGCAGAAAAAACCGGACTGGTCGCTGAAAGCTTTGAGCCACGAGGAGGTCGAGGCTTGAAGACACGTCGCCAACAGACGGACAAGCCAATCGAATTTTCATCCACGTCGTTTCATTCGATGATCGATGGATTTGCAGAACATTGCTCGTCGATTCAATAAGCAATCTACGTTTCGAACAGCAAGAAGTTATTCTCGATGCATTAAAAAAAAATATATATATATATATATATATATACAAATATACGGTAAACGCACTGATTATCAAATAAATTCAAAGACGTCTTATTTTACAATAAATAACATCGCGAAATGAACTGTCGTCAGTTTTTCGTCCTCTTCGTATCCTATCCTGCAAAGCCTCGAGACGTTACACCAACTTGGCGCTCGGAAAAATAGGTATGAAGATTTAGAGAGAAAAAACTGACGCGCCTAAAGTATATCAGAATATTTTTATTTTCCACAATTACATTGTTTTATGAACAAATTTATGAGTAGTTTTATGAACAAATTTAAAAAAAGGTATAAAAAAAATGTACAAACAAAATAACCAAACAAAAAACCCAAATAAACCCAAACAAACGAAAACAAACCCAAGCAAACCCAAATAAACTAAAGCATATCAAATCATTTTCCACAATTACATGGTTTTATGAACAAATTTATGAGTAGTTTTATGAACAAATTTAAAAAAAGGTATAAAAAAAATGTACAAACAAAATAACCAAACAAAAAACCCAAATAAACCCAAACAAACGAAAACAAACCCAAGCAAACCCAAATAAACTAAAGCATATCAAATCATTTTCATTTTCCACAATTACATGGTTTTATGAACAAATTTATGAATAGTTTTATGAACAAATTTAAAAAAGGTATAAAAAAAATCTACAAACAAAATAACCAAACAAAAAACCCAAACGAACGAAAACAAACCCAAGCAAACCCAAATAAACTTAAACCCAAACAAACTCCAACTCAAACCCACCAACATTGTAATGTACACACTAAAATTAAAACTTACAACTTGTAACCACAAATGACTACTCTACATCTAATGAAGCACCCAAAAGATTATGGGTGTGAAAAATCTCTAAGTACTCGATTTTCGAATTCTAGCGCAACCTTGATTCACGTCGTGACTTTTCTATTAACGTTAAACGCGTTTATCTCAAAACTACGATTTTTAAAGTCGGCCGGACTCATAACTCAAACAAATTTCAACCGATTCACTTGAAATTTTAACTGTTTATTTAGAATTACATTTTCCGAGGCACTACGCAGGATTTTTTTATTATATTGCATAGTTACTTTTTTATAAACAATTTTCTGACGATTTTCTCATGGCATTTTATACTTTTTGTTTTAGAAATGCGCCATTTTGACAAACAAACAATATATCAAAAAAAATCCTACGTACTTCTATAGCTATTCTTATATATAATCGAACAAACGTTAGTGTCTCATCGTAACTGAAAAATTATAGAAGCTGTTGGTCCGGCCGTTGACCTTCCAGAAATAAAGGCGTCATCGGAAAAATGCTGCACAGTCGCCATTTTGACATGTATCGCTGTGAAACAAATAATTTTGTATCGTCAATTACGTGTATAATAAAACCCCTGTATTGTAATTCCGATTTATTTAATGGTTTCGCCGAAAAAAAAATCACAAAATATGCCCTTTTTTTGGCCTCTAGAATAGCCTAAGGCCTTAAGCGCTTACAGGGCAATTCGAAACGCACCCCAAATCATCCATCTCTGTCGGCAAACCAATCGGCCCGCGTAACACGTTCGACTGTGACAAAAGCCCGTGCACGCGTTCCACAACATAACCTCACAAACATCACGTTTCTTTGAACATAAACGATCCAAGCCCGTCAGTTCAACCGAAAAAGATGAAGGAAACGGACAGCGATGTGGTGAAATCCGGCACCTACGTTATAGTGGAGCGTCAGGATTATCAAAAATTGTGCAAAATAACTGAAAACGGTATACTGACACTGGGTAAGCAGCAATACGAGATGAACGGGATAATCGGCATGCCCTACTGGACAACCTTCAAGATGGTACCATCACCAACTAACAAGAAAATATTCAAGCTCGTTGCTGCCCCGGTAGGCGAGAGCATACCGAGCCTTCAGAAGCCACTCACCAGCGGTACGGACAACAGAACTATCGTCGACGACGGTACGTCGCAAAAACTGTCGAAGGAAGAGATCGAGGGCTTGCGCGATGCGGGCAAGTCGAGCAACGAGATCGTCGAGAGTCTCATCTCGAACAGTAAAACGTTCGCCGCTAAGACCGAATATTCGCAAAGTAAATACATAAGCAAAAAGGTTCGCAAGTATTTTCAATTTTTGACGATACTGCGACCTACGGTCGATCTACTCCAAGAGATCTACTTCAAGCAGGATTACGCGAAAATAAGTTGCTTAAGGGTGGATTCGCTGGCGCAAATTTTGTCCTACAGCGACGTGAAAGCCAGCGGTACTTATATGCTTTACGACAGCGGCTCGATGGGTCTGCCAGCTGCCGCGTTGCTCAACAGAGTAGGAGCCAATACGGACGGCTCGATCGTTCATCTTCATCCCGGCAATCAACCCCAGAGCACTCTCGTCCAAGCCATGAACTATCCCGCCGAACAGTTGGACAGATTATTCGCCGCTAATCTCTACAGTTTTCTCAGGCTCTATCATCAGGGCGAAAGCGCAATTATCGAAGAAATCGCTCGTTCGAGATCGCTCGCGGAAGCGAAGAGACGCGCGGAAGCAGCCAAGAGCACCGACGAGCAAGCAAACTCCAACGACGAAGCTTCGCGCTCCGCCGTGGAGACCGAATCTGTAAACGGAGAAGAGACCCTCGCCGACGACGCCCCCAATCGACTGAAGAGAAAACTACAGAACGACGAGTACGAAGCGGTGGCGGCGAAGAAACCAAAGTGGCTTTTGGAAACTGGCAGAGCGGTGGAACTCTGCAGAGAGAAAAAAATCGAGGGACTCGTCGTCGTAGCGAAAGAACATCCGCTGAGTATAGTCAACGCTTTGCTCGTGTTTTTGAGACCGTCGAGGCCATTCGTTATCTATCACTGCTACCGCGAGCCTCTTCAAGAGACTTACGTCGCTCTTAAACAACGACGCGACGTTATAAATCTACGATTGTACTCAAGCTTCTTTCGTCCTTATCAAATTTCAACCAACAGAACGCATCCTTATATACTGACGAGTGATCTTAGCGGCTACATACTTACGGGATATTTCGTCGCATGATTTCTCGATTTTATGACATGTTTTCTTCTCCTTGAAAATACATATTTTTATTGACTATTGTACACGGTATCTACGTTTTTTTTTTTTTGTTGACGTTGCGGAGATCGAGCAACGAATGGAATGAAAGAGTACAGCGACCGATGAATGAATGAATGAGGCAATCATGGAATTGTACGGTTTTACACGTGTTCTTATGGGGAGCATTGGAAAATTTCACATTCACGCAATAACTTCGAAACTTTTCTACAGATTTTATTTTTTATTCTCAATTACAGAGGAACACTTGACGAAGTGGATAAAATCATGAATTTTGACCGTCCAGTTTCAGAGATATAGCGATTTAAACGAGGCATTGTCTGGGACGTTTGAATGTTCAGTTTTTGGTTATGTTCCTTTTCATTTGCGCTCAGTGGAATGAAGTTTCTCGCGATTTACCTCCACCGCTGATGCGTCCGCCATCACCGGCGCCACCATTCGTATACCATTTCCGTACTACATTGTTGTGACGCCTTTAGTATAGCTTCCTGCTTCGATTGCTCATATTTCCGCGCCATTTTGTTTTGCGGTCAAATGACACGCAGACGGGAAATATCGTCCGAACTCAAACTGTCGGATTGTCATAATAAACGATGACGCGGCTAACTTCATACAAGCGCTTTCCGAATAAACATGGTTCTCGCGACAATAGCAAGTAGTGATCAGTGATGAATACCTGACGACTTTTTTCTTCTTCTACGCATCCGGTGTAAATTTGCGATTGACGAAAATATGTTTATCGTTGGACTGACCGGTGGCATTGCCACTGGCAAAAGTACCGTCTCGTCTATTTTTCGTGAACACGGTATACCAGTTATCGACGCTGACACGATAGCTCGACAAGGTTAGAGAGACACCATCGAACTTTTCAAGCTCAATTCCTAATCGGCGATTTTTCGCGAATGACTCTTCAATAATTTGCTCTTGCTATAAAATGCTCCGATTGTAAATACCGTATTTTTTTTTACAGTCGTAGAACCGGGAAAACCCGCCTGGCGTAAAATACGAAAGGAATTTGGCAATGGTGTGTTCCAAGAGGATGGAAGCCTCGACAGAACGAAACTCGGCGATTTGATATTCAACGATATAGAGAAGAGAAAAAAATTAAATGCTATTACACATCCCGATATATACAGACAAATGTGTTGGCAGGCGCTTAAATATTTACTCCAAGGTCATCCATTTATAGTAATGGATCTACCTTTGTTGTTCGAAACTGGCTCGATGCTCAACTACCTGCACAAAATCATTGTAGTTACATGGTAAGCCACCCTTTGTTCCTTCGTCGTTAACACATTCCCGTAAAAACTATGTACCGTCGAAGATTAGATTTTATGTTCGAATGAGCGAGCAATAATTACAAACTAGATGAAGAATATAAGAAAAAAAATTTGATGGAAACGGCGATTACAATCGCGCGGGCAAGAATTCTAAACGCAATATAAAAAAATTGGATTTAAATTAAAGTAAATAAAAATAATGTAAAATACGTAAAAATGTTTGAGCCATTTTTACAGCACTTTTTTCTACAACAAAAAAATTGAGTAATTAAAAAGAAATTTTGTTGCATTCCGATTCAAGCTTCAACGTCATAGTCCGGTGATTGACCGCTCATCCGACGAATGTCACTCTGTAACGTGATTGTTGAATGACCTTTTTTTTTTTTGCTACAGCGAAGAGGATCTCCAATTGCAGCGTCTCATGGAACGATGCGGTTTTACGGAGACAAAGGCAAAGTTGAGAATCTCCGTGCAAATGCCGCTGGAAAAGAAGGTTGAAATGGCGAATTTTGTTATAGAAAATTCCAGTACGGAACAAGATACAAGAGAACAGACGTCTAAAATAATAAGTGTTCTACGATGTTCCAAGCGTCATTGGCGATTACGCTTTTTCCTTGGTGTTTGTTGCACCGTTCTTTTGGCCGGTACGTACTGGTTGAAGAATCGCTCGGCTAAATCTGCTCTAACCGTTTGAACGAGGGATAACGTTGATCCTGCGCAATGAAACGTTATTGTTAGGGGAATATCGTGTTGACGGCATCCGATAGGTTCGTCGATGAATGACTCGCGAGAAATTTATAGCTTTAGAGAATACGAAATGGACGGAAGTTATCATGATCAAAACACACGATTACGCAACGATGCAAGTCTACGAAGGTCTTTATTGGAATAACTCAATGAACATGAACACAATATAATGGCCGTTTAAAAGTTCATATCCGTGATATATTAACGATTACGTCAGTCAGACGCAACTGATTATCAAACGTATCAAGTGGAAGAATATTGTTTTTTACACGATCAATGGACAAACGTCGTTCATGTTTCACTTTACGGCTCTTACGAGACTACCTCAATCATTCAACTATCATGTTTTTTTTTTTCTCACGCAACCAATCCACGGTCATTGGTATATGTATGAAGAAAAAGGTCCACGATATCCCGAGCATCCAATTTTTACCGCGCGACATTGCTATTTCCAATAGAAGGCAAACAGAAACACTTTTTCAAGAGTGATAAAAGTCGATTTTCGATCAAATATCGAACCTGTGGAGGTTGAAGGAGAAAAAGTCGATTTTTTTTGTTACATTTTGGATCTACCAACGCACAAACCTAAACAAAACGTTTAAAAACGACCCTTATCAGGACCAAGAAAAGCTGTCAAACCATGGGATTGAAGTTTGCATCGTTCGAAAGCAACGAGAAAATCTTTAATGAATTATGACGTCACGGCTGACGTCATTGCCGCTGTCATATTGTGCTCGCAAACGCTTCTTTCTCGGGTAGCAATTTCCAAATAGTTGTCCAAATGGATACCAAATGTGCGTTTGAAAGTTACGTCTAAGTTGTCACGTGTCCGATAGTTACCATTTCTGATGGTTTTCAACTTGAAAGTGACGTCCGGGCGGACATTTCGGTACACTTTTAGCCAACTTTTTGAAAATTGCTACGCGGATTATCAGTTCTTCGTGAGAATTTCTGAAAAATGGCATTAACAACTTCGTACAAACTGTTTTCAATTAATTCGATGGCTCGATTGCCAATGAACGCTTCGACAGGCTTTTGGATCCGGTTTCGGGGATTTCTTTTTAAGCGAGCTATCCGAAAATTAGGGAAAATGTTACCAATTCATTTCCTCATCACTACTATCTTCTGTTAGATTGTAATCTTCATCACTATCGGTTTCAATTTGGCCGAAATATCAGTGTAGCTCGATCGAAATTTCACGTCCAAAATATATCCCGAAGAAAATTAACGTTCGATGCGTTATAGAGTAGCTTCGACCATAGATATATATTGCACTAGGGAAATGGGATTTTGTAAAATCATTAACGATACTTCTATCGATATACTTAGGTGAATCAGGAATATTATACTTGTTCGATGTGTACCGCCTGAAATATTGTTTGCTACGTCGCCGATATCCGTGCTCGGAACAACCTCGCACACCATTCATTGCTAAACCGATTCTCCGATGAGAAAGGCGATGTAACCGAATGTGCGTGAAGATCAATCCGTGCAGACTATGTGCACCAGCGAACTCGCGTAGAAACAAGAAAAAAAAAAACGGAGTGAAGAAGGCTTGAGACTAGGATTTATGGACAGTGGTAAATTGCATCGTTCCTTAATTAGCCAAAACTATCAAGCTCGTGATGAGAACGGTAGGCCGGTAAATAATTTTAAAAAAACCCTATTTGTCGACAGTAACGGATGAATTTACGTTTCGCGTTCTTGTCTTTCGTCCATCCATCCTTTTTTTTTTCTACGCTATCAGAATTTTGGACTTTATTAATGTAATGGTGAGATGTAAAACTTAATCCGAGAGGAGTACAGGATAATGAATAAAAAGAAAGATAACATATGCATCGTTTTTTTTTTTTTGTTTGTTTTCTTTCTATCCTCGAACTGTATTATTACTTACAAACTTCACTGAAACCAAACACACGTATGTATTTAATCGATACTTACAACTACAATTTGCGAGCGACGAATTGTTAAAAAAAAGAAAAAAAAATAACAAAGGAAAACACAATTGTTCGATCATTTCTCGAGCATCGTGTTTCAAAAAAGTTGGTCGATCGAACGTTTTATCTATTCGATTATTTCTCGTCGCATTCTCATTTACTTTTAGTACCCCACGAAGGACTCTTGTAACTTTAAAAATCATCGTTGCGAGCATAAGGCTATTTAAATTATTTTATCGTTCATGAAATTATACAAATTCATTGCAATCGATAAACAGCAAAGAAAAAAAAACATTGGCCGGTCAGTGACTAAATATTGTACTATTTACAGTGGCATTGTAACGTTCACGTACAAGACAGTCTCAGCCGAAAGTCCTGTGCTTAATATACAAATCGTTACTCCCCCCCCCCGCCCCTCAATCTCTCGTTTGTACTTACAGTAGTAAGAGACCTATGATATCTTGATTGACCCAAACCATATGCATCCTACGTGCTTTTGACACCGAGAAAACGCTCTTACATTTTGGCTGGAGTCCTACAACATCTTACTCGGTGCTCGATGACATCGCTGTTTTCGCTATGACGAAAATCGTTTCGTATCATAAGTAATGTCGCGAAGGGACGCTGCGAGTCTCTGGTGGGCCATTACATAGCAACAAATTGCAAATTGTGAAAAGTAAATTCAAATAAAATCTATTCAAGCGAATTTTTATTTTATTTTTTTCTAAGAAAATATTTATTCCGTAAAATAGCGCGATAAGAGTTTGTTGGAATAAACATTTACTCGGATTCGGGAGTAAAGTGCATTTCACAAATATAATGGGATGAGTGGGGAAGAAGATAATGGCGACCACTTATATATATATATTTTTTTATACATGAGATAATATCAATCGAAGGCACTTTCACGCCGAACTCTTTCGATTGCCTCGCAATTGATATACCTTGAAATTCCTTCGAAACGACTCTACCCATTTTTTTTTTGTTGCATCCTTCGAGCAGTTTTATTCGGAAAATATTTTTTTGATAACACGTTTAAGGAAAATTTTATATTGATCGCTTAAGAGAAATCGTCCTAAAGTCTCGTCGAGAGTTTATTGAGCAGATTGACGAAAATATTGACGGAGATTTTCTGCTTTCGGTAGCAATTTGAGACTGGTCGCCATTATCCCTTCGGTGAGTTTGGTGCCAAGGGCCTTGCAAAGTGAAAGAAAAAAATATATCCATTTACTTCTAGATCAGCCACGAAGAGCGGCGAAAAAAAAAAAAAAAACAAAACTTACGGTTACGATAATTCTCTATCTGTAAATAATGAATCGAGTTCATTGCATGGGAACTATTGAGCGTTACCGTTCGGATGATCGCCATTATCCTCCTACTCCCACAACACGACGTGAACCTTTCAATGGCCATTTCGTTTATTTCTCATAACGTCGTCACCCGATTCGCATTATTCAACTATTTTTACAATAGTTTACGATTATTGTATAATAAAATGGTGTCGAATTGCGTTTTCATTGAAATTGTGCCAATCACTGGCACACTCGCTTCCGCGATCTAACGCCGCTGAAGTCTCGCTCAAGAGTTTCGAATCTATGAATAACACGCTTTCGATACTGAAGACCCTCATTAATTTGGATGGTTCGTTCAATATTTCGCATTGGGATCATGCTTTCGGAAAATATTGCCGTTGCTTTTCTTCATCATCTCCGTCAATCGTCGCCGTTTAAGGTACTCGTGGTCTTTTTTTTTTTCTTCTTCAAAGCGCAAGACTTTCCCGCGCTCGCTTAGGAAAGTTCATTCCTCGATCGTACATCAGACTCGCGGAATGATCGGACCCGTATATGTATTATTGAAGAACGGGCCTTAATTCTTGTGTCATTATCGGATACGAGACCATTGGAGCTGTGGCTCCTGATATGGACATTGGTAAGTTCGCATTTTGCTGCGAGTTTCCTTGATTACCAAGCTGTTGATTGTTCTGCTGCGGGCCTGCGTTACTCATCGTTATTGTCTGCTGTGCCATAGTTACTATCGGCGGTGCTATCGACACAGGTGCCATTGACACGGCTGCGATTGATACGGGCGTAACAGTCGCTATGCTTACGGGCACCGTAGCAACGCTCGCGGTCACGGTTCTCAGTGTGCCCGCTGCTACGGCTGCGTTCACCATTTGCTGGGGGGTTGGTGCCTGCGACGGTGGTACTGTGTTCGTGATCGTCACCGCAGGCACTGTCACCGCCGTTACGTTAGTCGTACGCTTTCCCGACATTCTCAGTTGTGCATTCTGATCGAGAAGAAATTCGTTCGTCGCCGTCAAGTCGCTTACCTGCGAAACAAAAGACAAACGAGCATCTTTAGCCCATTGTTCGTCTCTGTTCGTCTAAGGTTCGTTTTTCTACGAACTTTCGGCTTTCGTTCGAAACTGTTCGTTTTTCTAGAGATTTTTATTTTTCATTTTGAAGACTCGTTCAGGACACTATTAAGGTGTTGGGTTTGAAAAATTACAAAAAAAAACCGTTTTTTTTTTATAGTTTATCTAGTAGCACAATCTTAAATGATTTCCTGCACTGATTTCAAAAGGATTCACCGTTCCGTTTTCGAGATATCAAAGATCAATCAAAGATTTCATGGTTTCACACGTGTTCTTATGGGGAACAGTGGAAAATTTCACATTTCACGCAATAAGTTCGAAACTTTTCTACAGATAAAAAAAATTCTCAATTACAGAGGAACATATGACAAGTATAGATAATATTCTCAATTACAAAAAAATTCTCAATTGCAGAGAACATATGACAAATAGACAATCGTATCACCCAAAAATTAAATGACCCGTCTACACTGTTTATTAATTATTGACATTTTTGTAAATGGAAACGTTCAGTTTTCTCCCCAACCGACGAAAAACGTAGAGGCGAACTGTGGCAACGTCGCACGAGTGCTGAATGGCGCGCGTGTTTGAATACCATTAATCGCCGTGGCGCGGCAATATCTTCAATAAAATGCATTTTTAAAGAAAAGTGATATATTTTATTTTTTGACACTTGACATTTATCGTTTAGAATTCATTCGGTTTAATAAAGAAATGTAAATGTTGTTTTCTTCAATGGACTACGTGAGTTGCTGCGCTCGCTGATGCTCGCGGTAACAGAATAAGTGTCGCCAGCCGTGAAAAAAAAAAAAACAAACTCGCAATACAAGCAGTACGCTGTCGTCAAATTTATCAAATTTTCTTCAATATAAAATAATCGAAAAATGCACATTGATATAACATTAAAAACACGTTATTATTACGCTAATGTAAAAATAATAATCTCAAATGCAAACTTTTACACCCCATTTCACCCTCTTAGAAGTTGATTTTCAAAAAATCCTTTCTTAGCGCACCTTCTAGGATCATATCTTCCGAATTTCATGTTTCTATCGTCAGCGGTTTAGGCTGTGCGTTGTTTATTCGTCAGTCAGAGTCAATCAGTCACGGAACTGTTTGATATGTATAGATTTAACAGAATAAATTACTGCGATATTATATTAAAGGATCGATTCACCACTCACTTGTTTCTTCAGTTCCTCGATTTTTTTTCTCAGCAACGTGTTCTCGTCCTCGAGAACAATGGCTCTTGCCTCATTTCTCGCTATCACCGGATAGTAATATCCCGGAGTTATCGGCTGGGCTGTGTGCTGTCCAAGCAACTGCGACGTATCGAAGTGAACGACAGTCTCGCCTGAGACTATGCGTCTCTTTGGCTCCGGAGGACCAAGTATGTCGCCCGGATGAGGCGTAGCGTTGTAACCGTTGCCGGTAACGAGAGGATGCTGATCTCCCAGCTGCCAGTGAAAACTAGCGAAAGAAATTAAAAGCGTATGAATTATTTTGAGAAATTTTGGACATTCGAGATTGCGAATACGCTACATTTTTACTCCAATTTTTATTTTAGCGTGGCTTTAATCGACAGAGCAGCTTCGAGTTAGAGTTGATGTAGCTACTTGTATTGTTAAATAAATTAATGCCTACTGTTTATGACTTGGGAGAAGATTCATCAAATGTCGATGGCGTGGATTCTTGGACGAAATTATTTCACTAATTCGGTTGACAAATTGTTATTTTCATTGTAATGTTAAATGTTGATTATGTTTGATTAATATTCTTCAGCTCTTCGTTCTTTTTTACAAATATCCAATGATGTAACTTCGATCGCGATAAAGCTACAGAACAAAAAAAAAACATTTTTTTTTTCACGTTTCACGCACGTTTTGCTCTTTTTAAAAGAACAAAACTTGACCGGGACTGCAAAAAAAAAATGTTCTTCTAAGGATGGAATGTGCCATTTCTTATTCAAATATACGAAACGTTCCTCAAGACTGAGGACGAGAATGAAATACAAAATATGGAGTTTACTCACACCGGTATTAAATTACGTAAATGTACGACATGATTGTACGCTTATCTATTATAAAACGCGGGTGATGTTGGAGAGCAGTCGATATTACGCAAGTGCTTGTCTATTCGCGAACGAGTATTTGCATCTTTGGAGGATCAATGTGGCATAGCGCGCTCGAGGCGATAACAGCGTGAGACTGAGTTGAGCGTTAATTGCAGGAGTATGCAAAGTATCTTCTTTCTTTACATGAGAAAACATTGTTTTTTTTTTTAATAACAGAACCAAGCTGCATGAACAACGGATTGCCTAATGATTTATCGCAAAAGAGCATTCTTTGAAATGTTATGAGAAAATGAAGTAAAACAATATATATAATAAAAATAAATTATATACGGTGAAGCCTCATTTATACGTTTTTATCATTTATACGTCAAATTTATGTGAAATAGAATAAGATGGGCGAGTGAAAGGAGAAGCGCCGCGTACGATGAAACGATTATTAATAATAATAAATATATAAGAAATAAAGATTTGCTTTACTTCCTCTCCTCCTCGTATCTGTGATTCTCGCCGTTGCTCGTCCCATTAACGACGTGCTGTTGCCTTGGTGGTGCGAGATGCGGTTGAGCCGCGACGCTAATTGGCGACTCCTCCTTCTTGTAATGACGAAATTTGCATTTTTCCCTTTGACAGCTGCCCTTTACGAAATCCTTGCATATCGGATACTCGGGTGTGTCGGCGTTATTTTTCAAACGTGTCATAACGTGAGTCGGCAATTCGCCGGTACTGCGGAAATGCTTCTCCTCGCTCTCGGTTGCGTGAAGAAATTTGCAACCCGGCCAGTGACACATTCCGTTCTGATAGTCGTGACAGAAAGTGTACTCCTCGACCGGATCGTCCTCGGAACGCTCGTGAAGATACTTGCATCGTTTGCCACGATGACAAACGTTGCGCAAAAAGTCACGGCATATACGTCCGAGCGACGAGTCGCCGTTTACGTTCGATCCACCGGCCATTCTTGACCCACGATTCTTCGTTGACTCCTCCGATTTTCTCTTCATCGATACATTTTTCTCTTACGAGCGCCTTTATTGAAATTACCGCCCTTCGTTTATGCGCGACACGAGATACGATTGCACCTGCGAAAAAAAAAAAGAAAACACGAATTTTTTTTATTAGAGATATACGGCGTTTGAAGAAAAAAAAAAAGCGCCTCCGACAAAATCCTCATGAAATATCTTCTGTATCGTTTAATTTAAAAAAATAGAGAATACTTTCCGTAAAATCTACTTCTTGCTTGAAAAGCTTGAAACGTGAAAAAAAAAATGACAAGCGAATGAATTACAGAAATTTCAACGGCAAATGGAATCGAAAAAAAAACGATTTTTTGATAACGCTGAGGGACGGATTAATAATTTGGTGAGAGTGACTTCGTGAGTTTTGTACTACCCAGATTTATTCTCAGCATATTCGTAATTTGCGTAAACCCAAATTAAATCAACAATCTAACGCCATAAATGAATTCTATTTTTCACTTATCACTGAAGATATTAATAAGTTCTTGTGTCACGATCAGCTATGCATCACAATTCCTGAATGTGGTCAACACGTATACACGTATACAACGCCCGTATATTCAGCGACTTAAGAGACGTAGTAGAAAAAAGATGTACGCGTTGAAAATCGTTGAATCAGCTTTTCATTAGATGGCGCATTGCCAAGGCCACTTCCGTTGCCCGCGTGTGGACGTATAATCTGACAGCAGTCAAAGCGTCAACAATATTAGCGCGGTTTTATGCTCCAGTCATTTTCTTTTGCATTCATCGAATGATTCACTTCTCCTTTTTATAATTCCGTCAACTACGTCATGAAATTGTAAATTTTCAAAATTGAAAAATAAAAATAGAAACTTAAGGGGGTATTCTTTACAATGTTTACAAATTTCAAAAAATCGATGTCTTTTTTTTGTAAAGTCGGAAGAAACGCCCGAAATTCCGGCCTACTTTAAGCATTCTAATTTATCGACGAATCTCTATTTCCTTCTGATCTCGGACGTTTATGGTGTTAAAATGACGTAACACATACATTTTAATTAAGTTAATTTTATTTCATTTTTTTTTGTTTGCTTTCATTTATAATGACTGTTACACGGGTAGTAAGATTATATTAACAATATTATGTACAAGCTTTGTTATGGCTAAGATATATTGCTTCGATCTTCCAAGAAGTCAGCCCCGAATGTACAGCAAGCTGGATATACCTTTTTGGAAAACTGAACTGTTATCTCCCATTCGCATGTTTGTTTTTGTTGTTGTTGTTCTTGTTGTTTTTCTATACATATCTAATTATTTTCCCGTTGGATTCACTAATTCAGCGCTTTCACCTTTTATTCGTTACGCTCTTGTCTCACACACTCTCTCTCTCTCTCTCTCTTTCTTTTTATTCGAACAGCGTTTCCTCGAGATATTCCGAATTTTACGATGGCAAAGTTGATCGTCGTTGTCAACTTTGCGAAATGGCACTCTACGGAACCGAGTTATTCGATGATAATAAGAAAATACGATAAATTTTAATCCGATTTGTTTTTTTTTTGTATCAAAAGAAGTAATAGAAAAACCGTACGGAAACGTAGTACTAGGCCGTATCGTGATTTGCGAATGGCCGTTTCTCACTGTATATTTTTAATATTTCATTTTTTTTTTAATTCCCCGTCGTCGGACCAACCGATATTACAGAGTCTTTCATCCTCGCGTTTCACACGATTTTACGGATAAACTAAGATTTTGTCTCTCCGCCCCCCCCCCCCCCCCACCCCTCCCCGCCTACTTAATTTTAATCCGACAGTGTTTGTTTCCAAAAAAAAAAAATGAAGATTTCTCGTCCCGGAAGATTGGCAAAATCCTCGGTACGTTTGTCGATTCATCATTTTGAAACAGCACTTTTACGGATTAATAGGAATTCTTTATAAATTTTTTATTTTTCATAGAAATTAACGAAAAAAAAAAAAAAAGAAAACAAAACAGCTATACGTATATACATCGCGCTTTCTCTCAAATATTTCTCGCAATCTTAAAAAAGTTATTCTCGTGTGTGTGCAAGTGTGCAAGAATTAGAATCGAATAAATCAGTAAATTTTCAATGTAACTCCAATCGCTCTTATGCAATAATTATTTGCTTATAATGCTCGCTGTAAGGTCGAATACTTTTCAAAAGTTTCGCCAATACACAAGCATGGGCATCGCATTATTATAATTTTTGTTTGTTTTTTTTTTTGTTGTGTGTTTATTAACTATATATATATATATTATAAATAATCATACAACGAACGGATACGGTAAGGTGTGCATCGTTTTTTTTTATCTTTACATTATTCCTTGGCTTTTGTGTCCTCTTTTTTTTTTTTTTTTTTTTTGTGATAAGGAAGAAGTACGCCGTACGTCCGAAGAAGATATGACATCGAAATTGGCAGCGTATTGAACATTTTACGTGGTATTGTCTATACTTCGTTTAACGAAAGAACAAAAAAAAAAAAAATAAACAGAACAAAAAAAAAGTAGACATATATGTATAAAGAAAAATAAGAATACACTCTTCCTTAATCATTGTTCGAACGCACACGAAACAAACGCTACAATAGTCTCGTTTGGTTTCTGTTCGGTTGGGCACGTGACAGCAAATCTTTCGCTCTACAAATCTCCTTTAATCTCTCGTTTTTTTTTTTCACATCCTTAACGGTCGCAAAATTCACACTTTGGCAAATGTGAGGATCAATGGATTCATCACGACGCTTTATGTTATAACATTGGAAAATATACATACATTTATATCGATAACATATAAATGTATGTACAATTGTGTATGTACAATGTACACGTTCGATTCCCGATAAGTGTCGAATGAAAAAAGCCGCCCGAATATTTCGAAAACAGGCATAAAAATTGTATCTCTCGATAAAACGAGGCAAGATCATACGTAAATTTGTCGGGATAAATGTGGCGTGTTTCTTAGCCGTCGAATATGTACAAAAAAAAAAAAGAAAGAAAATGAGAAAACATTAGAACATCTTTTCGAGTAGCATCCATACGATAATAACGGCTATTGGTGCGACGTATTGTATCGGTACGCTGTAAGACGTGTGCAAAAGATCACCACATTGTGCCTTGAGTTTCTTGTACTGTTTCAAAAGTTCCGTCTTCTCGTCGCTAATGACATTGTACTTTTCCTTTAGTATAACGAGCTCCTCGTTAACTTCTTGTATCCGTTGATTTTCATTTTTCGCACGATAATACAATTCTTTGAGTTTACTGACGATATTCTCGCTTGTTTCTTGAACGAGCCAATCGCGTAGTTGATCGAGCTCACGTTTCACCACCTGTTGTGCCTCGTGATCGTCCTCACCGCGCAACGATTCCAACGAATTGATGAGAGTGCGTAAAACGTATTCACGGCTTTGGGGACAATTCTGACCGATTGAATTGCCAATTGGCTTGAGAGTCTTGATGTATTCGCCGTCGAGATGTTCGTCCTCGACTAGTTGATCATCGGTCGTGGTACGAGAAGGATGATCGTCGTGTTCGAGATTTTCCGGTTTCTCGATATCCTCGTCGTCCTTCTTGTTGTCACGACGATCAGACGTGGCGGATGAAGCTAACGACTCGTTGGGTGATTCGATCGAGTCTGACGAATCATCGTCGTTAGCGGCTGTCGCGACATCGGCAAATTCCTCCTCGGGTCTGTATGCGTGATCGTAATGAACCTCCTCGAGATCCTTGCCGTTCGTACCGCTAGCGAAGCGTACTTCGAGCTTCTGTTGTTGGCCACTGTCGGAGGAATGTTGCTCTAATGGCTGTTTCTCCGGGCTCGAGTTCTCGTCGCTATCGTTGTTCGCTTGTTTCATCTCGATAATCGACTTTTCGTCGTTCTCGTCGTTGAAGCCGATCCACGTGTCGTCACTGGCAACGCTGCTGGTATCGTCGTTGCTTTCGAGATTGCTTTCGGATTCGCCGGTGGTATCGTCGAGATTCGTGCCAGCTCCGCTACCATTGACCAGTGTACGTCTCAATAATTTACATTTTTTCATTATCTGTTGACGCCGCGCTGTCGTCGTCGATACGATCCACAATCCTCGATTCTCGTTTTTAGCCGAATAGTCACGCTTCTTGGGAGAATCATCGAGCTCGTTCTTGTCGCATGGCTGATCCTCCGTATTCTTAATGAGCATCTGTTTGCTCTCGTTGTCCTGATCGTAGCTTTGATTTCTATCGTCATCCATGTTTGTTAAATTCGTATCGTTGATCGTCTCGGTCTCGTTGTGTATCTCGGCGAGCATCGCGTCGAGTTTGTTAAGTATAGCGTTTATCGCTTCGATAGGATTGACACTTTCCTTGGCGAGGCTCGAGTCGACGTCTGTGATCAATTTCGGATTCATATCTACCAGGGTTTGCATGTAATTTCTCATGGCTGTAATGTGCTTTGGAATGTTGACGGGATCTTCGAGCCAACAATTGCGCAATCTTGCTTGAAGAAAACGCTCTACTCTCGCTTGCTCCTCGACTTTCTTCAAAAGATCTTTCTTCTCTTGCATCGCCCAATTGACTATTTCCGACGAGCTTTCCTCCTTCTCCACAAGCTTCTTCTCCATAAATTGTAAATTTCTCTGCGCCTCTGTATACTTTGCCGCGAGTTCTTGAAGTTCCAATTGAGCGTGCTTCGACACATTGTGAAGACTCTGACACTCCTCCTCAGTCTCGTTCAAACGGCTCTCCAATTGCGCAAGCTTTTGCGTCACCTCGAGCTTCTCCTGGTGTACCTTGTGCAACGCTTCTTTCGCGGCTATCTGATACTGCGCTTTTTCCTCCTCGAGTCTAAGCAGCTCGTTTCTTATCTTCTCTTCGGTGAGATTTTTCGAACAAGCGACTAGCTGACTCTCGACGGCTTTTATACGCGCCAATAGACGATCCTCGTCTATGAGAGCCTTCCAGGATTGATCGGTCGCCAGTCGAGTGTTCTCCACCAAAGTCTGAAGATGCGACAGTTTGCTCTGCAAGACTTTTTCTCTTCTACTCGCCTCTTGTATGTACTGATTGAGCTTGTAGAGATCCTCCAGCGATACGTCGCCCGCCGGATTCGCCACTGACATCGTACGACTCGCCTTCGCCTCCTTACCGTCCGGCAGATAAAGCTTCAACGTCGCGACTATACAACCGTGCGTCACTTTCTTCGTACTCTCCATAACGTCCACGCCGAATTGCACTATGTCGCCCGAGCATACTTCTCGCGGCGACGACTCCAATCCGGTAGCGCTCAATCGTTGATTGTTGACGAATGTACCGTTGCTGCTTCTCGTGTCTTGAAGATAAAACTTGCCGCCGCTGTACCAAAGAAGCGCGTGATTTCGCGACAATACTTTGCAATCGAATATCGCGTTGTTGGTGGCGACTCGAGCTCTCGCCACCGAGCGACCTATCTTCACCGCTTGGTCCAGGCTCAGCGTGCGCTCTTGAAACGCGTGCGAATTGTCGCGACATATCAATATACCCTTGGCTGTCATCTTGTTATTGTCTTCCGTGTTCAACTGATTTTCTTCGTTCTCGTTCTGATTGTAAGATGCATTATGTACCCGACAGCCGCTAGCTACGACCATAGCCGCGCTGATCTACACGATTAGAAGAATCCCTTCTTGGAAACAATTGTTTCTCGTGTTCACCAACGATCTTCCTATTCCAACGCGCTCTTCTTAACTTTTTTCAAAACGTCGCTGATACGAGACGATGCTTTGTTTTATTTGTAACAGAATTTTGTGCTTTCGCCTTCGGCGGAAATGTCCTTGGTTGAGAGCGTCTTTTTCACCGCGTGTACAATTTCTCATCTAGAATTTGCATACACCGAGACACGGACGAAATTCCCCCGACACAGATTGTTCCGCACAATTTCGATCACCCGGATATCTTCGCGCCGTTGCAACGTTTTCCCAAATCTCTCCCAGTTCGTTAAAAATTGGTGAACAATCTCTCGCTATCTCGGATGAGACAAATATTTGCCGAAAAATTGTCGATTTGTCTCGGAGAAAAACGAGAATGCACGAAAAACACGAACAAAAACAAATATATCGCGCGATTGTCAAATTTTCGTCAAACTGTTTTATTCGCAATCACGACAAACTGACAACTGTCACAGCGACGATGTGCAACGGTGATCGAAAGATTCGCATTTTCGTGAGGGCGTAGGGCTCTGGATTTGGCATGTTTGATGCGACCGATGCAAACTGACACGGGGACAGAGAGAGAGAGAGAAAGAAAGAGAAAGAGAAACAAAAAAAAATTAATTGCTCACGTTATCCGATCGCCTTTTCGTTTCACCGTTTAACGTGTCATTCTCTGTCTCTCTCTCTCCCTCTCATCCTCTCCCCCCTCTGTTTCCGTATGTATATAAGTGTGCGATGATGAACGAAAAAAAAAAAAACTTTTCCCGAAGTTATAGCCGTCACTATGGTACTCGTTTGGTCAGAGTCGATGAAGAAAAAAAAAGAAACGTCCTCACGATGTGTTCAATCGCCAGCACTGCCGGTTGTACGCGAGCAAAGTTTGCCTCTTCCGCGAATGAAAATATTTCCCGAACGAACGAGTTCGCTCGCTCTAGCGCTCGTAAGGTCCAGAGAAACGATTATAATTATCAAACGGTCGCTTTGCGGTACGGAAGATACACGCGCGCACACACATGCGAGACGTCTAAGGTATAAACGTGTCCGTATTTTATTCCAACCACACTTGATTCGCGAGTCTCTCCTCGCCCCGTCCCTGCAGGGCGGAAATCTTGAGAGATGCACTTTATTTCCGCGTACGAAGAAGACGACGACGACGGGGAAAAATACACACACACACACGCACACACAAAGCGAGAAGATACCGCGGACAGTGGCACTCCCGTAAACTCGCTCGAGGGGCAACACACTCCGAGCGTTATTGTATCGCAGTGAAACGAGAGCCTCGCGCGAAAAAAAAAAATGAATTTATCGAAACGAAAGAAAGAAAACAAAAAACAAAGAAGCGATTCGAGTTTTCTTTCACTTCGCGAGTTGTCTCGTTCCTTCTCTCTCACTCCCGAACCAGCAGGAAAACGAAATATTGCCTAGGCGATATGTGTACCAGCGGAGAGTTGGACAAGCGAGAATAGGGAGAGTGAGTGCGAGAGAGAAAGACGCAAGGAGCCCACGATCGTGGAAATAACTCCTCTAACCATCCTGGTTCACGTTCCCTTTTGTTTCGACACGACGTGCGCGAGCGAGAGACAGCAGCGCACGACTTCGAGCTAAACGGTCCGAATTCCGCGTTTCTCCTGTCTATCGACCCACGGGGAGCACACGAGAGAGTTGCAAATCTCGTCGTCCAATTGACACGACAATGGAGACATCTCGTGGGAGAATTTGGCAGGTCGAGAAAAAAAAATGGTTGTTCAAACATTCCCTCATAATTTCGTTTATATTCTTTTTACGGAAAAAAAACGAGATTCATCGCGATGTGAAATAGATTTGGACATAAACGACGAGATGGCGATATAGTGTCGCGCTGACAAACATCAAAATTTAATCCTTTCAACGAAAGTCAAAATCTACGAGAAAAAAAAATTCGTTATAACTTTGTTACCGACTGAGTGTGTTTCGCCTCGTCGTACTGATTTATATTTATAATTTTAGATTTATAATTATATTTTAGATTTATATTTATCAATACGCTTTATGAAACGGCGGTAAGAAATTTCTAACGAGGAAGTAATAGTTTGTGCGCGTTTCTAATTGTCGCGCTTATTCAAAATGGCCGACTTGATAGCAACGTTGCCACGTGTCGTAGCGCGCTTTATCGTTTAACGCAAATCAACAACAAATTTTCTGTTTCATTTTAAGGAAATATTTCGATAACGAAGCAGATAAATTGCTTCACTCTTCGTTAAAATTCGTAAAAATGTCAAGAATTTCTTTCGCCTATTTGTATTAAATTCTTAACATTTTTCTTAACTTCAAAATCATGCATACGAATGACGTAAAATTTTGCACGGTATCGTAACACATGTTCGCAAATATGTTCAGTAAATTTCCAAAAATTCTTGACATTACGCGATAGCTGAGCAACTTGCCTTCCCTCCTCAAATGAAATATCCGAACGATATTCTTTGGTCGTTAAAATTGTTTTTTTTTACGTGCTCTCGACGCGCGCGAAGTCAATTTTTTGACAGCCATTTTGAATTTTGAATAGGTCAAACTTCATCATCGAAGGTTGCATGCTGAAGCAGTCCATGGACTATTTTTGGGTACATCACGGGCCGCCCAACATGTCTCGCGATAATTTTATTACGGGCATCTCGGTCTCTCCACAGTGCATGGTCCAATCAAACCACGCCCACGCGAATTACGTTTGAAAATATGTAATTGACGTTAATTGCGTGACTGGAGGGACGCGATCTTTGAGACGTGTTTCGTAATAGGTTTTGCGGTTGCATGCCCATATGCCTGCGCATGCGAAAATCACGAAGATCGAAAGAAAACGAATGCTCGGTTGAATTGTAAAGAAGTTTGAGTGATTTCTTTTTTCCAGGCTCTCGGACGAGAAGTCTGTGCCGACTTTTTCTCGTTAAATTCTCGCTTATTTTATTTTCATAAAACTCGAATGCAAAGTCTACTGCACTAAGACAGTTTAAAAAATAATTCACCGCTTTACATCAGCAGCTGTATCTGTTGAAAAATAAAGTCTAGACTGGCGCTTTGTGTGTTGATGATGATGAACGTTGCTACGAGTTGTGAGTAACAAAGGGACTACACGAGCATCCGGTTCCACGGCAAAACCCAACGTAATCGATATTGCAGGACAAACTTATGCCGTTTTGCAGACTGTTTTTTTTTTTTTTTGTTTTCTTCGGAAAGCCGCGAGACATTTGCCCCCTCTCGCGAGTGTCTTTCATCAACGAGAGTAAAATAAGGAGCAAATGTTTTCTGCAACGTTAGTCGCGTCGTGTTTGGAGCGTTGACATAACCAAGAAAAAAAAATTCACCGCCAAGCAGACGTAAGTTATCGTATTCGATCGTATTAGACCGTTTTTTTTACTGTCCTTTTACCAAAAGGATACTAATTTTTCAATGTTGAAAAGAAAAAAAAACGCCAATGAGATTCGTTCTTCTATCAGACATTCTGTCTTCAATGTCAACTGACTGACAGTTCTGTGTTTACATCGAGTACATGCGATTTGAAGCCGAATAAACGATTTCCAGACCTACTTGGTACTTTTTGAGATTATTTCATGTTTTTTTTTCTCTTTTTTCTCGTGATTGAAGTTGACGCGATCTCGATCTATGCGAATGTTTAGTGAATCGAAATGTCAGACGACGAGGATTACATGTCCGACAAGTTTCTCCAAGCGACGGAGAAACTCGCCGCACCCAGTCTATTGTATCGTCAGTCGGAGAGACGAAAAATGGAACTTTTGAAGAAAAAAGCTGATCGGGACGCCAAGACGAAGGACAAAAATAAATCTATGCGCGTTATAGAACAGGAGAAGAGAGAAGAAGGATTATCGTCAGCAATATCATCCGGCAACAAAGGTATAAAATGAAGCTTCATTTGAATGACATAAGTGAAAGAAGTGAATCTATGAAAAAACACAAAATATGACGTTTTTTTTGGCCTCTAGAGTGGCCTAAGGCCTTAAGGCCAAGCGTCACACCGACCGAGCGGCCGTGAGCGCGAGAGAGATAGCTGATTTGCAGATTCCCAATGATTTCTGAAACGGTTGATTTTTGGGAAAAAAGAAAAGAAACACGTTTCGCTCTGTTGAACGACGAACAACCGCTTTCTCTTCTTTTGCCCGAAATATGATCCGTCCGGGAGAAAACTTGGCAGTAGGATTTTTACCGACTGGGCGTGTGACACATGGCCTTAAGACTTTTCATGTCTTTTCAAGTCGGTAACACCGTGGATCACCCATTCCACTTGTGTCGGTTAAGGCTGTATTCCAGTCTAGAGGCTTGAATTGCCGGCTTTTATTTGGGTTTGATGAAAAAAAAAACTTCTCGGAAACATTACTCATGATTGTAGAAACAGTGGAACAACGTTCCAGTGTCTGACAAAAGTCACCGGGTGCAAAAGGGAGTATACATTAGTGGAATTGATTTTGGACGCTAACATTTTTTGAAAATTCGTACTTTGTAATTTTATATAAAAAAAAATTAAAACATTTACAAAAGCAATATGCAAATATTAAGTAAAAACATAGATTAAAATTAAAACATTACAGTATCATTTCGGCGTAGCAGAGTATACATTTTCTCTGTGAATTAATTCCACTAGTATATACTGGATAGAAAAAAAAAATAGAAACAAAATACTCAAAGGGTACACTCAGATTTCCAGATAAAACGAAAACTATTAGATCTTTGCTCAAACAACTTTCGTTCGATTGATAGTGCTATTGACATTTTTATTAAGGCCCGCTTAATTTTTATTAAGACTTCTTAATTTTTGCGAAAACTAAAGTTTCGTCTTGCCAATAATTTGACTACGCTTGAACGGCAATTGCAGGTTTCGAGATGTTGATGAAAATGGGATACAAGCCTGGCCAGGGAATAGGCAAGACCGAGTCAGGAATATCGGAGCCGATCGGCATTGACATCAAAGCCAACAGAATGGGACTCGGTAAAACGATTGTAAAGAAGCCAACGAAGAAATCGAATCCCGTCGAGAAATTGGATAATATGAGAACAGACGATTTTCGTATACGTTTGGCGCAAAAGAAAGCCGAACAATTGGCCGAAGCGGATTTACTCAAGAGCCAAAGAGTTTGCCAACAAATCGACGCGCAAAATTCAATTCACGAACCGCGCGAAGTTTGGTATTGGCCATGTGTGAAAAAAGCCGAAGATAGCGACGATGAGAGTGAGAGCGAGACCGAACGGGAGGAAGAAGACGAGGATACGGAAAAACTCACGATAGCGGAAAAATTAGAAATATTGACGAAATATTTGAGGGACAAGTACTTTTATTGCACCTGGTGCGGTGCAACGTACGAGGACGAGGACGATCTACGCGACAGTTGTCCCGGTGGAACGAGGAACGATCACTAGAACGTTGAAGTTTGCATCGTTGATATGCAACGACATTTTTGCTATTTCTTCATTTTTATTATTATTCGAAAATGCAATTTTTTTTTGCAACTTGAGGACGTAAATCTGTAATAAAAATACGTTCGAATGATTTTCGTAGACTTAATCGGCCAATAAGTAATTTTATCGATGAAGAATTAACTTTCGTTGCGTTTCAACGATGGAAACTTCAGCACCGTTCACATTGAGTTTTCTTCACGTAACATTTCCCAAATTTATACAATTCTTTCTAGTTAACAAAACCCAAACGAACTATCAGCCATAACACATTGTATTTATCGAAAATATATTGTCGAATTAAAACGTGGAATTGTCGAACGATCGAACTTGTCGAATAATTTCGAAAATCCCAAACTACGAGGAGATGATCTAGGCGAGATATTCCTGCCGTCTTGATAGCCCGTTGGGCGCCAAAAACATAAAAAAGACATTAGCGTAGTAATGCATAATATTGGTATGGGAGAGTAGGCATTTGCGTTCGCGAAAATAATCTGTCCGAGGGAAGGGCGGGGGGGGAGGAGGGGAGGATGAAACCATGGGAGCTGACCGCGAGCCAGGAAGACTATTAAGACTTAGCAGGAGCCCACCCCCAAGTGTTTTTTCTACGACAAAGAAAAGGGAAGAAAATCAGCTATAAAAGCGACTGCTGTAAGTTTTTCTCGTTCATTCCGATCCATAGTTTCGAAGCGAGAACCCTCTTTTTTTTTCAACGTAAAAAAACAAACGAAATTTTTCGACGTTTCTTTGTGTTTATCGTTATTGCCATAAATATCGCGATGTTTAAATCGTTCGTGCGATTTTTGTTGCTGACGAGTCTCGTTGAAATCAACGCAATGGTCCAAGAGTCCGGGGACGAAAATTGCGAGACACTTATGTCAGAGATACACATTACCAAGGGTAGATGGAAATTGCGTTGTAGCAAAATCAAAAATTAAATTATTCGAGTGGATGGGATTGATGATGGTGAAGTTTGCATCGTTGGAACGCAACGATGTTTGTTTTTCTTATTAGTCATTTTTTTTTTTCAAGCACACTTAAGCTAAAAAAGTCAATAATACATTCTTGAAGGTTTTTAAAGAAATAAAAAAGCAAGGAAAAACTTTGGTTGCATTCCAACGATGCAAACTCCAACGCCATTGGGGTTTTCTAGCTGTTAGACTCAGTCAAAGAAAAAAAAAATGAACTTCAATTGCAGATCAGTACGACGAGGCAGGACGATTAATCAGGACATGCAGCGGGGACATATCGGTGACAAAGTGCGAGGGTTTCTGTAACTCGCAAGTACAACCGAGCGTCATGACGGCAACAGGCTTTTTAAAGGTTCATTAAGACAAAAGTTAAATTCCCCGTCGACCGGAAATTACTCGCGAGCAACACGATTACGTTGTGTTTTTCTTTCGTATGACATTTATATTTCAGGAATGCTACTGTTGTCGGGAGAGTTATCTGAAGGAGAGGATGGTCAGGCTTAACCATTGTTACGACGTTGATGGAGTGAAGCTCGAGAGCGAGGAACTATCGACCATGGATATAAAATTGAGGGAACCGGCCGACTGCAAGTGCTACAAGTGCGGCAATTTTTCAAGATAGAAGCGTATATCATCGATGGATATATATATATATATATCGAATAAACCACTCACTGATATTCCACAAATTAAACCGCGAAAACACGTCACATGTTAATGTAATACTTGAAAAAGTAAATTCGACAGGATGCTATTGCTGAATATGAATGAATTTTGAACAGTGTCACTAATAAAAATTGAAAAATGCGATGTATTTTGTAATTTAATGCCTAAGTCTATCTACCCGGACCCTGAATCCCATTGGTATTGAAGTTTACTTCGTTGAAATGCAACGAAATTCTTTTTTTTTTCTTTTTGCCTAATTTTTTTGATCTTAGGCTGCAAATATCACTGAAATATTTTTTAAAGATCCTCATTTGGGTAATAAAAAAAAAAAAGAATTTAGATAGTAATAAAATTTTAAAAAAGCATTTAGATAGTAATAAAAATAAAGGAATGAAGAGATGAAGAATTTTCGTTGCATTCCAATGATGCAAACTTCAACGCCATGAATCCTGTCTATCTAAAACATCCGCTTTTAGAGGTATCACGGAACAACAGTCTAAATGCAAATTCACAACAATATTGCCGTTTCTCATCAGTAACTGGATGATCATTTTTGAGGTTCTGAAATTGTATTTTTTTTTAATATTGCACGGCTATGTTTTTGTAGACTTGAAAAAAAAACGTCATGTTAAATTGGAATCGCGCTATTGCTGGAAAAGAAAATCTTTGCTCTAAGCCAAAGTCCTGTGTGAGGCAAAGAAAAATAGTCAACAGGACTAAACATCATTTTGAATAACTAATAACTTATGGGGATGTTCGTCAGAAACAAGCTTTTTCTTTTTACTTTGAAAGGGCTTGGATGACGGAAGGAGTCAACTTCGGGGGAAATCACCGAAATCGATTTAGTCCGTGTTAACAAGGATAGAGCATTAAACAGCAGTAAAGGGGATTGTTGAACCCCGGGGAGTCCCCCAATACGGTTGTTAGACAAAGTACTCGAGGAAGTCTGATATTTTTTTTCTCGCTATTCTAAGGAGTATCTCTCTGTTTTCAAAATATACAACGTGTAAAAATGCATTCCTATTGTGTTATAGAAAACTTTACGTACAAACTTTTCAGCAGAGAATCGCCTATTTTTATTTTATTTGCCAATTAAGACGAATCAATATATATATAAAAGAACAAGTCCTGACTGACTGAAGAATCAACGCACATCCTAAAACGCTGAAGATAGAAGAGTGAAATTTCGACAGTAGTTTCCTTTCATAACGTAACCTTCCACTAAGAAAGGTATCTTCCAAAATCAATCCCTAAGAGGGTAAAATGGGGGATGTAAATTTGTAACCTAAACCTGGACCAAAAATAATTTACGTAGTAATAAAAATAAGGACATGAAAAAACAACGAAGAATTTTCGTATGGTCTTGAGTTTTTACATCGTCGTAATGCAACGAAAAATTCTTTCTCATATTTTTATTTCCTCGTTTAAATTATTCGACTGATTTTTTTTTGCAGATAAAAATTATAGATCTCTAAATAAGCGATTTAAAAAGATGATTGATTCATTTTCTCAACGAAGATCAGCCACAAGAAATTCAAGCAATTAAAAAATAATAATTTTCGTTGCATTCCAACGATAGAAACTTCAACACTATAACGTGACACGAAATTCATATAAAAATTATTGAAACTTTTACTAGGGTGTTCCGATACATTGGGATCACGTAAATTGTATATTTGTAGTTTTTAAGTAATTATCTTTATAGACTTTGTTCGAAGATCTCGAAATTTTACTATTCCTATTGCGGATCACTAAATTCTAAATCTCTGAATAAATAGACGATACAGAGATGCATGAAAAATTCACAACTTTCTATCCACGTTTTAAAATGCGGATACGCCTCAAGTGCCTGGACCATTCATACAATAAAGGCGTAAAAAGATTGCGCTACTTTAGTCTTATCAGCGCCCACAGATAAAGCGAAACATACGACCAAATTACCAGTTCATCGGGATTCTCATTATATCATATAGCTTTTTTTTCTTGTTATTCCATGTTATTCAAGTGTACCAACACTTGAGTACATATATCTGTTAACATGGGTGTAAGGATCCGTGCCAAAAATACACTTTTGGATGCTTATTCCAAGAGTTCTTCGAAGCATCACGTGTCCCCAAAAATTCATCAACACCCGTACATTTAGTTTTAACATATACCTTTTTCACGAAAAGATACTGAATATTACTGTCAAATATTTTGCAGTAAATTGTGTTCCACATATAAAAAAAATGATTTTGATTAAAAATAAATATCTATTGTTCAATAAATTGAATCTAAAGATTCAATAAATTCAATATTCATAAAGAACTTCCATTCACCCTTCGTGGTCACATTCGGGTCGATTCTACCAAGTCAGTTTTCAAAAACGTATTGTAACTAAACTATCCGTCCGAAGTGGTTCAAAAAATTACGGAGCATGCTTAGAACTTTCTAGATGATGTACGAAAAATTTATTTATAACAAATAAAATAGCTACATGTTAAAAAAAATTCATAAAGAGATGATAACGCAAAAAAGATACTTTTTTCGCTCAAAAAATCATAGTTCCGTGAATTTTCAACATTTTTACCGAAAATGTGGACGTGTTACTCCTTAGATATGCTACTTTTGGGGAAAAAAAAAAATAGTAGCATAGTGCGCGTTCCAAAAAAGGTATTTGTTCCGACATGGGAAGAGGGTAAATTTATTGGTATGAGGATACTTCGACGTGACGATTGAATATATAATACCATTTTTATTTTTCACAAATACATTATAGTTTTATAAACAAATGAAAAATAAACGAATTTAAAAAATTCGTCTCTTTTTAATTTGTAATTTTTGTAATTTAAAACAACCTTTTGTAATTTAAAAAATTAAACAATGGCGGATATAAGTCGATGGAGTAGGGAGCCTCTTTCAAACTGGTGGACAAAATATCGCGACCCCTACCCGACCGATTTTGATTAAATTGATACCATATATTCTGTATAATATTATCTAGGCTGTAGCATAGGCTTTTTTTTTTTTGGATGCCGCGTTCATTGTTTATTAATATTTAAAACTCAACATTTTCGTAAAAATCAGAGTTTTTTTCTTCAAATAGCTGTCACGTCTACGAAACTAATATAAATTTTTTTCCCTATACTACTCTTTAGCTATTACCTTGCTCTACTAGAATTTTTCACAGACGATGCATGACAGAAAAAAAATTGTTCATAAAACTATAATCTGTGAAAAATTATTTTATATATTTAATAGTCGCGTAAGAAAATGTTGTAATTTTTATACCTAGTTTTTTGAGCCCATACGATCGTCATATCAGACATGTCATCTTGCAAAAGTATATTTCATCGAAATGTTTGCCCTACGATCTTAGAATATAAGTTTGAACAAGTCTAGAAAAAAATCTCCAACTCTGTGGTTCCGTCGGCACTCAAACCTCCACACATTTCTCCATCTCTCTATTTCCACAAATAAAAAAATAATATTGCATTATACTACACGTAGCAAGCTATACACCTTTTTCTACTCACAATGCTGTCGCACGTGGAAGCACCACACTCGTTTTTGAGCTCAGGCAAGTAAAGAGAATGCCACTTACGTTATTATAAAAACCTATGAAGGAAAAAAAAAAAATGTGGAAGTAACGCTGCGGCATGCGTAAGCTATTTATCATCCCCCACCTAGTGAATTTACCCTCTCTGTGCCTAATCCACGGGGGGTTGAATGGAAAAGGGGTTGGTAATGGGGTATATAAAGAGCCGTTGCTTATCGAGTGAGAACACACGCAGTGCCAAGCCAGTCGATACGATGTATCGAGCTTGCTACACCTTTATATCAAATTTTGGTAAAGGACATTCTTTACTATTTTCTCGCCTCTAGCGACCAAAATAGGTTCGCCTCATTTTCAAAGAGCACGATGCTCCGTCCTCTCTACAATATATTCGTTCAATTACATAATTAACGTAATTTCATTGGCGCGTACTAACTTAAACGTCATGAAGTTTTCGTCGTGGGAACGCAACGAAAATCAAATCTTTCCAGTTGTTCGAATTTTCTTTTTAGCTGTGATTAAGCATACAAAATAACTAAATGAAAGATAAGCAAAGAAACGATGCAAACTTTGTCGTTAAACTCAACACATGCGATCCATAATGTAGATGCCTCTCATGAAATGATCGATAAGATTAATATAATATTTGAAAAAAAAAACAAAGGACAATAATGAAGTTTACATCGGAACGTAACGAAAATGATTTTTTTCTCATTGCTACTTTCTTGTGGAAAATCGAAGCTGGGATAAACTTCTTTTCCGGTCCTCCTCGGAGACCCTCGACATAAATTTACAGAAAAATAACAGGATAACAGGAAAGAAAATAAAGGAGCATTTTCATTGCGTTCAAATGATAAAAACTTCAACGGCGTCGCAAAGGATACTTATTTTCATCACAAGTGACGCCACTATCTGTAGCGCGTCTTTGGCAAACTTCAATATATTTTCGATCTTCGTCTTCGTTAATAAATTGTCTGCTTGTGTCATAAAGCCGAGTGTCGCGGCTGTACACGCGTACTTCGTACTCGCGAATAAGATGCGAAATTATAAGCGACGAAGGCAAATAGTCTGTTTCTTCTATCTCTCGCAATATTGTAACATCAAAGTTATTTGAAAAACAGACGAGCCTTCTTTTCACCGTCTAACGGAAGTAATCTTTGGCTCGCTGGAATTGTACGACGACGAAACGATAATAAGTTTTTACTCACGTTACAGCGATAGTCGGAGTATTGCTCGGATGTTGCTTGACGGTACAAGTTTTGGCTATCGTCGGCGTCGACGAGTGTCAGGTGACGCCTGTTATCCACGTTCTTGAGTATCCCGGATGCGCGCCGAAGCGTATACCGAGCTTCGCCTGTACAGGACGATGCAGCAGTTATTTGCAGGTGAGAATTACTGAAAAAGACCACGAGTCACGTTCTTTTCTTGTTCTCTTTCGCTTTCTTTCGACTTTTCGCAATTTCGAAGAAAAATGGAACTCAAAGTCCGGCTGATGCACGAACGCAGTGGAAATTTTAACGTACGTGCGTTGCACGTATTTGGGACACGAAAAAAAAAAAAGTGACGTGTCGACTTTTGGCTGTCGCTTGTGTACGTGATGAATAATTGTTAATGATTTTATTTCATTTATTACCTGTTACACGAAGGTGTCCGGCTCGAAAATTTGGCAAATGGAGAGAAGCTGCATGTGTTGTCAAGAGAGCGGCGAGAGAGAGGCGACCGTATCTCTGTTCTGTCCAAAAGCAAAGCCAGGCGAGAGAAGGTTTCGCAAGGTACTCTCTTTTTGGTTTTTATTTTTTTTATTTTTTCATTTTCCACCCACGTGTGTGCACTCGATACTCCGTATCCTCCGTCTTATTTCATTGATCAGTCGTGTAATGAAATAACTTTGGACTCTCGTTTAATTCGCACGAAGCTTTGTGAGAACGATGTTTCTGACACCGCGAGATTTACACCGCCATATTGTTTTTGTTCGGCTGCGCACACGTATATATGTTGGAACGTCGTGAGGGGAAGTGGCAAAAATTGCGCGGCAAATTCAAATCAAAACGCAACATAGCTACGTCTCGATGCCAAATATGAATTGCCTGTTTTCAAGCGATTCTTTGAGGAGTT
The DNA here is from genome assembly GCA_963932345.1 of Ophion ventricosus. Classification (NCBI taxonomy): domain Eukaryota; kingdom Metazoa; phylum Arthropoda; class Insecta; order Hymenoptera; family Ichneumonidae; genus Ophion; species Ophion ventricosus. Next base: position 20,674,258 of record OZ010722.1, read on the forward strand.
TCGAGACAGTTTATCCTTAGGGGAAATTAGGCGGGAGAGGAGGGAATTGTATTGTTCTTGAGCAGGACGCCAACTTCTACACACTAATATAACGTTCGTAAACGACAGGATAACTGTAATAAATTTTGAATTCTGCATTTAAGATTATTTTTACACGAGCATAATAATAATGTGTTTTAAATGTTAGATCGATGCGCATTTTGCGATTATTTTATATCAAAGAAAATTTGATAAATTTTTTCACGGTTGGCGACACTTATTCTGTTACCTCGAGCATCAGCGAGCGCAGCAAACGCACGTAGTCCATTAAAGAAAACAAAATTTACATTTCTTTATTAAACCGAATGAATTCTAAACGATAAATGTCAAGTGTCAATAATCAAATATATCAATTGTCTTTAAAAATGCATTTTATCGAAGATATTGCCGCGCCACGTGCGATTATTGGTATTCAAACACGCGCGTCATTTAGCCAATCGTGCGACGTTGCCACACTTCGCCTCAACGTTTTACGTCGGCGGGGGAGGGCAAAAAAACGTCGGCGTACGTCTCAACAATGTCCAACGCATTTATAATTCTTAAAATGGAGGAATAGCCTTCGTTAAACACGCCAGCAGCAATATAGGCTGCGATTTAAACGATTTTGAGCCCAGAATGGAGGTGTTTTGGAGCTAATCGCCAAACTGTTGCGTTGAAACTCTCGTTCGCCTTTTGGGTATGGCCACCCAAGCATCTTTCGAGTAAATCTTCCCTCGGCAAAACTTTGTAAATTGGTGAGAGATGCTGCTTCATCTCTTTCTCCACTACGAGCTATAACTCCGTAAATATTTCATATTTCCATCTTTCCCTTTAACAGTATCTTCTTAATATATTATAGTTTCGAAATATGTAAAAAAAAAAATTGATTTTGTGAAAATACTGAAGGGTTTTCTCCCGTTAAAAAATAAATTCGACGATGCGTTTCTTCGTTACCTTCGATTTATTACATTTTAATTTTTTATGTTCTTCTTCTTCAAGGTCATCACTAAAGCACCTTTGGAATGTATGTGTCGTCCGTGCACCGCCGTCGAGGAATACTCAATAATACCACAGGAAATAGCAGGCTTCGCCGAGGAGGGTCCTCTCACGACATCCGCCCACTTTAGAAGATCGTCCGGGCTCCAATAACAGACATTGGATATTTCACGCTGCAACGATACGACGATGAACTGTGGATCTCGAAAGAGACGGAAAAATCGTTCAACATGGATCCTCGATTATGACGAAAAATAAAATAGTATAATAACAAATGAAATATATGAACATTTTGCAAATGGGTTTTACGATTTTTTTTTTTTCTCCATCGAACGTGCCGTACCCGGATCGTAGAAAGTGTGACAATTTTTACAAGCTTCTGCGATTTTTCCCAACACGAATGAGCAGCGTCACAATATTTGGACCGTGCTTCGACGTCTTTTTTTTTTTTGTTGATAAAAATGGCTACGAGATTTTGGCGAAATTGTTGAAATTTCCATTTCATTCGCAACCACATTTCCTACACTTTCCATTTCATTCGAAGCTAAATTTCTCGTCGATCAAGCTTAAAGGGCGAGATCCCTTTGGACAGCCCAAAAAAAAGCGAAATTTTCAAGATTTTTTTGTATCGAAACTCTTCAATTTTTATGTGTACATACTAACATTTTTCAATTTGCGAAAAAGAAAGAAAAAAAAAGTCAGTATTTAAAAATAGCGGCTGTCTGACACTTGCAGGGTCTATTCTACTGTGATGGCTAAAAAAATAAGCTATTTTTAAATATTTTTTTTTGTTGTAAACTTCAATATGCAACAACAAAAAATGGTTTTCTATTCTATAAGAGTGTGGAGCGAACAAAATGTTTGCCCCGATACATGCAAAAGTTTTCAAAACAAAAACTTTAGTGTCTCATCATAACTCAAAAATTATAGACGAGCTGTTGGTCCGGCTCGTTGACATGTAACGCTGTGAAAAAAATAATTTTCTATAGTCAATTACGTGTATAATAAAAACCCTACTTTGTAATTCCGATTTATTTTATGGTTTCGCTGGAAAAAAAATCACAAAACATGCCTTTTTTTTTGGCCTCCAGAGTAGCCTAAGACACCTTAGGAGACGAAACTTTCGTGAATTTCGTACAAGATATAACTCGACAAGTATCCGATCGATCATTTTGAATTTTTCCACACTTTCAGATAACATAATTACCATCTGTGGTAACGAAAAATTCCTTGGAAATCATTTTTCAAACTATTCTTTCATCTGCAAAT
>OZ010722.1:20679040-20871774 GCA_963932345.1 Ophion ventricosus
GAGCGAGAGAGACAGAGAGGGTGAGAGGGAGAAGAGAGAGAGAGAGGAGGGAAGAAAAAGAAAAAGTATCGTGTAATCGTGTGATTCGAGGCGCGAAAAAAATGTTAACAAAACAGGGAGTTTGCGTTTTTTTTCGACAATCGTGAGAATCACAGCCGTATTCTCGCGTTTTCTTGAAGCAGAGGCTCGACCGTTTATTGTTCGAAACTTCAAACGATTGGGGGGGATCAGGGGGGGGGGGGGGCGGGTCGGTTCAGCCGTAAGCACCCTTAATAAGCTTTTCTTTTTTTTGTCTTTTCATCTCTGAATTGCTCTTTCTCTCGGTGAACGTGTTAGAATCCAGTAACAAGATTGGTTTTTATTTTTTTCCTTTGTGACACATTCGCACAATTAACTACAATGTAGCGCGTGCCAGGCGATTATCGAGCAGGCAACACACTCAACGCTTTTCTTTTTTTTCCGCATTACTCTCGACCAAGTTTCTACATTTGTTTTCTCTCTCTCTCTCTCTCTCTCTCTCTCTCTCTCTCTCTCTCTCTCTCTCTCTCTCTCGCTTACACTCATACGCACACACACACACATACTTTTTTTCACTGTTGATTATAAATAGCTAGTTATTTTTAAAAAATAGTAACGCCTCGTTAAAGCACACCATTTATATTCTTTCGTATCCTATTTGTAGCGTGCTTCACTACAAAAAATCAGCTTTCTCTTTTTTTTTGTCTCAGATTTTTCTTTTTTCGTTACCCTCGCGGAACATTCGAACGTACGCGTTAAATGACGAACGTTATTCTCGCAATGCAGTGTATTATCATATATATGTACATATATATACTTATATTTATATATACGTATATATATATCTACATATATATGTCCCAAGTTCTTATTCGTCTTGTTTATAAATTATTTTCTTTTCAATCGTTTACAATAGTAGGAAGAACACCATCGCTCTGGTTTTCAGACTTGGTTATCAACAGAGTATGCGTGCGGTTTTTCTTTCCTTCACATATATATATATATATATATATATGCGTCACTTTTCTTTTATTCTTTCTAATCATCAGTTTCCTGTTTTGCCTAGTACAGTCTTGCACGTGAAAGTATCCGGATGCCCTAATTTTTTTTTGTCGAAACTTATTGATCGTTATTAAAGCGTGTTTTTTTTTTTTCGAAAGGAAAGGAAATTTTTTCACATCGTCGTTTCATTCGATGAATGATGATCGCGCGAGTTTGCAGTGGGTTTTATCATGGATTTAAGCGTCGTGCGTCGACAGAGATGTGGTTAATCCCTAGTCTTTGTGTATTTTTTTTCTATCTCTCTCGCTCTCTTTCTCTCGTTCTCGTTCTCGTTCTCGTTCTCTCTCTCTCTCTCTCTCTCTCTCTCTCTCTCTCTCTCTCTCTCTCTCTCTCTCTCTCTCTCTCTTTCTCTCTCTCCCTTTCATCCTTTTGCAAATAAGAAATCCGATGGAAAAAAACCGATGATCTATCATGCGCCTTCATGCTCCACGACAGTCTCTTTCTCGATGTTTCACGTTCAAGGCACGTGACATAAAAAAACAAACAATATCTTCGGGCCATGGAGCATATATGTTTTATATGTTGTTGTTGTTTCCGCTTTATTTAAACTTCAAACCATTTTTTTTTATTTAATGAATTATATATAATAATGTTATCTTGCATTTAATTCTGTATCATAATGTTTTAATCTTTATCTTCATTATGTATAGCGTATCTCAAATACGGCCATTTTGTAGTGTACCGTAATAGTTTCATATTTATTTATTCTTTCACTTTTTTTTTCTCTTCGTCTTCTTCGTTCTCTTCCTTCCGTTCTTTGAAATCGTTTTAGCAATTCGATCGATCACTCCCTCCGATTCGCACATTATTTCTGCTGCAATTCGTTCCCCTACACCCCAGAACTATAATACATACACCTTCGCATAATTGCATGAAAAAAAAAAAAAAAACAATTTTTTTTTATACCCCTCCAATCCCGCCCCACGCGACCGTTCTTTTTTTCCAATTTTTGTTTTTCTTATCAAACCTTTCGTCCCTCGCGACGAGTCCAACGTGTTCGATCGCACACATGTCTTGCGAATCCGGCAATGTACGTGCCTCACGCATCGTCACTGTCGGGTTCTCGCAAACCGGTGAAAAACGACGTTAGCCCCTTTATCGCGACAGCATGACCCGGGAACTCACCGGTGTGCGATTCCCACGTAAGGAATGCCTCGTCCGAGAGTATATCGTTTTGTTGTAGCGACGTCAGTATCGCAAACAGCAAACCTTAAGAAGAAAAAAAAAACATTCGATTACAGAAAGAACTTTGGGATAATAGTTCATAAGTAATCGCTGTTTCTTTTAAGAGCTTTCACCAATTTGACGCTTGGAAAAATATAGAGTCGATGATAAGAATGGGAGTTGGGGGAGAATTGAGTCGACAAGAGACTAGCCTCAAAACTGGAGGCGAAATACTAAAAGATCAAAGTTTGAGGAAGAATCCGTGTAGACTGTGCGGGACGAAAAGAGAGAATTTGGAGCGTAGAAGGCAACGCGAGAAATTTAGAAAAATGATAAGTAAAGATATGCGGAAGAAGGTGGAGTAACTCTTTAATGAAACAAAGAAACGGATAGGATGGAATGAGGTGCTAAATGGAGAAATTAAGCCCGTACTGTGTGCATATGGTGCAGATCAAATAAAACAAGAAGTAAAAAGGGGATAAGTTGATAATGTATAACGGAAATGTAATAATAATGAAAAGAGATCAATAGGAACCAAAGAAAAGATTATATGTAGACGCAAGAACAGTATACGAGAAAATTATGTAACCGCTGTAAATTGATGTTATATTCTTAAGCCCGAGAGGCAAGAATGGCTGAATGAAATCTTTCTATAAAATAATTGTTATGTTCTATAAATACATTATAGTTGTGTGAACAAATGTAAAAAAAAATTAATTCAAGAAATTAGAAAGTGGCGGAGATATGTCGTTTGGATATAAAAAAATTACCAAATATTTTTGGGTTAATCTCCATATATTTGGTCATTTTTTATTCATTTATTAAACTCAACATTTTGGTGAATATTAGTTTTTTTTGCTCAAAAAAATCTGTTATCTCTACATTTTTTTATATTTTCCCTACGCTACACTTGAGTTATTACCTTCCTCTGCAAGAATTTAAAAAAAATATTTTTCAGACGATGCCTGACAGAAAAAAAAACTCCACTTTCGGCGCAGATTTTTAAAAGAAAGTCCGGACGACTTGAATCGCCGCCATTTTTTTTATTTTGCTAGTTTTTTTTTCAAATTGATTCATAAAACTATAATGTATTTGTAAAAAATTAAAGTTATTTTTATATATTTATAAGCCGCGTAAAAAATTGTATCATTTTTATACCTATTATCAACCCTTCAATGTTCAATACCGCTATTATCATCCTCATTATAAAGGGAATTTATACGGAGAACTTGAGAATTGTGAACTTTGCTACTTTTTTTAATAGACTAAAGATAAAAATTCACCGTGACGTGTCATCCGAAAAAAAAAGAGAACAACGTTGACTCTCTTCTATTTTATTGATGGGTCAGATTTCTCACCTGGCGGATGCTCCAATTTGTGAACGTACGCTTGAATAGCGAAAAGACACTGCAATTCCAGATCGGCATCGGTATCGATGAAACGCTTAATGAGGGTTTGGAGATTTTTGAAAGCATTCTCGTTTAGTTTCCACACTGTGTGGCGTTCCTCTGAAAAAAATACATTTTTTAACGAACGTTATTTTTCTTTCCACCGTTGCCGCTCAAAGTTTCCACCATTGCCGCTCAAAGAATTACAAAGTGGAAGATGGTTTTTGTACGCACCGACAGTCACGCTGAGTATCGCCGTCATTAAAATTCTGATGAACTGCGGCTCGTTTACTCTACTGCCAGCGTTCGCCTGAGACACGTGAAAGATTGGAAAATAAATAAACGATCAGAACTCCAAGAAAATTAATCCGAGAATTTAAGCTGCACAGTATATTCGAAGACAAATGCACAGCCGAGAATAAAGAAAAATCTTACGAAATCACTTACCAATATCCAACTGCAGATGTTATCAAAATCGCTATCACGCATGAGTTTCACGAGATGATCGTGAATTTGCTCATTCGTTAATTGACTACCGGAAGAGGTTAGGTCTGAGCTTTTGCACTCGCCATTGAGGAATTCCAATTTCTGAATGGAAGTAAATAATTTAAAAAAAAAGCAGTTTTAATTTTCAAGTAATCGTGGCTCAATTGTTTGCGAGCGGTAATTCCGTGATAAATGGACTTACGTATTGTTTAATGATGCTGTCGATATTTTCCAACGTCGTGTCGGTAATGTCGCTCCATTGGAGTCCACTTTGGTCCCATTTATCCGCAACCCATTTGGGGCCTTGATCTCTCGCAAGTTTTGCGAGCAATTCACCCATCAATTTGCCACCTTTGCCGATACTCTTGAGAACCGCTGCGGTCGTCTTCATTTCGACAAGAGGATGGGCATTCGATACTACCATGTTCGCTGCAAAAAAATCGAAGAAGAAAACAATTGGTCGGTAGCCCTGATAGCGTGTTTTTGATAATAAATGTTTTTTTTTTTTTAATTAATCTTCAGGCCTGTTGAGCTTATATAGCCAGCATTGTTTTTTTTTAACCTATGGTATGAGGTTGTCATCATTTTATTTGTTATTGCTTAGTTATAAGATAAAAATTGCATACGTTGAACGAAAACTTACACAGTAGCTCGGCGAAATACGTCCAGATTTTAGGTATATCAATGACTAGGTCGTCCGCCGACTCCAGAACTTTTTCAAATCTGCAAACAGAGAGAGATTCGTTCGTAATAAAGATACTTTCGTTTTGGAAACGTGGGGTATGGTTGATGTTTTTTTACTTTCTCGTCAGTATCCTTTTGGCTAGACAACACAAAATCTCACATTCTTCGGAGACTTTACTCTAGTTTATCGATATTATCATCATTTTGTAGTGTTGAAAATTTGCACGCTCATATTCAAATATTGAGATATGTAAAATTGTATCGTGACTGAATGACTGGCTGACGTATAAGAGAACGCAGAGCCTAAACTGCTGAAGATAGGAACATGAAATTTGAAAGATATATTCCTCAAAAGGTTTAAAGGTGCACTAAGTAAGGATTTTTCGAAAATCCTAAGAGAATTAAATGGAATGTAAAGGTTTGCATGGAAAATTATATTTCTTGCGTGTATCAATTCTGAAACTTGGTATAAATATTCTTCAAAACAAATAATAAAACGCAAATTTTCAGATTTTTTAAAACCAATCCCTAATAAGATCGAGATAAAAATTTATGAAAGAAAGTCAAAATTGTTTTCTAACATTTTCTTAGGCTCCAACATTTTCTGAATTATTACAGGTCTTCATTAAGGAGGGAAAACCCTTTACAATGTTACAAAAATCGATTTTTTTTTCACATATTTCGAAAGTATAATATATTGAGTATACTGGAAAATCGAAAAAACGAAATATAAAATATTTACGAAGTTATAGCACATAGTCGTATAGCACATTATCGTATTGAAACTTTAACCGCGATTATCTCGAAACTGCATTTTCAACAACTGCTCATGTTATAGCTCAAAAAGTTATTGTTTGATCTGGATAAAATTTTGGAAGTTTTCTCACTATAACATTATCGGAAGGATATACCTGAAGTTTTAAGGTTATCGCGTAAATAAATTACTTTTTTGGGGTAAAAATTGTCGAGAAAATGGTGAAAAAATATTAAAATTTGATTAAAAAGCCTACTTAATTTTTAATTTTATATTTTTTTTATATTTTTATAGGTCGTTCCCTTACACATGTCAATAAACGAAAAATATTTTCGATTTCTGTTTCAGATCAATAGAAAAAAATCAGACGACTAGAGCACTTTTCGATATCACGCAAAAGACGCCTAAAGGAATACTTCATAACGCCGCCATTTAGTTTTGTTACAAAAAAATTTAACACTTGAAGGTTGTAATAAGATAATGTGAAAATTAAAAAATGATGCGATTATTTTATCAACTTTAAAAAAAATTCATGAAAAATGACTAATTTTCGGGCGTCTAAAGGGTTTTCCTTCCTTAATACTTTTATCGTTATTGTTTCTTTTCGATTCAGTTGCGAAAACAAATAAGATTGATTTAAACATTTATAAGAGGAAAGATAAAATCGCACTCACTCGGTCTGGATGAGCGAAAGTGGGATAACATTGTTGTTCACCATGTGAACGAATAACGCGGAGAACTGTTGACGCACAGCGGCAGTTCTCTCGAGTACTCCATTGATGGATTCACGGACGAACAGCTCGTGGGTCGAACTGTCAAAGTGATCTTGGAATTGTTCCATCGTGGTCTAAAAAAAAAAAAAAGAAACAAAATTGCAATTGCTTTCTTTCTCGTCTTGATCTCGCGACGGAAAACTTTTTTTAACTGTCCGCTTTTCAATTTGCTCACTGCCCCCGTATGAAAATTTCGAATATCCGAAATTCTACGACAGCGAGAGCGGCAAATTGAGAAGAAGGTATTGCATAATATTGCACACCAATGACTCAAGCATCTCTCAGGGTTCGTCAGAGATGGATCTAAGGAGCGTGCGGTTGAGCCGTAACGGCAGAAATTGCTCAACACCGTAAAAAAAAAACAAAAAAAAAAGCCGAGAAGGAAAAAGTTGACGAGACTTACTTTGATGAATGTGTCGATGTTGGGTTCGCAGACTGCATCGTCGGTGATTGATTTTACAATACGAATAAGTTCGTCCTCGGTTTTACGAGGCTTATTACTACTGCTAATGCTACTGAAGCTGCTGCTGCGACTAGTAGTAACGATCGAGGTCGGTTGTGGTTTCATTTTCATTGATGGCGGTGGCATCGATATGCTTTGACTTCGTCCGCTCTCCATAAGTGCTTCTCTACCGCTCGAACCACTGTTCATGTGTTGGCTACTCATTCGTGAACCTTTGTTGTCTGTATAACCGAAAAAACACGAATACATCATCAGCCAGCGTCCAGCACAGCAATAATTCGATAAGATTTGGTTTTTTTTTTTTTCAGTATCCTTTTGGCTAGACAACATCAAGCTCTCTTATTTTCTTCGAGGCTTTTCAATGTATCGAATATTTATCATCATCTTGGCATTCGCATTTCGGCAAAACGATTGTAGTTACGAAAAAAATCTTTATTATTTGTCTCTTACCCCATCCCGATTTGTATTCAGGTCTACCGTAATCTCTGGGTCCGGTTGATCTCGATCTGGGGGAAAAAAAAAACAAGGATGCCTTTTAAAAATTAGTTCGAACGCTGTCGCGATATGTGTGAAAACTTTAGCGTCAATGTGTCAGTACGTTTATCTCCAATCACGGTAGTTTTAGAAGATTCAGAAACTCTAGTCTGAAAAATTGTATCATCATGATATGGCTGTTGGGCAAAATTCGTCCTGGCTTGATGTTATTGAGAAGGTACGACTATGACTTCGGGGCCAACAAAGAAAATTTCCAAGCAGAGCTAGATTATGCTCGCCGAACGAATCAGCTGTTACGCCCGACGTTGACAAGTCTATGGGTGCTAATTTCGTCATTATGATAATATTCAACCGGAAGTTGAAACCGTTTTATAATGTAGTGCTTGAATTACACGGTGAAGTTCGAATTTCCGATTTTTTTTTACAATATCTATTGTGTCTAATTTATCAAAAGTCAGTTTTCACTTTTGACACTTCCGTTCGATCGTCACCATAAGACGACGTGCTTCACTAACTCAAAGTGTGCTGAACTTTACAATTTTATTACGAAAAAACTAAACGGTCAATATAGCTCAAATTTATCTAAAGAGTGCACGACGTATTCGCCAACATCATACAAAGAATTTCAGGCCCGAAAAAGTTGGATTATTCTTAATGATCGTACCTCCTCTTAGCAATATTTTTTTTTCGTGTCTTACCCAGATACTTGGAAGGTCGGTCGTTTGTCGAGATCACCGGGATTACTGTCGAGAAGAGCGAACTTGTTTGGCGTCAATGTTTTCGACATTGCGGCCGACTGCGCTCCCCACGTATAAGTTTGCCTGCTGCCCAGTCTCAACTCGTCAGGTGGAATCTGTGTCGAACAAACAAAAAGTACAATTGAGCTCTCGTTAGTTTTCGTGATAATTTGTTCGCACGTAAATTACGATGTTAATACTTACAGCTTTCAAACTCAATTTGGAAGCTTCTACGGAATAAGGTTGTCGTGTTTTGCCAACGGCTTGAGTCCATCCACCGTCCATTTCGCCTCCACCACCTTTCGTAATTCGATGAAAAGTACGCGTGTTTAAAAAGGTAAAATTTCACAACGTAAGAACGGTCGACGAGGCACCGTTGTCAGAATATTACGAGCAATCAAATGTTATTCAGAAACTCCAGTCTGGCATGACTCTACGTATCATCACAGAGGAGAACGAAGACTGGAAAATGAAGCGAGAGAGAGAGAGGAATCAATGAAAACTTACGTGTCCTTCTTCGGTCGTTATTTCGATCGTCTTTTCTAGGTGTGCTTATTGGTGTGCTGTTCAGTTGTACGTCGGAACGTTCGCACTCGGCCTCCTTCTGTATTTGATCCATCGTCTTGGGTCGGTTCTCGTCTCGCCTCGGTACCCATTGATTCGCCCTCAAGTCAATCACGTCTTGTATCATAAAACGTATTCTCGAGCTTATCTTCTTTTGTGTGCCCTTCTTGCCGGCAAGCTCGGCCAATTGAGCGAAATACGCATCAAGTGACTCGTTTTTTTTCGCCGTGGCTGGTCGTTCCTCCAATGCTTTGCCGATTGTCGTCAATAATTTACACAAACATTCGAGATTCTCCTCGTCGGTCTTCGACAACAAGTGATTTATGCAGAAGTGCATTATCTTCGCCATTATCATTCCTTTTTTGAAGAGCTCACCGATGAATCTGCAAATGTTTCGAGAAATGAACACTCTCGCGATTACTTTGTACTTTATTATCGCGTATCTTGGCAATTTATCCGCGTTACTCCATTAAATGCTAGCTTGGACGAAACGTGAATGTAATCACCTTATGTTGCCGACCGATCGAACACGAAGTCGACGATCGTACTCCTCGAGACTCGTTTGAAGCTCTTTTTTCTTCTCCTGTAAGCCATTTAGAGGAAAGTCTTGAAAATTTGAGGAATGATAGTTCTTGATAGAATAATAATACATTAATTATTGTAGAATTTTTCACTAAATAATTTAGTAATTATAAACATATGAATTTAAAACAGTCGCGTAATTCATATATTACGGACGGTAATACCTTAAACGCGTTTTTCTTAAAACTACTTTTTCCAACCTGGTTTACAAAAAATCTCGAATTCTATTTAAACGATTGACTTCAAATTTCGTATGGACGAATTTTCTCTGGTCCGGCCATAATGACATTCTTATTGGTCAAGAAGATTGGTTTTATTTCTTCTTCGGATAAATGGGAGCTTTGGAATCATGTCAACCGCCTCAACCCTTTTTTTTACGGCTATATTTAGAGGCCCATAACTTTTTTCTATTTTTTTTCATAAGTTCTTCAAGCTATTTTTCTTTTATCAAGCCCGAAATTTAGGCCTCCAGACTAGAATACTGCCTTAAGAGAAAAAAAAAAATCCAAACTCACCGGGTCCGTGCAGTCATCGATTTCCTTCAATTTACTTATTCTCGCATGTTCGTCTTCGTTGTTTTTCTGGAATTGCATTTGACACCGCTCTATGATCAACTTTCGGAAATTAACTTCGGTGCCAGCTTGAGCCGGTGAAGCTTTCGCGTTGTCCTGACCATCGTCGCTCGCGTCAGGTTTCCTCTCTTCAGTCGAGACTTTCATCTGAGCGAGTTCTTTACACATGAGGGCGTACGCAACGGAGAAATTAGGTTCTTCGACAGCCTTGAACGAGATAAAAAAAAAACAATTGATATGCATAAGATAAAAACAATTATCATGATAATTGAATAGTGGGGCTTTTCACGAGAGCTACGGTGTCAAGTAAGATTGTTCCGATGACTCACCTTTTCGAAGACCAAATGAATGACACCCTGCAACTTTTCTTGCGTATCGATTTCCAATGACCGGACCTGCGACACCAGAGTATCGAATTTCTGTGGTGTCAGTTTGTTCAGTACGCTTCGTACTTTCTTATAAAGTGCCGCTGTCTTAGCGTCCTCCTCGCCACTATTTTGTGGCTTCAGACGTGCCGGTCGCCACGCGTTTTCCGTCTCGCGAAGCTTCACATCCTCCCGGAGCGACAATGACACATGAATCACATTTGGTTTTGTCGGTTTTGATTTGCCCTGATAACTCTTTTTCGTCAACATTGGCTGTAATAAATGATAAATAAAAAAAAAACGATGTATCAATATCGGTTGCTATGCTCCAACGACAGAAAAAAAAAAACGTTGCAAGTTTACTTCAGTAAATAAGTTTGTCTGTCAAAGACTTTTCAGTCCACTACTTTCATTTTTTTTTTTAAATGAAACATCATGCGTATCGTAGACGGAAGAGGGTACACGAAAAAGTGGAGAAGTAATACTAACCGGTTTTGCGTTGTAAGAGGACTTTGCGAAGACAGGCAACAGAGCGTCGTGTCTGCCGACGTTCGAATCCTTGAACGGCCTGAATTCCGTACTACGGCTCTGCTGAGAAAAATATATTCACGTTCATCAATTACATTCGGGGGTATTAATCTACGACCAACAGGGTGTCTAATTTTGACCAGAACTGAAATTTCATGACATTTAAGGGATCTTTAAGGCAAGAAATAGAGATTTTTTTTCATGACTTTCTTGTATAAAAGGATTCTTTATAATTCTTTAGTGCGTTGAATTTCCTAAATTTTTATATTTATATTTCTTTGAAACAGTGTGTTGATTTCATGACATTTGAGACTTTTCATGACTTTTCAGTTCGTTAGACACCCTGGACCAATGGTGTTGAAAAAAAAAAAAAAATAACAGCTCGTGGAACATAATACGTACCTTTGTACTACTTTCTTTGAGTACAACATCCATTTCCGGTAAGTGAGGCGGTCGGACTCGACTTTTCGGATCGTCCTGCAGTCTCATGAGAAAATCACGACCGTACTCTCTCTTACCCGTAACGTTTCTCGGGCTCCATTGATTGTCACCGTATACGTATTTGAGACGGGGCAGAGGTTTCGTTGTCGTAACGTCATTATCATTTGGCGGCTCGTTTTCGTCCTGTTTCACAATAACGGGAATTTCCGAGTCCTTTGTCTCGTTCGTTGACGCATGAAGTGCCGAAACTTTAGCGTTCTCCTCGTTCTTCTGCGCGACTATCGTCTCAACGTCGATATCGTCCTTGACGGTTATCTTTGCTTTGTCGACGATGTCGTTGGTTAATGTCTTTATCGGTAAATTGCATGTTGACTGATTCGTATTTTCGCTTTCCTCGATTTTCGGCGTTGCCTCTTTGACAATCGTATCTTTGTTATTCTGTTGGGTAGTTGATTGTTGTTGCTGCTGCTGCTGCTGCTGCTGCTGCTGCTCATCGACGATGAGAGCTTGCGTAGGAGGTGTAGCCGAGACCAACGTTGGTGCGACACCAACGTTTTCTCTCGTCACATCGGACTTTACAATGTTTTTCGACTTTTGCGCTTTACCAGCGTCTATCTCGCTACTCGCCTCGATCTTTGTCTCATTGTTTTCCCGATCTTTCGTGACCTTCGGACTTTCGCGAACGTTACACGTGTCCGCGGGAACATTCTCGTCCTTGCTCGGTACAGGTGCCACCGCCGGAGGAGCTTGGGACTGTCCTCGATTATCCTGTTGTTGTTGTTGTTGTTGTTGTTGTTGTTGTTGTTGAGTCTGCGCTTGTGTCTTGCCTTCAGGCTTCGACGTTGCCGCGGGATTCACGAAGGCGTCCATGTCCGTTCCCTCTTTCTCCAATCCTTTGCGATTGAGATCCTTGTGTTTGGATTTGTTTTTACTCTTTTGCTTCTGCATCGCTTTACCTGGTTCGAAACGAAAAAAAAAAAAAAAATATTGCGTATGAGTATCAACGAACGACCAATCACGTTTCTTCATAAATTTATCCTCGTACGAAATTATTTTAGTAATAGAGTGTCTAATTTTGATAAAAAAAAACTGAAATTTCATGACATTTAAGGATTTTTCAAGTCAACAGGACACCCTGATTAAACAGTACGACGCTATGCTCCCACGAAAATAATAACTGCATATTGAATATTACAGTTTCAATCATTCGATGTGAATAGACTTGAGTAGCTCAATCTTCCACACTTTCAACAACAACAAAAAATGTACAATTCAGTGTTACGAGAAAAAAAAAAAAGTTCAATCGTAAAGTATTGTCCATTCGTCATCGTGTAAGCTCAAGAGAAACGGATAAAAGTCTTCGGAAAAGAAATTTTCTCCAACGCAGTGTTGCGGTGAAAGGGGACAAAAAAAAAAGTGAGAACGGATTTCGAAATGAAAGAAAATATGCTGGCCATCGATCGCGAATGGTTGGGAATGGGAAGGAAAAGTGAGTATACCGGCCGGTTCTCTTCTCGGGTCAGGGATAAATTTAAACACCGGCCTGTGAGCATACTTCGAGGATGACTTTTCACTCAAACTTGTGAAACTCACACGGGACGCACTCGATAAATTCGGCAACGCGCAACGCTTGCGAGTGTAAAAGTTCTTGAATAAAAACGCGTATGGAAAAAAAAAAAAAAAAAAAAAAGCACACGTATATGAAATTTTCAATTGAATTTAACGAGTAACCGGGGTGTACCGTGATCTCGAGATCCACGACGACTGCGACTTCGCGATCTCGAACTACTTTGTGCACGTCCACTTCCATTTTTTCTTCGCTCGCTCATCTCTCCTTCTCATCGATTCACTAACGAGTGTTCTATTTGTTTAATTTTTCAATGCCTTTCGAGCAATCTTCTATCCTAATTGGACAAAGCTTCAAGCTGTCTCCGTTGAACAAAAAAAAAATGTACACTTTTGGTGCATCGAAACGAAAGTAAAGAAAATTAATGCACAGCGCAATTGCCGCTCATACAGAGAGCATTAAGCCCTTTCTTTTTTCTTTGTTTTTTTTTTTTTTTTCGTTGGTTCTTGGTTTTTCTCTCTGTGGCTCGGATTTCAGGAACGCTCGGCGAAGAGATCGCAGCTAAGGAGCACTGGTAGGGCAGTTACAGCAACGCACGAGACAAGATCACAGCTGCACTGATTCAGAATTTATTTATACGACCATCGTGATTGCTTGCCAACCGTCGATTTGGCTTCAATTTTCTTT
The DNA here is from genome assembly GCA_963932345.1 of Ophion ventricosus. Lineage (NCBI taxonomy): Eukaryota > Metazoa > Arthropoda > Insecta > Hymenoptera > Ichneumonidae > Ophion > Ophion ventricosus. The sequence goes on from OZ010722.1 coordinate 20,692,371, forward strand.
TTCTTTCCGTCGCACGCTAATAACGCGCAACGAACGTGAGATTTTTCTTTTTCACTCGTATACACGAGGAGAGAGAACGGGAGAGCACGAAACGTGAAGCTTTTCGACGCAGTGACAAATTTTCAATGTCTCGAGGAAAAAAGTTCTTCAATCGCTCGTTTTTCCATCCCTTCTCACTCGCAATACGAATCAATTTTTTTTTTTCAACCGATCACCCTTCGAACGTGTAAGGCCCATTTTTTTTTGTCTCGCAATTCCTTTTAGAAAACTCGCGGAATGGAAAGTGGCGTAAGGTAAAAATATTTTCAAAGCCGAGATGACTCTAGCGGGAGGGTTGGAAAACGTGTGAGAAATATAAGCGCGACTTTCACGTGTCTATTTTAACTTGCAAACTGGCGCAAACCGAGTGCCACGAAGAGAAGGAGATGAAGATAAAGACAGCGAAAGAGGGAGGGAGGGAGGGAGGAAGTGGAGGAAGGGAGGAAGAGAGAAGAGCATACGGCGTACAATATCTTAAATTAGTTCTCGTCCAACGGGAAAGACGAGCACGCGCATTGAAGATTCCTCGTCGGAAAAGATATCGTTGAAACGAGCCGAGGAAATGATAATAAAAGAAAAGAAAAAAAAAAAAAAAAAAAGACAAAAAATGTGCGTCTTGTCCCGCGAGTGTCTGCCGCGCACTCTCAATACCAAATATGTCTGGCCTTACTAATCTTTGCGGCTCCTTGAAAGAAGGATTAAAAAATTTCTCATTCGAGCGAAGATGAAATCCGATTACGTGTTAATAACTGTATTGTTTTTTTTTTTTTTTTCTTTTCTAGATGATAATTCTCTCGTATTGAACGGACGAATTAAAAAATAATATTGAAAAAACAAAATTTCTTCAGCACGGTTTAACATTATTGGAGACGTAACTTGATGGAGGTTTTTTTTTTTTCTTTTTAAAATCCCCACATCTTTGTTCGTTATCCTCGTGGAAATCGAGTGTTTTCAAACATACATAAATTTCCGGTCAATTTTTTCAGTGTTTCTTTTCGATCTGACACTTCTCTCTCACGTGTCAAAAAGTTTCTTCGGCGATGGAACGTCGCGGCATGGCGAGACCACAAACATGTTTTTTTTTTCTTTCTTCTTTTCTTTCGTTTTACCAACGAATTCGTTGTTTCCAAGGTACGACACGTTTCGCGAGTAACATTAGTGTTTAAGAAATAAAATGGGATTTTGGCACTTGAAAAACTCGACGAATGTCTCTATGTGTATAGTTCCTTTTTGCACGCTTAAAGGGCGCACCAGCGGGGCGCGCCACTGACACGCTCGATCGTTTCTGCAAACGCTCGAGGGGGAAAGAAAAAAAAAAACAGCGTAGAATCGCATTTTCGAGGTTATCGATAGTGTGTGTAGTCAAACCCTCGGAATTATAGTTCGAAAATTATTACTCGAGAATTTTTGGCAATAATTCATCAGTATTTATCACACCGTTTGTCGAACATCTGTCGATCCGAGTGACATACTTTGGAATTTCTCATGTCTTTCGTAATCGGATAATGTTGAATTATGAATCGTGAATAAATGAATTGTTATCGTTCGTCAGAGTTCGTGTTTCTTTTCGAACAAAATGGACAATCTAGTTTTCGCGATTAGGACATATTCTCGTACACATGGCAAAGTCGTGGATGACACGAATGGACTGAGAAAGATTTAATGGAAAGAGGTCGAGGCAACTTTTCGCAACTACCAGAAGATACGACAACCAAGTTCGAGGAATAATTTTTCCACGAGTCTACATTGTAAGATCGTGTCTCAATTTTTTTTTTCTTCCTCAATGCGGTATTTAAACCCAAACTCAAGCATTCTAAATTAATTAATTTTAAATAAATCAAGCGGAATATTTTTTTTTCTTCAAGCTGCATTATTAACCTTCAATCTGCCGTTTTTTTTTTTTTTTTAATACGTTATCTTAATTTTTCATAAAGTTACGATTTTGTGAGTAAATCACTGTTTTTCTACCGAGTTCTACAAAAAATATATTTAAAAAAATTATATTTCTACAATTTTCTGATTGATATATCAAGTTGTGAAGGTTTCGAACATTAGCATGAATTTTTTTGAATGCATCAACAGGGTGAAAAACCGGCCGGACGTGAGATATCCACGTTTACAGACGGGAGGTGTCGAAAAAAACGTTCACAGACGAAGAGTTAAATAATCCTTAATCATCGAATAAAGCTTCAGGAAACGAAAAAAATTTCTATACGCTAAACTTTGGATGATTCGCTGATCCTAATTGTGCTAATTCTTGCCAGACGATTAAAAAAAAATCGAGCCATTGACACGTTCTATTATGACAGCTGGATCGAGGGCCCGTGTTAAACGAGGCGTTAAAAATGTGCTTCGAATCAATAGTTCCGAGCCTCAAACATTAAGACTAATAATGATGGCCTGATTGGTTAACAAACTGTGCGAGACATATTCTCTCTCTCTCTCTCTCCCCCCTCCGCGGCACCTGAGAGGCGAGAAAACGACCATACGAATGTGACAAACACCTGCCAAAAGATATATCCAATTTGACGAAAATTGTCAGCAACGCTTAGATAAATATTTTTTTTATTACGAAAAAAATTAAATGCGACTACGTAATTGCTCAAAATATTACGAATAAAACAAATTTAAAGGGTTACGTGGGTATGAAAATTTCAAAAAAATCTATTTTTAAAATTTTATTATCTAGTACAATATGTCTAGAATATTCTCCCAAAGTTTTAAGTCTATCGGAGTAAAAGTCTTGGAGAGAGAGAGAGCCTTTGGGCATTCCCCCCGTTGGGAAAGACCGGCCGGGAGCGACGCAGGTATACGCATTTTTCTCAAAACACTATTTTTGAAGTCGGTGGACACTTTTTCTCAAAAACGAATGCACCGATCTTATTGAAATTTTGCACACTTTTTCAAAATAGCATTGACTAGTGATTGAAAGGTTTTTTTTTCGATTAAAACTAATTTTACGAGGCTATACGTAGTGTAAATTGTGCCAAAAATTAAACTATTTTGCATACAACTCGGGCAAAAATTTAAATGTCAATTTTTTTAAAAATCCTTCGTTCAATCACGAGGTATAGTTATGTACTAACAGAAAAAAATTGGTTTTTTTTAATTTCAGATGAAGCTATCACCACCACGAGGACACTTTTTTTTTTTGAGGGGTCTCCGGAAACCAGGTCCCACCAGCTGAATTCCCCCAATTTTTGGATGACATTTTTTTAAAATATTGTTGAAATGTTGCTCTTTTATGTGCTTAACATTTTGAATAAAATAATTTATATATTTGAAAAAAAAAAAAGAAAATATGCTTTTTTGGCTTCGAAACCACGTAAACCCACGTGACCCCTTAAAAAAAGGTGGATTTAGAATTATGTGTAACGTCTGTCAATTAGCAATTAAACGATACAAAACTACACTCGATTGAAGAAATTAAATTCGACTTGTTTGCTCTCATATTCGTTTCTTATTATTCTCTGTATATCTATGTACGTAAGATACCTCTCTCCCCGAGAGACACTTTCATTTACTCGGCCTTGGACAATCTACGCGACTGTTTAAAAAATGCAAACAGGTCAGTCTCATGTAAGCTTACGATTCATCATTGACTTATAAAATCCCTTACCGACCAAAAATCATGCTATTGAAGTTTGCATCTTTGGAATTAAACGAATATTTTTTTTATCCAATATTTCACTTTTAGACTACAAATATCACTGAAATATTTTCGGGATTATTATTAGGGATGCATAAGCAAAAATTGCAAAAGAGAAATTTAGATAGTATATAAATGAAAAAGTAACGAAGGATTTTCGTTGCATTTCAACGTTGAAAACTCCATTTAGAAATCAATCTTTCGAACGTTATCACGAAAAACGAAGCGTTTACATCGTATTAAAATTTGCATCGTTGGAATGCAACGAAAGTATTTTTTTTTTCCCATTAGCCAATTTTTTTTTTTGACACAATTTAGGCGAAAAAAATCTCTGAAATAATTTTGAATATCCTTACTAGAGATCCATAATCTAAAAGTGCGAAAGAAAAATGTTAATAGTAATAAAAATAATGAAATGTAAAAATAAAGAATTTTCGTTGCGGGGGTGTTCTTTTTTTCTCGTCTTTTTTTAAGAATAGAACGAAACGTGCTCGAGTCTTTTCATGCACACAAAACGTTGGGGCTAGAAGTAAAGACTACATCAACGTGACCAAAAATACAAATCATCGCGGGCGATGAATGAACACCCGCAAAGATTCGATGTCTATTTTCAGTAGCTATTCTATTCATTGGTTTCTTTCTCCTCGTCGATACGAAAAAGCTTTTCTTTTCCTCCGAAAGCGCATCATTCTTTTTGTTTTTGCAGCAACGTGCATAAGTTTTTCCTCCGAGAATTATCAAAAATTTGCTCCAACGAAGAACGTGCTTAGTTGAGAAAAAAAAAAAAAATTCAGAGCGCAATCAAAATTTTACAGGCACGAGTCGAAATTACGTCGAAGAAAAAGAAAAACGTTCGATACGTTTGGTACGAGTGTGCACGAAAAGCCACGAGGCGTCCTGTGTTAGTAAGCGGAGAAAGGTGTGCGCACAGCGGATAGGTAAAAAGATGAAGAAGGAACAAGTCCCCCCCGGAGCAGGTCTGACCGCATTCTCAAACGGGCGCAAGGCCCACCATCGAGAGGCCAACATGGCGACCATTCTTTCATCGAACGTGTACAAAGATGGCCTCGCACGATCGCTCGTCACGTGATCAACCGCGTAACCATATATGCTCGGCAAAGTTATAAGACGTTCGATGTGAAAAAAATAAAGATCGAACATTTTATTTCCTCTGGAGGAAAGACGATGTTATATTTTTTTTTTTTTTGCTTTTTTTTTGCTCACAAGAAATTTCGTCGATAGTGATAAGCACGCGAGGTGCCACGCGCTTATCACTGTCGACTAAATTTCTCGAGCTTTCGGTTCGTCTCCTCCGCAGGCGCGCCACGTGAAGAAAACGTGCTCGAGCCGCGTTTCTTCACTCGATTGCCCGAGTTACTCCGTGATTTCGACTCGTCCTCGTTTTATCCATTTTTTTTTTTTTACTTTTTAAGGAAAACGAGTGTTTTCCTCGATTGAATATTTCGAAGATAGGCAATAAAAGAGGAAAAATATTTCCTTACTCCAAAAACATGTTACGGCGAATTATCGCGAAGATGACAAGTATAGTGTGTTTTTTTTTAAATTTTTTTTTAAGAATAATCGAAGATTCATTTGGAAGTGATGTTTCACGTGGAGTTAAAAGACGAGAATGGAAAAAAAAAAAATTCGTTTTCTCGAATATCCTTGAAACTCGATTCGAGCAAAAACCACAAACACGACGAATAGTTTTTCGACGAAATTGCGAAAAATCACGACCGCGTGGATGGGTCGAGACACGAGGCGGCGGCCATATTGATAATAGCCGAGCGCGTCAGTATTGTTCGACCTCGATAGAAATTCTACCGACTCTCACACGATATCGTTCGATAAATTTATTTCTCACTCATATATAAAATATTCTCGGCTCAACCGCGAGGCGATTCTTTTATTTTCACGATATTTCAGAGTTTTTTTTGGAGTGAATCGAATGCAAGGGGGGGGGGGAGGGAGCACGTGTAAAAAAAAAATCATTGATGGCGTGAAAGCCACGGGGCGTGTTAACGGGAAACGGAAGCGCTTCAAGAATCCAAAATGTCCGCCCCGACCACGTTGCGCGGTGGAAAATTATTCCCTTTTACTCCATTTTTTATTTTCGCCCCAATTTATCTCAATCTCACGGGAAAAAAAGACATCCTCACGGGAAAAATAAAATTAAAAGTAAATAGTAAAAAGCATAAAATTACATACATACATAACGAGACGAGGGCATCCTTCCCCGTGGCGGAATTCACCTCGAGACTTCATTCTTACTTCTTTTTTTTTTTTCCCCCTCGTCTCCGGAGTGAATATTTGTCGAAAGTTTCGGCGACCGAGTTTGGGCAACGAATATTTTTCGTTTCGACAAATGTGATACGTAAAAAAAAAAAAAAAAAAACGTGTACGTAAAAGGCAACACTGACTCGAAATACGTAGGAGAAAAAAAACTTGAACTACGTAAATTGTATAAAATCACTTATGAATCGTCGTCGTCTCTCAATGATTTATTCAATATATATATATATATATATATACGTATATATTGTTGTAAACTTCAATAAATATTCAGAAATGTGTGTAAACGAGAGCTTGAATGTATGTACAAATTCGAGAAAGAAAACCGATCGTGCGAGTAACGTTGATTGAGTGAAAAAAAAAAAAACGTGGCCGTAAGCGTAAGACTGCCGTATTCTTCTTTCCGGAGGAACAAATCGATTCGAGACTATTCGCGTTGTACAATAAATAGCGTTCTATAATTTAATGCTCTGGATGAACGAATTTTTTTACGAAAATTAAATTTAACGTTAAATTACCGAGTTACAAGAAGAGAGACAGTGAGAGAGAGAGAGAGAGTGAGGAAGAGAGCGATCTTTCCGACAAGACAAGACGACGATAAATTGTGAACCGGCCAGCACAGCACGTGCTGGCTTCTGAGGGTTTTTCCGTTTACGCCGGCAGCAAAGACCAGGGGATCAGCGCCACAATTCGCCCCCTCCCGAGGCCCGTCTTTTCGGCGCCGTTTGATTGTTGCGCAGCGCCGCGCGCATCTCACAGCGCCATCTCCGAACAATCGTGCCACCGAAAAAAAGAGAGAGGAGAGAGAGAGAGAGAGAGAGAGAGAGAGAGAGAGAGAGAGAGAGAGAGAGAGAGAGAGAAAAAGAGACTAGAAACTTGACTTCAGGGGAGGGAGATCGTTGATATTTGTTCCTTTTCGTCACAGGCTTAAAGTACGTAGCCACAAATGTACAGAAGCTCCGGGAAATTCGATCTTTTACACGTTCCTCGCTTGCCGATGAATGAATTTTCCATTTCTCGTGTCGAAAGATCAGTCTTGTCGAATTGTCATTCGAATTCGGGAGCGATACGGTGGAAAAGAAAGATACACAGGGCAATGTGATACAAAGGGAACTCCCTAACAAGAATAAAATTGATCTGCCCATGCGGTTTGGGATCAGTAGCCTTTCTTAAGGCAGTAGTCTGCTTTACAGGCTTCAAAAAATCGATTTTTCGTTTTTGTCTTAAATCTATTCCAAAACTATCCAAGAATATGTGTTCAAAATTTTAGAGGCCAATTCGACATATTTTCGAAGCTAGATCAGTTTTAGTGGCCGAGCGTCGAGCAGGTGCGAATGCTCGGGCAGAACTTTACAGCCCGTTTTCTCGAGTTTTCATTTTCACAAGTTTTGGAAAACGGTGCCGGCGATAGTAAAAACAATATATGTCCGATCGAAAAAAACCAAAGTGATCTAGCTTCAGTATTGAATTATCTTCTATTTGAACTAAAAAAGTTGGACAAAAGTACTATTTAAATTACTTGTTTTGCAACTTAAAGTGAATTTTTTTTTTCAAAAAAGTGAATTTTTTTTTCAAACTTCGAAAAAATTTGGAATTTCGTCATTTCTTCGGTATTTTTTTAGTTCATATAGAAAAGGAACTTATAAAAACTAAAAAAAAATTTGGTTCCACTGTTTCAGATGCATCGCACGACCTCCATCACCGGCACCGATTTACGAGTGCACACTCCAGGCGCCCCAGAAAAATCGTTACAACTTTGGCAAATTTCAATAATTTGTAATAATAAAAATTGTTTTTTAAAGCTTGAATATAATATACTATCGTCTCAAAATTTCGTTTACCGCAATCATTTCCTTCCCTTTCAAAAAAATTGTTGAAAAAACGCTTTTTTTTCGGCTCCTAAAGCAGACTACTGCCTTAAGGAGGTACGGATCATGGGGACGAATCCAACTTGCGGGCCTGAAATTTTTATATGATGTTGACGAATACGTTATGCAACCTTTGGAAATGTTTGAGCTATATTGACCGTTCAGTTTCTTTTTTGTAATAAAATTGCAAAGTTGAGCACTATGAGCTTAGTGAAGCCCGTCGTCTTATGGAGACGGTCGACCGGAAGTGCGGTGATCACGGTTTTGCTGCTCACGTATCCAACTAAGGTTGTTAGAAAACTGAAATTTGATCAATTAGACATAATAGATACTGTAAAAAAAATCGAAACTTCGAACTTCACCGTGTAGTTCAAGCACTACATTATAAAACGGTTTCATCTTCCGGTTGAATATTATCATGACGAAATCGTACCCATAGAATAGCCAACGCCGGGCGTAACAGCTGATTCGTTTGGCGAGCGTAACCTAGCTCTGTAGCGAGATTCTGTAACTCGGTAGCGACATTTTTCGTTGTCACTGGCTAGCGACAGTCAATCGCGCGCACGATCGGAAGAAAGGGGAGCCTCTTATTGGCTGTCGTTAGCTAACGATACGAAAACGGCCGCAAGCGAGCTTCAGAATCTCGCTACTGCTTGGATATCGTCGTGAAAACTCTGTTTTTCCAGATTTAAGTTTAAGTATTCAACACGAGAGACTTAAAAGAAAAGAAAAACGTTTGAGGGTTCGTCGCAACGAAGATTTGCTAAAGGAAATTCGAACTATTGGAAAAATAATCGTCATTTTCGTTGCATTTCAAGGATGCAAACTTCAATCTTCATGTCTATCGTTCGCTAATTTCGTTCAAAGCCGTTAGAACAAGAAGTAACAATGTCTCCAATTTGTATCTTAATAAAAAAGAAACCCAATAAACAATTCCAACAAATCCTAACGAAGCGAATGAATCATGCCGAATCTTTCAACGTTTCCAAACGCAGTTAAGTATTGCGCGCAAAGAAGAAAATTAAAAAAAATCGTGCTGCAGAGTTACGCGATGTGCAGCCAAATGGGATTTTCTTCTAGATGTGGCTGTACGATAAAGACAAGAGTCAGTGTGCTCGTCGTCGTTGGCCCCTTGGATCCTGGTGGAGAAGCGCAGCTCGGACGCGCAGCCCGTCCCACAAAATGTCGGGCATCTCCGCACGTCACGAATTTCCCTTGCCCCCCCCCCCCGCGTCCACCCACGACCCTAGCGAACCGCCTTAATCGGGAGATGACGTCACTCCTCGATGCCGCAGAGGCTAGAGAGCTCCCTCGCGTCTCGATCTTTCCTCACCCCGCACCCGCCTCTATCGTGTTCCAGCCTTTAGAGGAATTTCGTCGACCAGTATTCGACCCGTTCGGCGTCGATAAGGGGGAGGGGCGAACGAGTCTTAAGCAGGAGAAAATACAACGTTGCTCGGTTCACGCCAAGCCGCCTTTACCAAGATCCCTTCGCAACGCGGGAAAGAGCCAACGGGACGAAGGAAAAAAAAAAAAAAAAAGTACGAGTACGAGACTTAAAATTCTCGCCGTCTGGGAACGAAAGTAGTGTTACACACCCACACGTTAAAAATTCGACCTGATCAGCAAAAGCGAGACCTACACGGCGTGTACGAGGGGAAAATCTTGAGAATTAACGATTCTTGCGCATCGTGACAAGTTGAATCGGACATAGTATTCGCATTTGACGTAATCGCGCATCGCCACATGTATCCGAATTTCTAATTAGCTCATAAATTTCACGACAATCTCGAGTTATGCAATTTCACCGATACGCAAGCTTTTTGTTTTCTTCTCACGGGCACATTTTACAGGCTTTTATCGTAATGATTGCGGAGCCGAGGGCTCATCCTCTTCGGATATATGACGAAAAGATTTTTATTGGAATTTTGTATTTGAAATTAGTCGAAAAAAAAAACGATCCTGGAGTTTGTCTTTCATTTTTTAATTTAAAAAATTTTTTTATCATCAACTAGACTCTTCTTTTGTAACTTTACTTTACGGATCCCTGACGAGGAACTCCAAAAATATTTCAGGAATATTTGTAGCTTGAAAGTGCAAAAAAAAAAAAAAAAAAGAAATTCGGCAATACGAAAAAAATAATTTCATTGCATTCCAACGATGTCTTCATTGCCAAGAAATGGAAAATGCAGCTCGGAATTTTTGCGTCCGCTTGCGTTAAGGTAGCAGTCTCGCCACAGTCACGTTGAAAAAGTTTATTCTCCGCGCAATTGCACACTTCTTCAAAATAGCATTGACTAGTAATTGATCGAAGGTTTTTTTTTTTTCGATTACAACTAATTTTACAATGCTATACGTAGTGTAAATTGTACCAAAAATTGAACTATTTTGCATACAACTCTGCCATAAATTCAAATTTCAATTTTTTTTAAAAACCGTGCAATCACGAGCTATACTTATCTACTGACAGAAAAAATTTGATTTTTTAATTTCAGATGAAGCTATCATGAGTTATCCTGACCACCACGAGGACATATTTTTTTCAGCGGTCTCCGGGAACCAGGTCCCACCGGCTGAATTTCCCAAATTTTGGGATGAAATTTTTTAAAAATATTGTTGAAATGTTGCTGTTTTATGTGCTTAACATTTTCAATAAAATAATTTATATATTATATTTGAAAAAAAAAATACAGAAAATATGCTTTTTTTGGCTTCGAAACCCACGTGATCGCAACGTCGTTGAAAACAATATTACACACGACTCACCGGGTTTTTTTTTCACCATCTTGTACCGCGTGTACGGTTCAAGCTTCTCCCCGTACGATTTTACGCATTGGCGAGTTTTGCGCGCGCGCGCGACAACGACAAAGCCGCGGATGAACCATTTGATCGTCACACAATTGCGGTCGCGGAGCAACTCGTCTCGTAAAGATTTTTCGTATTTGAGAAAAAAAAAACCGTGTTTCTTCGGCCACGTGGCAGACAAAGCGGAAGCGGATCCTCCGAGGGAAATAATCCTCACGCGCGAGGCACGTATAGCGATTGTCAAGGGTAGTCAACGATGATCGATTCGACAAACTTTCACGAAACGGAGCAACGAACTTCTGGCCGAGAATGATTTGTAGTCGAACGAGCACACACGCGGAGCGAGGGAGAGCGCGCCCTCGTGCTTATTGGCAACGACGTTACACAATTTCACTGACGAGGAAAGCTCAGGAAAAGAAAAAGAGACGAGAGGAATTCAAAGACTATTTGGTCATCGTCAAAAGTCTCGTCGTAATTTTCACGACGGAAGGAAGGAAAAGTCGCGGAAAAAAAAAATGCTAGTTATATTCCGTACAAGTCGAGAGCCCGTCGTGCGTCACGCGTATACGCCGGACGACAACTGGAGTGCTCTTTCTCTCTCTCTCTCTCTCTCTCTCTCTCTCTCTTGTCGCCGGAGTGTGAATCCGTGAATTCAATGTAAACATTGGCGAATGAAAGCACGGGGCAAAGTTTGATGGAAAGAACAGTTTGATGAAAATCACAGCCAATAAACGAAAACGGAGCACTTCTCGCCCGTCTCTCGTCGTAACAATTAGCTCGCGTGTGAAATTTCGATAAAAAAAATCTGGGTTATTATCGTGAATCACAGACGATAGAAATGAAACGAGAGCGCTCAAAGCTTTCGAAGAGCCGATCGAAAATTATCGTCGAGTAAACGTCGTACGGCGCAGAGTACAATCGACGATACGAGATATACTCGCGACTAGTGACCTCAGAGGTGAAGCAAAAAATAGGGAAAAACGAAGAAAAACATTAAGCGATTTGCCGTGGCTGTTGGTAAAGCAGAATATTAAAGAATATTATCAAAGCAAACGTTTTAATTTGCCGTAGCTAACCAAAGATATTATTTCTGATAGTGGAATAAAAAATATTCAAACTGATTGCAACATCTAATATTGGAGGAATCGTACAATGAGTAGCAAAATGACTAAAACGCAAGTAAATGGACGAAACATTATCGAAAAAATATATACCTAAAGTTTTAAAATTATCGCGTAAATAAATTACTTTTATGGGGTAAAAATTGTCGAGAAAATGTTCAAAAATATGCAAATTTGATTTAAAAGCCTACTTAATCTTTCATTTTATACTTTTTTATATTTTTATAGGTATATCCTTCCCCTAAACATGTCAATAATCGAAAAATATTTTCGTTTTCAGTTTCAGATCAATAGAAAAAATTAAACAAGTTAGAGCACTTTTAGATATCACGCTGAATACGCCTAAAGGAATACCTTATAACGCCGCCATTTTGTTTTGTTTAGAAAAAAAAAAAATAACACTTGAAAGTTGTACCAAGATGTCAAAATTTAAAAATGATGCGATTATTTTACCACTTTTAAAAAAAAATCATGAAAAATGACGCATTTTCGGGCGTCTAAAAGGTTTCCCCCCTCAATAATTCGGTTAACGACAAGTCGAAATCCCTTGTTTTTTTCTCGCACGATGGAGAAATTGGTTTGAAAGAAAAAATTCGCCATGAAAACAATATCTTTTTTTTTTCTCTCGGAGGGGAAAAGAAGACAAGATATAATTAACGAGGTTGCATGAAAGGCCAATGTTGTACTCACCATCAGTAGTTTTTTGATGATGATGATCAGCCTTGATATCGGCAGTAGCGACGTCAGTCTTATCAACGTTCGCTTCGCCGTTGGTACGTTGATGATGCTCGGCCTGATTGTGGGCCGCCGGTGTAGGTGTAGCGCCTCTCGACGTTCCGGTGTTGCTTCGATCGCTCATTTTTCTCTCCTTCTGTAGTTCTTTGCCGGACGTTGGAAGTTCAGGGGTGAGAACGGGGGTGGTAGTGGGTATTGGTGCCGCCGCGGCAGCGTTGGTTTGATTGCCGTGTTGTTGATTGTGATTTTTTCGTCGTGGCGGCGACGAGGAGGAGGAATTTTTGCTGGTGAGTGTAGGGAAGGAGGCGGAGTCTATGGAAGGTCCAGGATAGACGGAGCGTGGTGGGCGACTGGGCAACGGTCCCGGAAAGCTCGTCGTACTTTGACCGGATGTCACGGGGGCAACTGTAGCGGTGGTTGCAGCGGTAGGAGGATTGGTCGCGTTTGCGGAAGCGAGTGTAGCTTGATTGGCAGTGCTGGACGGGTGTGATTGTGGGATTTCGATAATGTTCGCGGTTACGTTGCTCGACGCTGCACCAGATGCGGCGACGACCGATGCAACTGTAGGAACGTTAACCACGCTCTTTGCGGGCTCTTTGAGTTCCATTGTGGAAGTGAGTGCCGTCGAGGTTACAACGGGAGCAACGAGTGTCGTACTCGCGCTCGTCGGATCAACCTGCGGCGTCGTCACGACGCTCTCTTTGGCTACGTGAACGATAGGACTCGCCGTTGATGCGTTGAGCTTATGTTCATCAACGACAATCGCGCTCGTTTGTTGCGTCTGTTGTTGTTGTTGTTGTTGTTGTTGTGGTTGTTGTTGTCGTTGCGTCACGCTCGCGGAGGACGGCTTCGTCTCACCGCGAGGCCAAAATTCTTGAGTCGGAAATTGCAATGGTTTCGAGTCGATTTTTTGTACGTTACAAGTCTCCGGTACTTGTTGCAACGACGACGAGCCTGTCGTCGCGATCACCGGGCTTTGTGGCTGCTGAGGCGTAATAGCCGCTGCACCTGCCGTCATCCCAATGTTCGCGGTATTCTGCGCAACCGTCGTACCAGTTGGCTGCGTCAACGTCGTCGTGCTCGCACCGCTGGTGCATTGAACCGGCGCCTCTTTAACGACGCTCGTCACTGCTATCTTCATACACGTTGCGCTCGGTACTTGGGCAATTTGCGAAGGTGTCGTATTTTCCGTGTGGACGAAACTCGTTGCGCCGCTCGGAGCGATCGGCGCGCTCGTCGTCGACGCTGTGATTGATACCACCGTTCCCGTCGTCGTTGCCGCAGCTCCTGTCGCTATTGAAGACGACGAGGCTAAACTCGTCTCGGACTCTTCGCTCGCCGCTTTGGCTACACGTGCCGCGAATTCAGCCGCCAATTCGGGATTCTGCAACGATCACCACAACTTTGTGAAAGACGATTGATGCGCACACGTATGGCCAACGTTTTCAGCCCTTCAACAACTAAAAAATTGCTCCATTTATCAAATAATAGATTTCTACGTCGTATACGTACGGATAAATGTAAAATGATTGGTGAAATTGACGATAGAACACGTGTGACAATATTCGTTACGTGCGCTATCGTGACGACAAAATAATAATGAATGGAAAAACATGGATTGCGAGGAGCAGCGCACGAAGAAAAATCGATGGATCTTCTTCGTCTCTTCAATGATTTATCCCAACTATTTCCAGTTTTTCAAACATTTTATTTTCATGATGCTGAAGTTCGCATCATTCGAATGAAACGATTTTACCACGTTTTTTTATTATTTTTTATTAACTCGCATTCTTGTCAGTCCGTTTGTCCGGTACAAAATTTTGCAATCGATTTTAAACTTCCGGATGAGCTAGAGACTTGAAAATTTAAACATAGCTCAGAACCGGAGGACAAGTCTAATATAAATCAGACAAGATAAATATAAATAAATGTTAATATTGAAAAAAATCTTATAAAATTAATTTTCCTTGCGTTCCAACGATGCAAACTTCAAAAATCGTTGATTTTCATGAATTTCCTCACTTTATTCTCATTCATAAATTCACACGATAATCGCGCAGAGCCAAACTTTTTTTTTTTCTTCGTGCACATTTGCCTCGCATCGTGTTAACGAACTTCCGTGAGACTCGAGAATTCTATAGAACTCGTGAAACGAAAAAAAAAAACACTGCACCGTCGAGGAGTTTTGCCCTCGACATTCTTTATACGACGTATCGAACGAGCTCTCGAGGGCAACGAAATGCGCCGTTAAATTTTGGGACATTCGCGAGACGACGCGAGAATACAAGTCTCGTGAACATCCGCGAATGAAGGAATGAGAAAGAGAGAAAACAAAAAAAAAAAAAAAAATGAAACGCTTGAACTCACCTGCGGTTGAGGAGTCTCGCGATTGCTGGACGCGCCGCTAACGCTCGACGCATTGCCGTAAATGTCAGCGGCTATGTTGTCACCGGTACTAGGATCGCGAATGTCCATTATAGCATGAGTCCTCGGACCTGACGAAGGCCTCGCCGAACTGATGCTCACGCTTGCCACGCCACCGTTATGTCCGGCGTATACTTCTTCGAAAAAACGAATAGACATTCGAAAAATACGTTAAAATTTGTGCACAAAATGTTGAAGAAAAAATAAATCGATTTTTTTTTATTTTCGCAGTCTTTAAATTGAGAACATAATCTCAATTCCTTGAGAATATGTTCGCGAAAGAAAATTTCGAAATTCCCAATGTTATAGCGATTTTAATACCGCCGGATTGAGAGGCTGCATATTTAGAAGCCAATAACTTTTTAAATTTCAATTAATGCAAAAATATATATATATTTTTATCAAGCCTGAAAAAACGCGCAAAATTTAGACCTCTCGATTAGAATACTGTCTTGATATCTATTTCAATTCTTTGAATTTTGTTTGACAATTCGTTGACGAATCTCTAGCGTGGATGAGAAACATTGCGAAGTTTGACAGTTATTAAATCCACGTTATTTGTATACAAAATGCTTCACTTTTTTTTTTCTTCAATTATCGACGAATATCTTACGAACCATCTTCATACAAACGATACACGTTGTTAACCACAAACATTTGACGACACTGATAGACATACAAGAGAGACGACAAACGAACGAAAAGAAGAAGAAAAAAAACCGTAAATATTTATTTCGTATCGAAAGGAGTGTCAGAACTCCGTGAGAGCAAACGAAAAACTGACGAGCGTTGTCGAGACGAAAGTATCAACTCTGTATAACCGTTCACCCGGGTCAAGAAATTAGGCGGGAGTCGCGCTGCCCGAAAATTCGCTACGGCGGATCGAGATAGGTCGAAATATGCCCCCCCCCCCCCCATCCTACCGCAAATGATCCTTTAAGTTCCCAACGACTTTGTCGCGATATAGCTGACTGTAAAGTGGTGAGCGAGAAAATGTCACCAAGTTCAAGGCACATATCGTGATTCGCTGACGAATAAAATAAAGCCAGTTGTGCGAGATCTCTCGTAACGATCTATAAGCACGGTCATTTTTTTCCTCGTACGCTTAACCGCCTTTTCTCGACTACCTGCTGGGACTAATCGTTGGAGAGGTGGGGGGGATTTGGTAAATGGTGATTTAAAAAAATTCCGGCGGTTTCGACAGAATTTTTCACAGCTACGACGAAATTAATGCAGTATTCTAGTTTTAGGGTGTTTTTCACCATCATAACTTTTTCACGGCCATATTTAAAGGTCCATAACTCTCAATTTTATTTTCCTAAGTTCTCGAAACATCGATAAAAAAAAAAGACTGTAACAAATGAAAGCTAAAAATATGTCTTTTTGTAAATACAATTGAAAAGAATCTCCCCAATCGATTGTTGAAAATTCACAAATGCTACAGAACCCTCGTGAATGATCTTCTCTTCGTACAATGATTACACTTTTGAGAAAGCGGCGAACTCACCAGTCGGAGCAAGAGGTATCGCCATCGAGGGTAGAGGCTGTGGCTGTTGCGAGGGTTGCTGAAGAGCACCCTGAGGTACACCACCAGCTCCTTGAGCACCGCCCAGCGGTCCTCCAACGTGCTGAGCTCCGCCGCTAACCGCGTTAGCGCTCGCTCTACTTATATTAAGCTGTGTCGCAGCTGGTGGCGTTGTGTAAAAATCTATTTCGATGTCCCAAACAGAAAGAGAAACACATTTACATTCGCCTCGAGTTGAAAATCGACGAAAAAAAAAAAAAAACAAAGCGAGAGAATTGTTTAGTTATGACCGAGAGTACGGCGGATTTACCGACGAACGAGTGGTCGCGAAATTATCGATATAGAATTCGTAAGACGTAGAATATGGGAACATCGGTGAAATTGTTTTATTGTTCATAGGTGCGATCGCGCCAACTCGACAATGAAATGATTGCAAATTGATTTTTAGACTTGGTCAATGTGTCACCATCGTTCCGAAATTTGCGTCGTTGGAGTGCAACGAAAATTCTTCCTATTTTAATTTCTTTATTTTTATGGTTATGCCAGATCCTTTTTCCATAAAATTTCATATTATTTTGGATAAATTAATATAAAAATCGGCCATGATAATAAGCGCTGTAGAGATCTTTGAAAAAAATCAGATAGACTGGTACATGACATTTCCTGACTTTTTCAGGGTCGAGTGTAATTTCATGATATGTAAGACTTTTCATGGCTCTTCAGGTGGGTAGACACTCTCTTTTTCCCCAAAATGTATATTTTATTTGCAACGGAATGGCTGGAACACTCAATAATCCGGCCGGAAGTAATTCCACTCCGATTACGAAAATTCTCGTGGCCATTAATCCAATGTTCGCATATCGATTTATTAAAATAATCAATTAGACGATTACGTACATGGATGCTGACTTCCCTGTCCCTGAGTGAACGGATACATATTTTGCGCGGGCACGATCGTATGAGGTGTATAGGATTGATAAAAAGGTTGCCCCTGATGTGCTTGATGTCTCTGTTGCGGCGAGGTAAACTGCAAAAATGCACAATATGAGAAATAGAAAAATTAGAATTGCGAGAACCTTTGGATGTGATCGAAGAGACGAGAATGAGGGAGGGGTGGGGGGGGGGGGGGGGGGGGGTGGAGGTGGAGGGAGCGCGGGCGAAGAAAATGATCATTCGTACATACCAATGGCACGATAGGAGGATACATCGGTTGTTGATGCGAGGCCGGATGAAGACCGGGCACTTGTTGCAGGGCACGAAGGTCGTACATCGCCGTTCCCTGCTGCACCGGTATGCTCTGATGCTGATACAACGCGGTTGGTTGCCCACCACCGCCACCCGGCATTCCAACAACCTGAGTGCCACCACCGCCCTGGTTATTTCTGTGGCCGAGATTTCGCGAAGGTTGCGATCTCGGTGCAGGCTGAAAGTAACCCTGCAATAACGAAAAAAAAAAACGTTTCTCCATTGAATCAACCGCCTTAACGCGTTCCTTTCAAACTTATGTTCGATATCGAAGGGGAGTTTTGAGGGAACCAAGGACTATCTGGCGTTAAGGCCTTAGGCCACTCGAGAGGCAAAAAAAAAAGGGTATATTTTGTGACATTTTTTTTCTCGCGAAACCATAAAATAAATCGGAATTACAAAATAGGGGTTTTAATATACACGTAATTGACTATACGAAATTATTTTTTCACAGCGATACATGTAAAAATTGCGATTGTGCAGCATTGAAAAAATCCTACTTAATTACTTAATTATTTAACTACTTATTTAATGAAAAATTCTAAAATAATTCATGTCTGATTATTCTATCGATAACTATAATTCCTCAATTTTTCAAGAACTTTGGCGATTTTTTATTACCCATCCAGTAATACCTTAATAACTCACGGGACATATTCGCATCTCGACTTCTCGAAATCTTTTTTTTTTATTGCTTTGGAAAATTTGAACAATTGTAAATGTAGCCAAAGTCGAAATCTAAGTGAATCGCTGTCTCGAAGATTGGCCCCATTTAGTACAAATCCTTAGGGTCCTTTGCCAGACAAAACTGACAAATCTACAAAAATTGCTCTTCCGACACTTCAGAATAATCGAGTCCTCGAAAAGTTGTTTCTTCGGTTTTTCTATTCGGCATGTGATCGAGGTTTGCATCGTTGGAATGCAATAAAAATCATTATTTTTCGATCGCTCGAGTTTCTTTTGGCAAATATACGTTACGAAAATCTCTCAATTATTTTTCATCCGCTCATTTACAGACCTACAAATTCAAATCTGCGAAAAAAGAATTTTACAAAATAATAGAAATGAGAAAAAAAAAGAACTTTCATTGCGTTCCAACGATGCAAATTTCAAGACGATTATTCGGCAAGGCTCGTGTGACTAAATCTCACGCGAAGATTCTCTCTCATGCGAGAAAGTCGAGTGCTTCGAACACATCCGGAAAATGTCTCCTCTGATCCTTAGTATGCGTTCTCACATCGTGAACGTGCAATAGTGTACCGTAACTCCGGAAATAAAGCCAAAACTGAACCTTTCAGTTGAGCTTGTCATCGCCAGTGAGTTACAGAATGGGAATCCGAGCTTTACAGCTTGTCCATTCCCGAATACAACAGAAAGAGCATGAACAATGACATAGTGGAGGATTACGTACAGCGACTGGGTCACTGGCAGAGGGGAGAGGGAGGAGAAAGCCATTAGGATACCAAAGGGCCAGGTGGTACAATAAAAGAGCATTGGGGCCAGGTCAAATTATGTGAAAATACTGGGAAATGAGGGATAATCGACAAAGAAGAAGTATGTGGAATACGGAGCAAATTTGTGGAAGCACTAAACAGATTTGGGTTATGCTGAATAGGTACAATAAATGACAAAAGGGTGGACAAAGAAACTTGACGATTAGAGAAAACCCTCCGAGAAAATGGGGGGGGGGGGCGTGGGGTGGTGTACCTATATGTACAAATAATCGCAGAAAACTAAAAGCAGTACCAAATTATCCGAATTATTCCGGACATTAATCGCCGAGACGATAATACAGAAAAGAAAACGAAAAAGAATTACAAAAAGGGAAAGGACTGCCGAGCCATTATACGAAAGAGTAGACGTGGGCCGTGTTCGAGTATTCAGAGGAAGAAAAAATCGATTAAACAAAGAGGAAAGTTATGGAGAATTGTAAACGAGACTCGAGCAATGACGGGGAGGAGGCCTCGCTTGATAGTTTCCAACTCATAATATTGTTGAAAAACATTTCCAAGCTGGCAAATGATATTAATACTTATCATTTTTTGCAATTAAATATACAGTGGGTAAAAAAAGTATTTGTACACCGCGTGTTTTACAAATTATTCTGCGAAAGAAAAATAAAATACTTAAGCATTTTTTTTCGAAGAAAAAGTAAATGTTCGATGAAAATTTTCGAAAGAAAAATAAAATGCTAAAGCATTCTATTTTTTTTCTTCGTAGAACAATTTGAACAACACGCGGTGTACAAATACTTTTTTTTACTGACTGTATGTTGTAATTTTATTCGAGAAAAAATAACCGATTTACAACAACGCTTTTTAACGAGTTTTTGATTCGGCAAAGTCGAGAGACACGTTAACAAATGTCGAGTGAACGGATAAATATAAACCTTAACCGATCCCCGTCCGTTCACTGGTCGGCAAACTCTATTCTCCACTTTGTACGCCAATATGCTCTTGGAGGATTCTATGCAACACACCCTGGAGGATCTGCGCTCTAAGAGACGCAGCTCGAGTAATAACGTCCCAACGGTGTAAGTACCTGCGTCATCGGTCTCGTCGGCGTAGGCATGTACACTGATTGATGCTGCGGCGGTGCCTGAAGATGAACCTGTTTTCCCATCTCTTGAGGCGACGGTGTATGAACAGGAGGCGTAGTCGTAGGCGCGGGACCTTGCGACTGTTGTTGTTGAACACCCGGTGTTTGCGGCTGCGGCGGTTGTTGTTGTCCACCCTGCGGACCGCCCGGCTGTATACCAGGCGTCGCCTGGCCCAAGCTTTGTATTCCTCCGAGGGACGGAGGCCCTCTGCCTCCTGGTACTCCTACGCTACCCCCTCCTCCACCCACATGCCCACCTGGCTGGGCGACGTAATTTTGTCCAGGTACATGAAAGTCCGATCCTGCAAAAAAAAAAAAAAACATTTAATACAATGAAAATCATAATCGTACGCTGCGCTCTTCCTAACGGTGGCGAAGTTTGCATGGAATGCAACGTAAGTCAATTTTAGTCATCGAAAAGTTTTCTTCGCAGATTTGGACAAAAAAATTGCCCAAACGTTTTTACAATTTAATACAAATCTACAACCGTAATGGGCAACAAAAAAAACAGCCTTTCGCTAATGAGAAGGAATTTAAAAAATGTTAAAGATACATCGTTGCATTTCAACTAAGCAATCTTTGTCATGGTATTTTTCCATCTCGGCGTTCCCTTTTCTGTTTGTCGTGCTCTTTTCGGTATGTCGATTTTATCGATCCCTGCGCCAGTCTTACCCAATTTCCTGCTTTGTTTAGATTCTTATTCCCCTTTCAACTTTGTGCCTCTCGCATTCTCTTATTCTTGTCGCCTACCGTATTACTCCTTCTCCCACTTCTCGCATAGCTTTACAGAGATCCTCGCTCCAATTCGACGCGTTTACGTTGATAAATTCTAATACTTTCTCGCTGTAGCTATCGCTTTTAAATATTTCTCGGACGCAGCTTCCTAAATGCCAGCAGCTTGGCACTTTCTTTTCAGGACATTTGTAAAAATACGAAGTAGATTAAAACACGCAATTAGGAGATACCTTGCGTAGAAAATGTTCTACCGTCCGTCGCGTCTTACACGATTGTCAGACACAATTAAGATACGTTTAGTCGAAAATGTTCTACCGTCCGTTGCGTCCTGCACGACTAGCGGACACGATTGCGATACGTTCCGTAAAAAATGTTCTACCGTCCGTCGCGTCCTGCGCGCTTGATTGTCGGACGCGAAGGATGTATCGGCCCAAATTTTCACCTCTTAAGCTCACGTTCATTCGCGAGGAATCGCGCACAATCTCGAAAGGAATGACATTCGCAACAGAAAAAAAGAAAGTTTCCAGCTCCTCACAGCCGAATGTACCTCGTCTCGTTGCGCGCTTTTGGAATTTGCTT
This sequence comes from Ophion ventricosus, assembly GCA_963932345.1. Classification (NCBI taxonomy): domain Eukaryota; kingdom Metazoa; phylum Arthropoda; class Insecta; order Hymenoptera; family Ichneumonidae; genus Ophion; species Ophion ventricosus. The sequence continues at coordinate 20,713,986 of OZ010722.1, forward strand.
TAGAATATTAAAACCGAGTGTGCCGATAGGACAACTGTGAGTGCAGTGTTTTCTTTGTCCTCCTACTGATAAAGAACAAAAAAAAAAAAACAAAGAGGAATGCACAAGCGTTGATATTTGCGACGAGATAAAGCCAATCTCTGCGCGTAAACGTTGCACGTGGACAGTGCAAAATCGCTACATCCACGTAAGACTGCAATGTAATCCAAACGCGATGTCAAATATCGAGATAAAAAAAACACTACGCCCGAATAGAGCGAACGATACGAAAAAAAAAAAAAACGAATATATAACGAACCTCGAACTTTACGGGGACATTGACAATTTTTTAATTCTTTCTCTCGCCCGAATTACTAGACAAACGAGGAGAACAGGAAGAGAATTTGCGCGTGTCCTCGACCAATAGCGCTTACGTACGTACCCACTCGTGCCGCGTGCGAGTTTTTTTCCGCGCGGCCCAAGCGGCGACGACGTCGTCATCCACACACGATGATTGTACGAAACACTTGGTTTTTCCTTTCAGTTTTTTTTTTCCGTCTTTTGTTTTTTTTTCCGCGAAATCAAAGATTTTTACGAGAGCGCAACGATCGCGATTGTCGTCGAAAAATTCGTGTCCGAATTGTCCGGAATTTGGCTTTGCGAATAAAAAACGGCGTGTCGACGCATCAAAGCTGCGACTATACTGCACACGACTAACTTTTGTATGCTTCGACACAACGTTCACTTAATTCGCGGAAATAACGCGAATTTTCCCCGCGTGACTTTTTTCCTCCCTCTCTCTCTCACACACACACACACACACTCTCTCTCTCTCGCACTCCCCGGCCTGTAATAACGTTATCGCAATATCGTACACGTACATACACTCGCACACACGTATACATTCGTTTGATACGCGTGCAGCCTTATGTTCTTTCGCACAGTTCTCTCTCCTCATCGTGTTCCGGGAACTTTGCGAATTTCGTATTACGATGTTACAAACGTTCACGTTTGTTAATAATAAAGTAAGGTGTAGTATTATTAAGATAAGATAAATGAAAATTGTACGTACGGATGGAAGACTGGGGGGGGGGATGAAAGAATTAATAACGTTTGTGGACAAACTCAGCGATATGTTTCGAGAGACGAGACGGATCGCGGGAAGCCATGTTTGCACATGTGGGCAGGGAACGTTAGCAGAGCACAGTGCTGCTATCTGTTGTCCGACGAGCGCATCGATTGCAACATTAACGGTAGAGGCGCGCGCGCGCGTGTGCTTCGAACGCTCAATCGTGTACGTGTAAAACGTTCCACGGGTAATATAAATCCCGCGTGAAGTTAGACTCTCTCTCTCGCTCCCTCTCTCTCTCTCTCTCTCTCTCTCTCTCTCTCTCTCTCTCTCGAGAGAGAGAGAGAGAGAGAGAGAGAGAGAGACAAGAAAAAGAAAAATGAATTTTAAACAGTAATGTGACTTCCTCGTGTCGATACGGTACTGAAAACTCTTGAGAGAGAGAGAGAGAGAGAGAGAGAGAGAGAGAGAGAGAGAGAGAGAGACAAGAGTTTTCAGTACCGTATCGACACGAGGAAGTCACATTACTGTTTAAAATTCATTTTTTTTTCTCTTCTTTAGTGCAAGTCCGACGTAAGGCTACTTGTAGTCAACGTTCTGCGCAGTAAGAACATTCAACGGATTTTATTACCGACATATGTTTGTAGAAATGTTACGAGAATTTTGTTTTCGTTTCTCTTTTGGTTTGTTGATAAAATTTTTCTTCGTCGATTTTCGATGGAAGATAAGATGGAAGATTTTGTCCAAAATGTCTCCGGAAAGTAGGTATGGCAAATTTTCATATAAAGACAATCATGAATTTCCGGTCAGTATGTAAACGTTCCGAGAATTCGAAAATTTTAGTTACGCCTCGTTATTTTGGCACTTCATTGCTACGCGGTAGTGCCGTCTCTATCGGGCTTTTTTTTTTCATGGAAGGACCGACTTCAACTGCGCCCACGCTTAGCCGGAAACACGAGATGAGAATTTTCATCGCGCATACCGGAAGTACACGATACAATAAGAGAAAGATAAATATTACAAACGAAGATCGAGCAAGATTTTAGGAAATATTCAATTGTCTGTCAATTGAACCGGAAGTTGGAGGAAAAAAAAAGACACTTCGAACGAAGATGAAGCACGAAAAAATGATCGCTTGATTTTTATAGCTTCGATCTCTCAAAATTCGGGAAATTTGAATAAAAAAATTATTTCGTTGCATTGCAACGATGCAAACTCCGAAAATCGTAATATTCGAGTGAACCGGAAGTTGGAAAAAGGAAATATTTCAAACGAAGATTGTGCCCGATTTCCGAGAATGAGTTCCCATAAACGAACCGGAAGTTGCAAAATATTTCAAACGAAGATTGAGCACGATATCTCAAGGAATACTTGAGTGCTCGTGACCAAACCGGAAGTTCATTTTTATAAAGCTCCCGAGTATGTACCGAAAGTGCGAAAAATCGCCACAGTGGGGTCGCTGGTGGCTCCGTTCCCACGTTTAGGCCCGTGCGGAATGCGAGACGTTGCGAAAATTCGCCACGAGCACAAGGCCCGTTTACTGTTCTCAAGATCCAATCTCGACGCAAACGCAACCGATACCTTTAAAAAAAAAAAAAAAAAAAAAAAACGCCATCGCCTGGCCAGAGAGAACTGGACTGGCGACTGACTGGAAAGATTTCCAACATTGACGCAATGTTTTTTTAGTTTTACTCGAAGCAATTACTCGCTGTAGCCTAACACCGCTACGTACGCGTGTGACGGTACTCGAGAAAACGCGGCCATGAGTCGAGGGGAAGCGTGAAGAACAACGAGCTGTGGAATTTACGAATGAGTGGGGGTAAAAGAGGCAGATATGAAAGACGCAAGGAGAAAATAACGTGTGTGCTGCGAGAAGGTCACGAGGTATCGCGGAATGGAATACATACGTGCGCAATATATATATATATATATATATGATATGGAGGTGGATGAGCGCGATAAAAACACGGCACACACCCAACGACTTCCTCCATTGAAGCCTCTCACTGTCGTACTTGGAACAGTCTTCCGACAACTTCGATTTTCTCGTGACGTGCAACTGGTACTAAACGACACGAGCCCCGGTTGATAAGGCAGTGACGAACGAACGGACGCCAATATTGAGAGTATGCGAAGAAGAAAAAAAAAAAGAATGCCTCAGTTTCGTGAAACAATGGCGATGAGAGACGTTCCTTTGAGTCCTTTGAATGATCGGGGTGTAACGGAAGTCGAATGTAAAATTCCGTATGCATATTTCTGTAACGAAAGTGGATGGCACTATATCGTGTTAATAACATCCCCACGTGGCTTCACCCCTGTCCGTCTCTCTCTCTCTCTCTCTCTCTCTCTCTCTCTCTCTCTTTCTCTTCTTACACCCACACACACATACAAACTACTCGCACGCGTAGAACGTATGGTAAGTGTATACGTATAGCCAGAGAGACAGAAACGAGACGAAAAAGGCTGAGGCGACCCACGTTCTCATCGATTGACCCATATCGTCGAAAGCTTCCACTCGAATACACCTTCGAACAATCCAACACGTCCTTCCACAATCCTTTTGTCTCGTTACGACTTGAGGCCTTAGGCCACCCTAGGATTTTTCAAAAATCCATTTTTTTTTTAATTAAAAAAGTACCTTAGTATCTGTAAAATTATATTCCAAAAGATTATGGGTGTGAAAAATCTCTAAGTACTCGATTTTCGAATTCTAGCGCAACCCCTCTTGATTCGAGTGACTTTCTATTAACTTTAAACGCGTTTATCTCAAAACTACATTTTTCAAGTCGGCCGATCTCATAACTCAAATTTCAACCGATTCATTTGAAATTTTAACTTTATATTTAGAATTACATTTTCTGAGGCACTACGTAGGATTTTTTAAAATTATATTGCATAGTTCCTTTTTGATAAACAATTTTCTGACTATTTTCTCATGGCATTTTGTACTTTTTGTTTTAGAAATACGCCATTTGGACAAAAAAAACAATATATCAAAGAAATCCTACGTACTTCTATAGCTATTCTTATATAAAATCGAAAAAACTTTAGTGTCTCATCATAACTGAAAAATTATAGGAGCTGTTGGTCCGGCCGTTGACCTTCCAGAAATAAAGGCGTCATCGGAAAAATGCTGCACAGTCGTCATTGTGACATGTATGGCTGTGAAAAAAAATAATTTTCTATAGTCAATTACGTGTATAATAAAAGCCCTATTTTGTTATTCCGATTTATTTTATGATTTCGCTGAAAAAAAAAATCACAAAATATGCCCTTTTTTTTGGCCTCTAGAGTGGCCTAAAGCCTTAAACGCAAATAAGATTCGGCAATTTTCACGAATGGTAGCGGGGTCTCGTTTATTCGTCGTCGAATGCAACGAAAATTATTCTTCATTTCTCATTTTTACAGAAATTAGAAAAAAAATAATTTTCGTTGCATTCCAACGATGCAAACTTCAACGTTATGGCAACCATCGATAGCACGTCAAGCGGAGAATTGTACGACGAGTGTGCTCGAAGTTTGTTCAATCCTGCAACCTAGCCTGTCAGGGGTCGAACTATTTTAATTCCAACTTGCGAATAGGTCGGCAAGCACGGTGGCTATTTTTTCATCGATCCCGACCGACTTCTTTGTTTGCTCTCTCTCGCTAACTCTTCACACACACCCCCTCCCCCCCGCTCCCGCCTTCTCTTCCTAGTTAAAGCTTTTCGGTGTTTAATTTGTTTCGTCTTTCATAATTATTTATTTATAATCTGTAGTTTGGAATTCCTCTGAAGGAAATTCCCCAGAAATAAATATTCATCGACGAGTCGATCTCTCCATCTGTCTCTCTTTTTGGTTTTTATTTTTTGGCAGCGTACACCGCTGAAACGTTCAGAAAAAGATAGACAAGAAGAATGGAAGACGTCAAATTTTTAATGCCCTTGAAGTTTGCGACGAAATTTGTTTTTTTAAAAATATTTTTCTTTTACGAATTTTTTTCTTTTTTTTTTTTGCAGATGCAAATTTTTAATTTCTAAATGAGCAATATGAAAAAATGATTGAGGGTTTTTTTAACGATTTGCCCAAAGATATTTGATTTATTGAGGAAATTTTTTTTTTTTTCGTTGCATTCCAACGATGCAAACTTCAGTCTTATCGTTTTTATGGTAAATATGTCACACGATTGTTGTGCACGAATGGTGATATGAGGGATGAAAAGATAATCGGGAACGAACAGAAGAAACATCGTATCGAATGGTCAATGATATTGTTTCCATGATGCGATCCGATTTGGGGTTAATTGTTTTGATTTTTTAAATTTATAGACAATGACGATTCATTGAAAGCGTCGCATAAAAAAAAAATAAGTAAATTATTGAGCATTTAGATTGCTTGTTACATTGCATTTTACGGACATTTGTAGGTAAAGGACGAGTGGTCTAGCGGACTAAGGCTTGGTCGCGCATTCAATGGGACCGGGTTCAAAACCGATGAAAGAAGTGAACTTTTTTTTTCAAGTCTTTCCACTTTGATCCCGGTGTTCCACACTCCACCATCATAATTTCAGGGCCGAAAACTTTACTGTGATGGGGAGAGAACGGTTTAGACGGTGGAGCTGGCCAGAGCCTGATGGATGGTGTCGAGCCTCCTCAGAGTTTACTCGCATTGCCACTGGATTTAGGTAGGAAGCGACTGGATCGGCAAGTAGGTTTTCTGCAATTTGCCCTTCGCTCTTGGCGGTTGAGTCAATCGCGCGAGGATGAAGGGGGGGTGTGTGAAATGGAATTGAGGGTGGAGTTACGCAAAGAGAAAAAGATCCCTCCACAGAAAATACTCATATAAAAAAAAAAACTTATAAATATATTGCATATAAAAATAGAAACACGTAAAAGCATAAAATAACGTTGATCCTTGGTTGGAGATCGAAAACAAGTTCATTATCGTTTCCTCTCCAAAACCTCGTAAAAAAAAAAACAGACTCGCTATACCGGCAAAGACGTGCCTTTGCAAAATTGAGCCTCGCGCGAAAGTTCGCGCTCGACGAGCAAGTTCGAATGCTTCACATTTCGGAAAAGACTGTTCATTTCACAAAAAAAACAATGAAAGAACGTACGCATATTTTCGTCGGACTCAGACCCTCCGTTTTTCTTTCTCCCTCGCTACGCGCGCCGTAGACGTGGGATTTTTCGGTCAGATGGCATTCACACAGAATGATACATTCGAGTCACGTCAATTGATGTATTTCCTGAAATTTATCCGGTGAAAAATGTTCCTCTCTCAAGAGATACTTTCACCTCTCGTTCGACGATGCTAGCATCGTTGAAACACAACGGAAAATTCTTACATTTTCTTCAATCATCCATTATTTTTCGTGACAGGGGTTTCAAGTTGCAGAGCTCGAATAATTTCGTAGCCTCAATCTGCCAAAAAGTTTCATTTCAGTCCATTCAAGAACTTCGTCACATTCCGTCTATTTTCTCCGATGCAAATCGATCGAATATTTCCATTCGAATAAAGTTTTTTTTTTTTTACCCAGACGCGTGTTCGCAAGCGAAGAAAAAAAAACATTAAACTACCCACCCGATGCGAAATTTAATTCGGCTAATTTTACTTTTTCTGTTCGTCAATGTAGAACGGAAGTGTTGAAAAAAAACGAGGCGTGAGGCGCGAGTCGCAGAGATGAAGAAAAAAAAAAACAGGTAACCTTGCCTTTTGAAAAGTTGCAAGAAGTTGGCTTTGACGACGTGTAAATGGAAGATCTGTTTGTGTGTGTATTTTGGCAATTGCACACATTGCGTTTGAGTATACACGCGCGTGAACAGACCATACGAATCCTTTCAGGCGCAGGGAAAAAAAAATTCACCACGCCAGAGATCTTCGGATAAAGAGAGAAAGTGAGAAAGAAAGAGAGAGAGAGAGAGAGAGAGAGAGAGAGAGAGAGAGAGAGAGAGAGAGAGAGAGAGAGAGAAATAGATAATTAAATGAGTGTTTTTTTTATCATCAGCAACGTACCGGGTGAACGGAAAAAAAATGAGTTTCCGTGACGGGCCCACCGGAAGTCCAGGAACGGGTGTGTCATGCCGGCGGGAAGATTACGTCGGCCGTTGACCGTCTCACGTTCTGAAGAATCAAAGAGGAAAGCAAAGGCTAGAGATCACGAGGTGCGCACAAGAGGTATCTTCAGGGATGGATTAAAAAAAAAAAGAAAAAAAAAACAAGGATATCAATACGAGATAGGAAATGTCGTTTCAGATTCGTGCAATGGCAAAATTTCAACTATTTTTTTTTTGCCCGAATATTACGGATGAAAAATGAAAATTTTCAGGCCAATAATTTTGGCCGAGCATTGAATAAATTTCGTTCCATTGCAAGCTTTGAATAAATTACGCAATTGATGCATGTTGAAAAATACAAGCACTGCTTTTGATGCATTCTTCGTGAATTTTTCGGTAAAAAAAAAGTCTGTCTCTGATCTTTCGTTCGTCGAATTGTGCCAATTTCGGAATCTCAGGAGGAAAATTGCGTTTGCGTGGTTGCTCGGGATGGACGGGTCAGGAATTGCGAATAACTGGGAGAGGAAGCGAGGGAAAATTGCGCGCGAAACGTACGCGGCTAAAAGAAGAAGAAAAAAAAAACAATCCCATGTTTGACGGCACGAAGGGAAAAGAAAAACAAATTATTTTCGAACGTCGATGTTTTTTTTAATCCAACTAAAAAAAAAAATCAGATTGACACATGAGCAATGAGAAGAAAAAAAAAGCCGATACGAGCTTCGAAGTGCACGTGGAAAATTAATAATTCGATTAAATTCCCCGCGTAATAAAATGTTAGGTGAGCGTAATTTCTTTATGAAAATAAAATTATGGAAAAATGGAAGAGAAATTGTCTGAAAATATCCGGATCGAAAAAAAAAAAAAAACACTTTTCACAATACTAGATTATAATTTTATGAATGAAGAATGTTTTTTTTTTTAAATATAAAAATGCATTCTTAAGGGCCTGTGATTAAAATGAAGCGCGCGTAAATTAATCGAGGATTAATTAATTTGAGAAAAGCGTAAAGTCCAAAAATATTACGCATTCGATTGAATAGCAAAAAAAAATGTAACTCAATAGTAAAAGTACTGAAAAAAAAACGCAGATACATTGATAAAAGAAAAGAAAAAAAAATTTAACTCATGTCGAAGAATGCGTTTCGTATCGTTGCACAGAAAAAAAAAAAAGGAGAGGCATGACCGATGCGGCTATTAGTGACGACATAGTTCAAGGTTGATAAAGTCTGAGGGTCGAATGGTCGGAGCGAAAAAAAAAAAACCAATTTGTGCTGGCAGTTGTAATCGAACGAACAATTATCTAACAATAAATCGAAAAATATATCTTTACACGAACCCAAAAATGAAATAAACATTCATTGACATGATCGATGAGAATTATTTCCAAAAACTGCAACGCGCTTGTTACGAAGAATAAATAAATAAATCGGCAAAGATTAATTGTAAAAAAAAGTGCATATGAAATTGAATGATTCGCCCGCTGGGGAAGGAATGCCCGTGGGATTGAGGCATCAATGAAAAAAAAAAAAACCAATTGCAGTGTCCTAAAAAAAAAATCTTCGAAATGCTCAAGCAGCTGGACAATGCGTAACTAAAAGAAAACGATTAAAAAATAAGAACTGACGCGAACAATCGGACAGTAAACACTTCTTCGTTCAAGAACGTAAAAAGTAAACGAAATTGTGCGAAGATATCGGCGCTTATTGGAGCTGTAAAAAAAATAAAAGCGCGTAACAGTGCTACGTAGCAATCGATGTATCGACAACAAAAAAAACTATATCGAATTAAAACGGTGCTTGAACGGTGAAAGAAAAAAAAAATGTCCAGCCGGGTTTTTCGAGGATCGAGGATGCAAATTGGTTGGTTGGTTTGCGCGCAATCGTGAAGAAAAGCGATCGAGCCGCGTGTCGGATTCACACGCACCGGCGTTTAGGGTTCCGTAGCCCGTTTGGTCTTTAATCGCTTTCAAAAAGTTCTATACCGATAATTAATGACGTTGAAGTTTGCATCGTTGGAATGCAACAATGATTTATTTCTTATTTTTCTTATGTATTTCTTTATTTTTATCATTCGTAGCCTTCTTTAAAAAAGAAAGATGGTAAATCTGTAATTAAAAAAAGCGTAACGTTTGTGTGATTTTCACGGACTAAATCGGCAAAAATTTGAACAATTAAAAAGAATTCATTTTCGTTGCATTCCAACGATGCAAACTTCAATATCGTGACAATAGTTAATATTGATGTTGAAGTTTGCGTCATTGGCATGCAACGAAACGCTCTATTATTACATTCAATCATTTTTATTACTATCTGAATTGTTCTTTCGCAGAGATCCCGAATGATGGCGTTGAATTTTGCATCGTTGAAACGCAACGGAAGTTCTTTTTAATTTTTGTAATTTCATTTTTATTACAATTTTTTTTATAGATTAAAATCGTGGATCTCTTATGATAAGAAAAAAAAACCGTTCGAGTAATTTTCTTACCATAAATCGGCAAAAAAAAAGTACGTGAGCAATACACAAGAAAAATTAACTTTCGTTGCATTCCAACGATGCAAACTTCAACGTAATCCCTAATGAGGATTTTGAAAAAAATGAGTTTCCTGCCATTGAAGTTGCATCGTTGGAACGCGCAACGAAATTTTTTTTTTCTTCAACTTCCCAAACATTCTTCGGTAGATCCAAGCTACGAAAAATCACGTAAATAATATTTAGGATCCGAATTTTAGCGATGTACAACCTAAATTCGCAAAAGACGATTTTGGATAATGATAAAAATAAGGAACGGAAAAAAAAAACGTTTTCTTGCGTTCCAACTATGAAAATTTCAACCCCATATTTTATTCTTCTAGCCTAAAAGTGCACAAAAGAAATTGGGGCAATACGAAGAAAAAGGGAAAAAAATCGTTGCGTTCAAACTATGCAAACGTCAATACCATCAACATTGGATGTGTAGAACATTTTTTTTTAAATAAAAAAAAGAATACCACGGTAACCCTGTTCGAAAAAAAAACTTCTTATTCGTTTCCGCGACAGTTTTGCTTCCAAGTACTCGCTAAACATTATTTACCGAATTATTAAACATTTTTTAAACCCAAAAACCAAAACAAATCCGTCAAAATGAACGCAACGATATTTATTTTTTTTCTCGCAACTTTTCATTTTTATCTTTATCCAAAACTTTTATTTTGGTAATTAAGGTCGTAAATTTATGAGTAAAAAATGTTTGAATGATTTTTACAGTCCGTTTTTTTTTTTCACTTAAAAAGAATTTTCATTGCATTCCAACGATGCAAACTTGACCATCATTCACCAAAGTCGAAGACACGGAATCCCATTGGCTACGGAACCCTAATAGAGAGAGGGGGCGAAAGGGGGGGGGGGGGTCAAACGTTTTCGTCCGTGGACTTACTCGCGTTGGTCGTAACGATGCGATATTGCGGGGGCGGGGCTGATTGTTGCGGTGGTTGTTGTTGTTGTTGTTGAGCGACAGCCTGATGTTCATTTTGTTGCTGTTGTCTCGCTTGGACTTGCTGATGTTGATGCTGTTGCTGCTGTTGTTGTTGTTGTTGCTGCTGCTGCTGCTGTTGTTGTTGTTGTTGTTGTTGCTGCTGCTGCTGCTGCTGCTGTTGATGATGCGTTATGTTGATGGTGAGCTGATGCTGAGCGTGATTCAATTGGGTCAAATGGCCGTGTGGACTTAGCGGCGGTGGTGGCTGATGATTGTGTTGATGTACGTGATTGTGATTGGGATTTTGTGGATGGGGCGACAAGTGATGAGGGCCACCGGCGCAATGGGGCAAAAGGCAATGCATCGCGCCCACACCTACAGCGACGCCTACGGCGCCTTCTTTCGCCACGCTATACGTCGAGACCATGGCTCTTTTACTCGCGCTTTAATTTACACACGATTTCTTTTTTTCTTCCCCTCAAATCATTCGAATCTCTAAAACTTTCGCGTACAAAAAAAAAACAAACTTATACTACGGTATCACAATTTGGAGGCGCGTTGTTTTTTTTTTTTCTTCTCTTTGCCTGAATCTTCGTCCACTCAACTCGCCGCCGCCATTTTTATTCGCCGCGCTCTTTCGGCGACTCCAGCGAAATCTTGACTCTTCGAGATCATATTTTCTTCAGCTGAAACGCTCTTTCAACTTCTTTATTCGCTATTTCTTTTCATCCTTTCGTCAAGTGATTGACGAATTTTCGCTTTACTTCGAATTCGTTGGGTAAGATTGTTTTCTTTTTTTCGGCAATTATCACTTTTTCCGTTTGACGCGATAATTCTCACTGGACGAATCGAAATTATTGCTCTTAGCTCGTGGCGCAAGAAAATTTTCTCTCTCGCGCTTCACCGCCGAGCAACATTCTCTCGGAATGTCGCTTACTCGCGGTTACTTTTTTATATAATTTTTTTTTTTTAATTTATTAATACGAAACGTTCACCGTGGCGAAGAAAGAAAGCGTCGTTTCGTCATAATGGACAAAATTGTTTTCGCAACTCGTGATTATCGAGGTTCGACGATTAGCCGCCGAGGCATGAGCGACGACCACCGCGTGTCTCAGAGCCTCGCCATTGCCCGAAATCGATATCTCGTGGTCGTAACGCGGCCGCATCTTTTCTCCCGCTTGCATCGACTTCACTCTTTCTTTCTACCACCCCCCGCCTTCCGTCTTTTTATCACGCACGTATTTCTTGTTTTTTTTTTTTTTTCTCGTCGCTCGCGACTATTCTCCTCGACTGACTCTCGCGCGCGCGTGTGTCGTTTTTCTCCGACAATTGTAAAATTCGTTCGCGAGACGAGAACTCAAAATGCACACGAATCCCGTGATGGAATTATGATTATTGCGTCAGGTGGATTATTTTCATCGCCCGACGGCGAGAAAAAAAAAAACAAAATTTCTTTTCCAACAGTTGCACGAAGTATTTTGGTGTCGCGCGTTTTTCGCGAACAATTCCGTTGATACGCGATACCGAGACGTTTTTTTTTTTTCTTGTTGTTGGCCGCTTCGAGCGTCAACTGTCAGACCACGAGGCGCGGTTTTTCCCGCACGTCTCCGAGGTGAAATTTACGGCTGTTCGACGCGAGCGACGCAACCGTCTCGTGCGGCGAAACGTCGAAGCTCGTTGGCGCGCGCGACAGTGAGACGGGAGGAAACGAACGAGCGAATCGCATCGTTTTTTTTTTCTTCCTTTTCCCCTCTGTGTGTACTCTGCTATTTATCCTTTATGAAAAAAAAAAAACACAACTCGTGTCCTTCCGGTTGTCGATGTCCTCGCGGTAACGCCAAGTACAAAAAAAAAAAAAACAAAGTGAAAAATCACTCGCGAGTTTGCAGCAGAGATTAGCTCTCACGCACACGCCGCACACACACGAGCGTTCGAGAGAGGGGAGGCCGCGTCGACACGCGCGTCCTCTCGCGCGCTCTTTCGTCTCCCTCTCTCTCACACTCTTCTCCCTACGGAGAAGATCGATATTTGAAGGCTCCGTCCCGGCGTCACACTACGCTAACGTCCCTCTCACGGCGTTCAACGCAATTCCTCATTCTCGCAACTTTTTTTTTCCTTTCCACTAACTTCCTTCGCCGTTTCACTTCATTTTCCTGCCGTAAAAAAATCAAAAAATTTTCACTCTCGACGATCGAGCGAGTGTAGCACAATTTTTCACTCACGCACACTTGTAAAAACAAAGAAAAAGTGGAGAAAACACTTAGCACGATAAAAAAAAAAACCCGCGCGCCTTTTTTTATTCGACACACGAGTGTGAAATCTCGCGATTTTTACGGGAGAGAGAGAGGGAAAGAGAGAGCCACACTCTTCTCCCTCGTTCGTTGCTCCCTGGCTCTCGCGCGTTCTCGCCCGAGCCACCGCCGCCAACAAATGGCAAAGTGAAGAGAGGGGAGGGGGGCGCGTGCGCGCGAACGGAAGAATGGAGGGAGAAGAGGAGGAGAGCGAAAAGTTAAGGCGGGTGCAACGCGAGAGAGCACCTTTTTTTCCCTCGGCACAGCGAATATTCTCGCTTGAAAAGCGGAAATTCGTGCACGTCGTCAACGTATAGACGCGACCTCGCGACAACGAGCCGCGGCTTCGAAACAGCCGTAAACACTTGCGTTTTATCGAACGCACTTTTGGCACACTCTTCCCATCGAGCTCTCACACGCGCGCACTCGTCTTAACCGTACGAAAAACAAACACCGGGCAATGACGAAAAAAAAAAAAAATTGAAGGTAAAAGAAAAAAAGAATTCACGTTTTTCGTGACATCGAGTGGCGAAGGAAAGAAAGAAAAAAAAATCCGATGGAGCGTGTTTTGCGCTCACACGGTACACGCGTTGTGTTACAATGCCACGAAGGAATGATGGAATCTGGAACGGCGTGCGCGCCCAACTGTCTCGCGTCACGGGGGCGAGAACGAGGTGGGCCAAGCGGAGGGGATTATATATATATATCTCTCTCTCTCTCTTTCTCACTCTCGCTTTGGCGAGGAAACACGCACAGCCGCCATCATCAACGTTGTCGCGAGAATGCACTCCGCCGCTGCCGTCGCCGCCGCGCGCGCGCGCGCTCACTGAGAAAGGGACAGTGCACGAGTTTCAGGGCCGTCTTTCTCACAGGCGCCTATTATTTTTCCTTTTTTTCTTTCTTTCTTAGTTTTCGGGGACTCTTGATGGAAAATTTCAATAATTTCACTCGCAATCTTCGTTTTGCGTTATAATTTTCTTATTTTCACGATCGAGTTTCTCGGCGTATCATTTTCTTACATTTCTCAAACCTGACCCGCGCAATTTCGAGAAGTAAAAAAACGTCGATTTCTCAATTGCCAGCTGAGAGAACTTTCACACGCCGTCAAGATCCATTTGCATTTTGCTGAAGAGCGAGTACATTGGCACTCAAGAATTTTACAAAAAAAAAAAAAAAAAAAAAACTCGACCCAGTGTAATTCGGAACAAGCCGCGATGAATATAACGCGTCTGACACGCGACGCGACCTACGATTCGCGCTACTGCCTCAAAAAGCCGACACGGCCCTCTCTGCCAGCGGACTCGAGGAAATAACGGACACCCAGGCGCGCGTATATCCATTTGCCTCGAGGGATTCGCCGACGCCCGCACCTGGGCGCCAATCGCATTGTTTTGCTTTTTCCGCACAACCCGCCGTTGTCGGCGCCCTTTTACCTCGACGCTGTTCAATTTTGCATCGTTTGCGATGCAACGCAAAATCTTTTAATCTCCTTCGTTTTATTGATTTTTATTAACGAAATATTTTCGCGGCAATTTATGGTGTAGAATATTTAATGACGATAAACGTTTGAGTAATTTTTGTCGATCAAAAAAGCGAAAAAGTCATTTTCGTTGCGTTCTATTGAATGTGTGGAATGCAACGATATTTTATTTTCTTATCGTTATCCACGTTTCTTTCGTGCAAATTGTGTTCCTAAATTTATAATGAGAATACGAAGAAAAAAAAATGTTTGTGTAATTATAAAGAAATTTTTGTTGTTTTCCAACGATGCAAATTTCAATGTCGTATAATTTACGTGTGCGGTGACGATCCAAAGATTTTTTCATTCCATATACTTTGTTCCTTTGGCAATTGAATTTTAGCAAGATAAATATAATTGTGGAGAGAGTAGTACTCGGATTCGAGGAAGCGTACGGATGAACTTCTGTCAGCGCGACACTAGAGTTGGAACGGAGTCAATTTTTATTAACGACGCTCACGTGCGAAAGGACCCACGTGAGCCCGCGTTCCACCAAGTCACGAGAGCGTGTCTAACCTTGTAGAGCAACGACAGACACTTCTCCTCTATGCTGTTATGAGACCGGAAGTGTTGGAAATATCCCTTTTCTCGATGGAGTGACACTTTTACAAATCTCGTTACAATACTCATTATCTCTTTTACGTATTTTTATTAGACATTTACGACCTTAATTTGCAAAAAAAAATTAACCCCTTCGGATGATAAAAATAAAGAAATGATAAATGATTTTTTTTTTCATTCCTTTTTTTTAATTTTCATAATTATCGAAAGCCTTTTTTGCCAATTGAGGTCCTGAATGTTTAAAAAAATATACTTAATAAAGTTTAAGTGATTTTCGGAGCCTAAAACGGCTAAAAAAATTGAACAATAAAAAATAATAAATTTTCGATGCATTCCAACGATGCAAACTTCATCATTGGAAAAAACAGACGTTCGCACGAGTTCAAGAGTGGCCCTAAATTCGTTTTTCTGTACTCTCAGAGATGCCTGATATTTATGATGTTGAAGTTTGGATCGTTGGAATGCAATAAAAATGAATATTCACTGAATTCCTTCAATTTCATTTGGCAGATTTTGCCCACGATAATCCCTCAACCATTTTAACATTCCATAATAACAAAAATAAGAAAAATCGATGATGTTTCCATCGTTGGAATGCAACGAAAATTCTGCTCAATTACTTAATTTTTTTTCTTCGTTATTATCCAAACTTATACTTTGCAGATTTAGATTTTACATCGCTAAATAAAAATCCTAAAAAAAAACGCGTGCATGATTTTCGTAGCTCAACTCTGCCAAAGGACATTTTAAAAATAAGCCATTCGTTGGAATGCAACGAAAGTTAATTTTTCATCTCTAACTCACGTTTCATTTTCACCGATTTAGGTTACGAAAATTCCTCAAACGTTTTTTTTCTCATCCTCACAAAAGATCCACGATCTTAGTCCATAAAAAAAAAAAAAACTCTAAATAGTAATAAAAATAAATTTAAGAACTTTCGTTGCATTCCCAACCGTGCAAATTTCAATGTCATGAAAATAAAATGTAGAAAAAAAAAAACGAGCTTTCGATCCGAACTTCAACACCATGGAAGCACACATTCGCCATTGTGTTCTTCCATTGGCCTGTGGATGATGCACGAGGTCGATGCGATGGCGCGCGGCTGTTTCTCTCTCGCGTGTTCTCCACACGCGAGAGAGGGAAGAAGAAGAATCAGGTTGGGTGCAAGCTAACCCAGTTTTCGTCGTTGCAACGGGACGAAGGAGAAGGGGGGGGATGGTGATGGTGGTGGATGACGGCAGAGGTGAGCGGGGAAGAAGAGGAGAGAGGCTGCAGAATGTCGTACTATTCCGTGCAACGTATATCGTACGAAACGCGTATGTAGATAGGGCAGAGAGCGAGCCGATCGATAACTATATGCGATATCTGCCGTGTCGCGCGCGAACACCGGGCACTGCCCACAACCTAGATTCTCGCTTATCTAGGATAGCTGGTCGCGCGCGGTGCAGTGTGCGCGTTGCAGGGCGCATCAGAGATACGTATGAGAGATGAAGGAAACGAGAGGGGAGAGTGACGAGTGGCTCGTTTGCGGTAGGGAGGTTGGTGAGCGAGTAGGGGGGGGGGGGGGGGGAGATGGGCATTGTCTGACCCACTTCGCCGTTTCAAATTTCCGAACGTGTTCGATACGAAAAATAAATGAAAAATCGTAAAATACACACGATCATTATCGTGATTGACAACGATTGTGCCAACTCGCGTGCGCGAGGATACGAGAATATTAACTTTTTTTGTGTTTTTTTTTTAATGCAGATACGATTTTGATTTCTTAAACTGGATGGAGCGTGGAAAAATATTTAGATTGGGGAATTTTTTTCGGATTGCACTTTTTATTCTGAATGTTGGAGAAAAAACATACACGGGAGTTTTATTTTGAGAAAGGGGAGATTATTTTCTTCTCTTTATTGAAGTATTGAAGTTTGCATCGTTGGAATGCAACGAAGTTTTTTTTTGCACATTCAGACGAGAAGTTAAGCGCGGTTTAAAGGGTCTGCAAATATTTTTAATGTTTAAAAATTAAAATTAAAAGTGACTTAAAAAATTAAAATTAGAATTGAATTAAAAAATTTAAAATGGAATTGAAAAAAAATAAAATTAAAATGGAATTGAAAAAATTAAATTTGAATTTCGATAATTAAATGTAAAAAATTAAAAAATAAAAACAAATCTGAGAAATTGTGCGCAATTCAAAGTCTTTGAATTAAAAAAATACAATTACTAATTAGCAATAAATAACGAGCATTAGGATTATTAATAAATAATTTAAAAAAAAAAAAACATTCAATTCCAAAGTTTCAATGAGTCGCGCTCCATCGTTTTCGCGAAAAATAAAAGCAAATATGAGGAATTCAGCGCTGTTTTAAGAGTTTGAAATTTCCGAAATTTCTATTTTAACTTAGGTTCTTAACTTCAATTTGGAACAATGACGTGTGACAAGTTTATAAGAATAACATAGGAATAAATCGAAAGATTGATTTTCGTAATTGAAGAAATTTTTCAAGATGTAGCAAAACATTGATGAGAACGGTAAACAGCTTCGATGAGGAGAGAATGAAAAGGTCGGTCCGTTTTGTCGAGGATCCGGTGCAAGAGCACGAGCATCGAGTGCAACAGCTCCGGTTGGCCTTGAACATCCATATATACATATCTATACAGGATGCAGTAAGAGTTGTATACGCAGAGCGGAGAAGTTGGCCTCGTGCACTGGATTCGTCTGTCCAATGGACCCGAACAGTCAATTCGAACGGCAAAAATCTTTCCAATACAAATGAATTTTTTATCATCCGAATCGTTGAAGCGCAATGAAAAATTCATTTGTCTTCAACTGTATTGAAGTTTGCGTCGTTGGAATGCAACGAATATTTTTTTCTTCACATTTAGGCTAGAAATATCACTGAAATATTTTTGAAGATCCTTGTTAGGAGATTTTTTTAAAATTTGATTACGTGCGGACCTTTAACGAGGATTGTAAAAAAGAAAAAAAACCCTTTAAACGAATGTCGTAGCTGCAATTTTTGAATAAAAATGTTAAGCTCTCATCGAAAGTTTGTTTTTACTTAAGAAAAGAAGAAAAAAAAGGTCTAGTGAGGTCGTGAGCGTGAAAAAAAAATTCCCTAGGCCATTCTAGGAGTTTCGAAAAATCATTTTTTTTTGTTAAAAATGTACCTTAGTACCTATAAAATTATATTCCAAAAGATTGTGGGTGTGAAAAATCTCCAAGTACTCGATTTTCGAATTCTAGCGCAATCTTGATTCATCGAGTGACTTTCTACTAACTTTAAACGCGTTTATCTCAAAAGTACATTTTTCAAGTCGGCCGGACTCATAACTCAAAGAAATTTCAACCGATTCACTTGAAATTTTAACTCTATATTTAGAATTACATTTTCTGAGGCACTACGTAGGATTTTTTAAAAATTATATTGCATAGTTCATTTTATATAAACAATTTTCTGACGATTTTCTCGTGGCATTTTATACTTTTTGTTTTAGAAATGCGGCATTTTGACAAAAAAACAATATACGAAAAAAATCCTACGTACTTCTATAGCTATTCTTATATATAATCGAAAAAACTTTAGTGTCTCATCATAACTGAAAAATTATAGGAGCTGTTGGTCCGGCCGTTGACCTTCCAGAAATAAAGGCGTCATCGGAAAAATGCTGCACAGTCGCCATTTTGACATTTATCGCTGTGAAAAAATAATTTTGTATCGTCAATTACGTGCATAATAAAACCCCTATTTTGTAATTCCGATTTATTTTATGGTTTCGGTGAAGAAAAAAATCACAAAATATGATCTTTTTTTTGGCCTCTAGAGTGGCCTAAGGCCTTAAGGCCAAGTGTCACACCGACCGAGCGGCCATGAGTCCGAGAGAGATAGCTGATTTGCAGATTCCCAATGATTTCTGAAACGGTTGATTTTTGGGAAAAAAGAAAAGAAACACGTTCCGCTCTGTTGAACGACGAACAAACGCTTTCTCTTCTTTTGCCCGAAATATGATCCGTCTAGAAGAAAACTTGGCAGTAGGATTTTTACCGACTGGACGTGTGACACATGGCCTTAAGGACTTGGAGCTACGGCGATGACGACAAGGCTCGCAAGGGTGACCTTGGAGACAGACACAGTGGAGGTGGGGGGGGGGGGGGGGGGGAGAGAGAGAGAAAGAGAGAGCGAGAGAATGTGGCAGTCGTGTCGTGAGGCCGATGATCGTGTCTCGTCCAAAGTATATATATGAGAGGCACAAAGTGGGGTCTGTGATCGCGTCAGGATCCCGACGACTACCCTTTGTGTAGCGGGGTATACGACCCGAGCACATCGCCCTCGTCTCCTACTCTCTCTCTCTCCCTCCCACCCACCTCCTCTCTCTCTCACCCTCTCTCCCTCTCTCTCTCTCTCTCTCTCTCTCTCTCTCCCTCTCTCTCGCTGCCTTTCGCACGAAGAAAAAGTCCAAGGACCTAAGCTCATCTGAAAAAAAAAAAAACACCACACTCCACGCATTTTTATTGACGTGAAACTTATTCGTATTTCTGTTTAATTCAAATGAATTTTCCATTCGCCGGAAAAATTTAAACTTCAGCGTTTTTAAAGTTTGCCATATTTTTTTTTTGCACCATTGAGATCACGAGAATCGCCAGGCATTTGAAGTGAGAGAGAGAGAGAGAGAGAGAGAGAGAAAGATAACGAAGAAAAAAAAGATGGAGAAATCGAGACACCATAGCGAAGAGAAATGAGGGAGGGGACTGTCTTCAACGAACGGGTCGATATTAACCGGCTTTCCTCCCACCCAACAAACCGCACATCGTATCGGGCCAATGACCCTATACGTTGCCCTGGGACGACTCGCGAGTCCGGGTCGTCGTCGTCGCGTGTCTTGGACGTACGCAGACGTTTTTCGTCGTCGCTTTCCTTCCCAAGGACAAACGAGCGATATCCTTCCTACGTGCGAGACTATTTTCTCTCGTTATTGTAATCGTGTGTGAAAACTTATTTTCTCCTACTAGTCCCCAACGAATATTCCTTTTGCTTTGGCTTTCACTCTTCCTTTTCTTTCCAGAAATTTCATCGTACATACACGCTTTTCCTCGCAATTCTTGCCGAAAAAGCGTCCAAATCAGTCTCGGCGAGTCATAAAGAAGAAAAAAACGAGACTTCTCTTGGCACGTCCTTTTTTTCTTCGTTGGACCAAACGTATAATTCCGCGAGAAAGAATCGAGCAAGATCGTCGAGAGAAGGCTTTCATTTTTCTCGTTCTTTTTTACATTGATCTTGCAATAACAATGAAATTTAAACCTTTTAAAATTGGCGAAAAATACTCCGCCAGGGTGTCTTATATTGACAAGAACTAAAATTTCATGACATTCTTGAGGCAAGGAATAGGGATTTTTTTTTCATGACTTTTAGTATGACTTTCTGGTACAAAAGTACTCTGGTATAAGTATATAGTTTGCCAAGTCGGACGAGATATCTTGGCCGAAGGAGAGGGAGTCAGTGAAAAGCGAAGAAGGGGGACAGACAGGGCTTGAGTTGAAAAATAGAGAGAACATCAGAGACACACTCGGGCGGACACTCCAGAGACTCTTTCGTCGACTACATATTTCTCGCGCTGTCGATAAAAAGATTTCTGCACAATCTCCGCGTGATCTCAATTACCGTCTGATTTATACAGTCTCGTGGAGTCTTTTTTTTTTTTTTTTTTTAAATTCGTTTTTATCTCCGTTGATAAGGAAATGTTACGGTCGCGGCTAATCGCTCTCTCTCTCTCTCTCTCTCTCTCTCTCTCTCTCTCTCTCTCTCTCTCGCTCTCTCTCTCGCTCTCTCTCTCTCGCTCTCTCTTTCTCTCGACACGATATACGTGAGTCGTTTGAGGCAAAGTGTCACATCGACCGACAGGGACAGCTGATTCGCAAATTTCCCATTTTATTGGAGAAAAAAAAAAACAAGAATTCTCTCTTCGTTTTCCCGTTCAGTAAAAAAACTTGACCGTAGAATTTTTTTACCGACCGGACCTGTAAAGCACGTGTCCTCAACATAGCTTCGACTCTTACGTCAAGCGTTGGCGAAATTTTTCTTATCGACATCTCGAGACATTCGAACATATGGAAAAATCCACTCAATTTGCTACGTCCCGCAAAAAAAAAAAAAAAAAAAAAACTTTCGAGTCTTGCAACTCGCGATCGAAGATTAGAGAAAAAAAAAACAAAGAAGATGCAATTAATCGTGACGAAATGGCCAAATATTTTCGTGTGAATCAACGAAACGTAAAATCTTCACGCCCCCTCCCCTCATCTGCGCAAATATTTTGTTCTCTCGTGTATATTCGAGAAGACACGCACACACACGTGTTTGGAATTAAAAAGCAGGATTATTTTCTGAAATTACGAGCGGAGAAAAAAAAACAAAGTATTTTTGTCCCTGATACCGAAAGTATTTCATTACGAAAAAAAATGTCAAACGTGTTGAGGGAAAAAAGTGGGGGAGGTTGAGTTTCCAGATGTTTTGAGACCGAACCGATAACGAAATCGCCCGAGAGAGAGAGAGAGAGAGAGAGAGAGAGAGAGGCGTGTATATAGGCGTTACAAATCTACCGAACGATTCTCTCGCAAGAGCAGTAAGTAGTGCTGAGTAAAGCGAGGTTGCTTTGCCTTCGGAATGAGGCCAAGGCGGAAGTCGCCAATTCTACTGACCGACCTGTTAACATCCGCGCCCGATCACTCTCGCGGGTTCCTTTACTTGGTAACTTTCATTTGTTAAAGCCGATGCGCAAAAAAAAAAAAAAAAAAGAAACGTCAACGTTCTCGAATCAGTCGAAGACGAGAAAAATCATTTCGCTGGTATTGACAGAGAGTCTTACTTATTATCAAATTGCAAAGTTTGTCTGCACACTTGTTTTCTCTTTGGTCTCTAATTAAGGTAGCAGGATTAAGGGGACTGCTTGAGTTTGAAATTGCAAGAAAAAAAACGCTCCGTTTTGTTTTGTAGTTTCTTAGCGTAGGCTCTTAACTTTAATTTGCAACGAGGAGTTTGTAAAAATTCGAGAAAATCGACAGAGTTTTGACGACTTTTGTATAATGTTGAAAAGCTCGCATCGTTGCAATGCAACGATTTCTTTTTTTCTGTTCATTTTTCGTGAACTTTTTTTCCCAAAAGTAGCATATCTAAGGAGTATCACGTACAAAATTTAGGTAAAAATGTTGAAAATTCACTCAACTATGATTTTTTTTAGCGAAAAAGTGTCTTGTTTTGCGTTTTCACCTCTTTATGCATTTTTTTTTTAACATGTCGCCATTTTATTTCTTATAAAAATACATTTTTCGTACATCGTCTAGAAAGTTCAAAGCATGTTCCGTAATTTTTTGAACCACTTCGGACGGATACTTTGGTCACAATACTTTTTTGAAAACTGACTGGGTAGAATCGACCGAATTATTTTTATTAGGGTATTTTTATTAGCCCTTCGTGACCACGAAGGGCTAATAAAAATACGTCAAAACGTTCGAGTCGTTTTCACAGTCAAAACAAAAATCGAACAATTCAAAAATATTTATTTTCGTTGCGTTCCAACGATGCAAAGAAAAAAGAAATTATTTTTTCTTTTTTAAATTAAATCTATATTAATGTTTTTTTTAAATAAAATAAATTGAATAGCATGAATTAATTAAAATTCAATTGAATCAACTAATTAACATGTGATTAAATTCAATTAATTTATGGAATCTAATTCAATTAAGCTAATTAATAATTAATCCAATTGATTTAATTAATTCATAATTAAGAAAATTATTGCAAAATCAAGAAAATTAACTCAATTTTTCATAAATCTTCGATTTACTAAAATATTTTAATTACACAAATGCTTTTTTTGGTCGATTCAGGCTGCGAAAGTCGCTCAAGCGTTCCTACGTATTCCTATAAGAAATTTACTATCTCGATTCACATTAAAAGAGACTTTGAATAATAATAAAAATGAAGCAAAAAAAAATATCGTTCCATTCCAACGGTGCAAACTTCACTGTCATAAAAACTTATACTACCGAGAAATGAATTCGAGTAAGTTCATACTTGTAGATAAATAAAATATCTTAATAAATTAATATTTGCACCGTATCTCCGGGGCAATTGGAAAGGTCGAACGTTACTCGACTATTATGCACAAACACACACACATATACACTTACGTATAAATGTATGTATGTAGATCGAGGGGGTTGTGCCTTGTCGGTGCTTTCACTCGGAGTCGAGTTTTACGTACCCTGTAATTCTCGTTTAATGCTAATACATACCAGTTGGCCGTCTTTCTACCTTCTCTCTTATCTACATAAAGGACATTCCAGCTTCAATCAATACCTCTGAATTATTTTTTCGAAAAGAATAGCAAAAAAAAATCGTAAAGGCCTAAAAAAAATGGTGTTGAATAATTACAAAGAAAATCCTCGTTTATTGTTTTTCTTTTCTTTATCCCTATCACTATCCAAACTCTTTTTTTGCAATGGATGCCTGACGATCTTCTAAAATATTTCAGCGATATTTGTTGCCTGAATGTGTTAAAAAAAAATTGGGCAAAACAAAAAAAAAATTCGTTGCAATCCAACGATGCAAACAATACCACAAAAAGAAAAACAATTCAGAGAATTCAATTGAGTAATTGATAACTGATCATTAATATAGTATGAAAAATAAAGTTACTCGACAATTGTCGATGGCTTTGCACACACACACACACACACACTCGTATGGCTACAAGAGAGCTCGTGTACACGATATAATAATATACGCACACAAATATGTGCTAGGAGGTGAAAGATGAGATGGGGCGAGCGGGACTCGCCGCGAATGGAGGATGTTTTGTACTTGACGATAGTCGTGTGCACCGACTAAGTACACGATACATGGCGAGACTGTATTACGGATTAAGGTGCACCGACTGTGGAATTCCTAACGGTATACGAGCACACTCGCAAGTCAAGATTCTTGAATGATGATCCTCGCGTGTTTCCCTCTCCACTGTTTTCTTTCTTTTTATTTATTTTTGTTTCTTTTATTCGGTATACGGTGAAAAGCACCGTATACCGATGAACTTTTTTTTTAATTGCAAAACAATGATATTAATCGTTGTAATATTGCTCGCCAATTTCTTTCGTTTTTCTTTCTGTTTTTTTTTTTTAACATCTTCTTTTCGGTATTGCCGAAAGTTGATTAAAAAAAAGAAAAACTAAATACAGAAAAAGCGTTCTTGGCAAAAATCATTTGCTTCGTTACGCGAAAAAAAATAAATCTGAAATAAAAAGGTATTAGTTGGCATTTGAAAAATCAGAGTCGACCTCGAAATAGCCATCGAATGAAAAATAATCAACACGTTCATTTTTGTTTCTGGACATGACAAAATTTTCGTTCGAAACGTTTTCTTACGAAAATGCATCTCTCTCTCTCTCTCTCTCGAGATTAAATGGCGTTGAAGTTTGTGTCGTAGCAATGCAACGAAAATCCTTCAAAAAAATTTCAGTGATATTAGTACCCTAAATGGACAAAACGAAAAAAGAAACATGAATTTAGATGCACACCAACGATGCAGAGTTTGATAACATCGGGATTATTCGTAGTGCCAAGATAAAAGGTACACCCTGTACGTGGCACAAGATTCCACAAAATGTTCAACATCTACCATCTGTCGCGGATAACAATCTCACTGCGTTGGAATGATACGAAAGTTCTTTTTTTTTTATTATTCTTTTAATTTCTTCATTTTTATTATAATCCAAATTACGTTGTCATTCGTGGAGCTCGTAGATCTATACTAAAGATAAGAAGATTGTTTGATTCGATTATTTGAATTTTCATCGCAATGCAGACGATAAGAATATTGAACGATAACATCTTCGGTCGTTGCTTGAATATTGGCTGCGTGCGTGAGTAAATCATATATATATATATATATTATATATTCGGAATGTCGAGGTACGAGTGAGAAAATTTACGAACGGAATTACGGCGACAGGGAGAATTCGCCTGGTTAATTAATATAGTAGACGCTTTGTGGCCAACTAATTGGGAATGTGATAGCGTAGCGAGGGGTAGTGGTGCTGGGGGGGGGGGGGGCATTGGAGAAAACGAGAGGAGCATGTTAAATTAATTACACCAATGTTGAATTTTTCCATACCTATTTTACATAAATAATCTATATATATATATATATATATATATATTAATTTCCCGCAGATTCTGCACATCAGTCATATACTAATTGCTAAAGCTAATTTTTCAAACGGTCAATCCGTATCGAATTAAACATCGTGTTGTTTTTTTTCCTTCAATTCCAGGTCGCCAATCTCCAACGAGGATACGTAAAAAAACGGGCGAGTGATGTTCACCGTTTTAATCGGCTAGAAAAAAATATTATCAATTAGAAAAGAATTTCCATTGCGTTACAACGATGCAAACTTCAACGTCGTATACAAATGATACGAAAGTTTTGCATCGAATGATTCTATCGATGAATGAAGTTATCGAATAATTTTATCGATGAATTTAAGTTGTAGGCCTCTAATGAGTTTGGGTCGTTTGGGTTTCTATTTTTCTATTTTCTTCTATTCTATTTTTTGTCTTCTATTTTTTTTATCTTCTTTTATTCTATTTTTTTTTGTCTTCTATTTTTCTATCTTCTTCTATTCTATTTTTTTCTCTTCTATTTTTCTATTTTCTTCTATTCTATTTTTTCTCCTTTATTTTTCTATTTTTTCTCTTTCATTTTCTATTTTATTTTTTCTCTTCTATTTTTCTATTGTCATCTATTCTATTTTTTTCTCTTCTATTTTCGTATTTTCCATCTTTTTATAAACATGCGCATGGCAAACACATGCGTGCGCGAAAAGTAGCGAGACGATTATTATTCAATAAAACTGTGAGATTGGGTAATCGCATTCCGTGACTCTTTTTCGTGCGCGCGAAAAAAAACAATGCAACAACATTGACGCGTGTGCATTCTCTAAACAATCCCGCGTGAAGGGGACAGTGATCCTCTGGCCGTATTAAATATGAGCGAAGACGCGAACTTTTCCACGCTTTCACCGTTGATCTTTTTTTCTTTTTCTTTAATTTTATTTTTGTTTTCATTTTCATGTATACTCGCAATATTACGATTATCGTTGGAAGCGAAAAAAAAATGCGTAAAAGAGAAAAAAAAATGCGTACAAAAAATACATTTTCCAAGAATGCATCGAAATATGATTCTTTTTTTAAATCTTTGTCGCTTCTTTATTTCCATTACTATTCGAAATCATTTTGTTTTGTCCAAACGTTTCTGCGTAAGCCCTCGTGGATTTTGGCGATTAGAGTGTAAATAAAAAATAAAACGTTCTCGTGATTTTCATGGCCCAAATGTGGAGGAAAAAGAAAAACGTTTCCATGTATTTCAACGATGCAAAGTTCAATTGGGCCATGTAGGGCCACGATGGTCGGAATCGGAACAGCGCAAAGTTTGAACGAAGGGAAAATTCTATCTCCCCCCCCCCCCCCCCCCCCCCCCCCCCTCCTGCAATTGCTGCAATACAGGAAATACTTGCAGCGAAGAAAACCTCACGGAAGAAGAAAAATGAAGAAGACAAGATGAAAGGATGAAGGAGGTGGAGGGAGAGAGAGAGGGGAGGGGGGGATTGCGAGTAGGAGGTGAGAGGCTCAAGTCGAGCGTATCGTAACCGTAAACCCGTCGTTCGACACGAGCAAGTGAAGTACGGTTATAGTTTCTCCCCGGATGTAAGCTGGCCTCCTTCTTCTCCGTGAACGTCGTCGCGAGGCGCGCGTGCGCCCACGAGCGAAGCGACAGACTTTCAACACACGATTGCCGAGAGAGAGAGAGAGAGAGAGAGAGAGAGAGAGAGAGAGAGAGAGAAAGAGAAAGAGAGAGAGAGAGAATCTACGACACGGCCTTGCCGGGAATGCGCGCAGCGAACTACATCGAGACCCAGGCTTTTCCATCGGCTTCGCGTCTCGAAGACGATGAGCTTGTCGATGCCTCCTCAAAAAGTTTCGCCAATTCTTGCTGAGACGACGACGACGACGACGACGACAATCCGCCCTTCACCTTTCCTCCTGTCCTTAAGAAATCAACGCAACGCTTTTCGAGTGCGAGTTTGTTTGGGAAATCGTCGGAAGCTCGGTACGAAATGCAAAATTGACAATTTCTATGATTTTGCAGTACGCATCGTTGGGCGTGCAACGAAAATTCTTAATTTTTTTCTTTCTAATCTTTTGCAGGGTGTTTACATTAGTGTCCTTTTCTTTTATGTGTTTACACCGCTTTTATTATTTAGGTGAGAATGGGGCACAATGAGCCACGTTGCGTTTTCTCGGAGATTTGTTAAGTTCCGAAATTTTATGTTTTGGACCACAATTTATCTTAGAGCCTAAAGATTTTCGTCAAGCCTAAAAGTAAATAGCAAGTTGATCGTTGAATATTCGGGCCTCGTGAAAGAAATACCTTAAGGGAATCCAAAGTGAATGTTTTTTGTTTTTTTTTTGTTGTTGTTGCATAGAGCGTTGACACGCCTGTCGACGAACACGCGCGTTAGCCATGTCGTATTATTCGAGTGGAATAATACGCGATAAGCGTTGCGACATTGATATACCATAGCGTAATATTTGTCCGACTGTACGTACGACCTTGCCACGCATCGATCAAACGAAGTTAAAAATAGAAGCACCGCTTAAACCCGTGTACAGTTTAAGCGAAGGCGACGCATATGAACCGCGGTACTCTACTTCCGGTTTCTGCTCTATGACATTGCGTCACGAATCCTATTATACACACACACACATGTATATATTTATATATGTGTATATACGTGAAGAGCGAGCAGTGGGACAGCCAGTCGAGCTTTGGACGGACATTTCGAAGGTCCCGAATTTTGCCCGCTCAATTTGGTTCGGTATCACAAAAATTGAACATCTCCGAACAACGCCCTGACGTTGAGTTGGAAAAATAAGAGAGTTCTAGAAATGCCACGAAAAATCGTAAAGGGACGTTCATTGATTACGTGAGGTGTGTTTTTTTGTTCTCTTTAATTTTGATCCCTCTCCCCCCCTGATGAGGTTTGGTGGGATGCGGAGGCACGTTCCTCCCCCGCACGTGAGATTTTCCCCATAATTTCTAAATGATTGCATTTGTTCGATATGTTCATGTGTTTTGCTTCATACCATTAATAAAGACTCACCGATAGAGTGTTGTTTCTCTGAAAGAAGAAGGAGTAGAAAAATGATACTACGTTTAAGGCGGGAAACCACTTTAGATGCTTCAAAAAATCATTTTTTTTTTAAATTTCATAAATCGTTAGCAAATTATCTTAAGAATACACCCTGAAAATTTTAAAACGCGACGTCTGTGAGTCTCGCTACGAAATGGAACGTCGTTGAATAAAAGGCGAGGAAACAAAAAAAAAAACTAAGTTCAATGCACGTGACTGATCGAAAAATGAAATGCAAACGAGACACGAGAAAATTATTTCACAGATTGTGAAATGACGGTTGATTTCGTAGCGCGATCGGCCAATGGGAGCTTTGAAAGATAAAAAGATAGCTGGTTGCGAACAATATTCAGTTGTCATTATGCAACAAAAAAAAAGATATGTTGAGTCATTGTTGATGTTGAGTGAAATTATATGGGCGCTTGGAGAGCTTGCCAAATAATTAATAGCGTTGATCAGTGCCCGTAGTCAAAAATGTAGATTTACGAAAGAATTTTATGTTTTTTTTTAAATAAGATTGAAGTTTGCATCGTTGCAATGCAACGGGAATTATTATTTTTCAATAGCTCGAATTTCCTTTGGCAAATCTTCGTTAAGAAAAAACACTCAATTATTTTTTAACTTGCTCATTTAGAAATCTAGAATTTAAATCAGCAAAAAAAGATTTCATAAAACAATAATAATGAGGAAATAAAGATATAAAAAATAATTTTCATTGCATTCCAATGATGCGAACTTCAAGACCATTTTTTTTTTTCATAAGTGAGAGCTAATTTTTCCATTTTCTTTTAATTTCTGACGGATAATTTCAACGTTTCATTTTTCTCTGCGACAAACTTTGATTCCAATCAAAATTAAGGTAATTAAGAATATTATTCTTGCATGTTCGTATTGAAATTTTCACCGTTGGAATCCAACGAACTATTTTGAACTATTTTGCATACAACTCTGCCAAAAATTCAAATGTCAATTTTTTAAAAATTCCTTCGTTCAATCACGAGCTATACTTATCTAACAGAAAAAATTTGCTTTTTTAATTTCAGCTAAAGCTATCATGAGTTATCTTGACTACCACGAGGACACTTTTTTTTTGGGTTCCGGAAACCAGGTCCCACCGACTGAATTTTCCGAATTTTTGGATAAAATTTTTATTTAAATATTGTTAAAATGTTGCTCTTTTATGTGCTTAACATTTTGAATAAAATAATTTATGTATTATATTTTTAAAAAAAAATTGAGAAAATGTGCTTTTTTTGGCTTCGAAACCCACGTAACCCCTTCATGACCGCTAGGCTAGAGAATATAAATCACCCATCTGCACCGATCCGTCCTCCTCTCCTGACACTAACTTACCTATCACCGACATGTTCCGCTGGTGACTCGAGGATCGCGATGTTCCACGATATTGGCTCCTGATAACGCCCTTTTTTTCATCCACGCCGGCTTCCCCGTTATGTACGTTTATATATGTATATATATATATTAATACACGTGTTTTTCGTTCTTGCTTGTTTTATTCACAAATGCATTGGCCCATCTTCGTTAAAGTTCATGACGGTCTTTCTTGTTGTTGCGGGTTTGTTTTTTTTTTCTTCGTCGACCGAGCAATCGAGAATATTCGTGTATTCTCGTAACTTCCCGTCGTCGTCGTCGTCGTCGTCTTCGTCGTCGTCGTCGTCTTCGTCGTCGTGTGTCGCTTGGATTCCAACCGTCATGCGAAAATTCACTGGTATACGCGCACACACACACACACACACACACACACACGTTCCTTCTTAACGTGTATATTAAAAGCTTAACAGTTCAGACGTAAAAAAAAAAAACCACTCTCGAAAAGTATCGTCGCGAATTATCTCTATCTCACGAGTCTTAAAATGTTTTTTCGACGAAAAAAAAAAAAAAACGTTCGGTCAATTGTTGCGGCCGTTGTGACTTCTTAATATTAACTTATTTCATTTTTTAACCTGTGAAAAGATGATGTAGGTAATTTCTATGAGATTGAAGTTTGCATCGTTGGAATTGCAACGAAAATATTTTTCAATAGATCGAATATCTTTTGGCAAATATTCGTTAAAAAAAAAACTCTCATTTTTCAAGACGCTCATTTAGAAATGAAAAAATTTTATCGGCAAAAAAGTCATTTTGTGAAATAATAAAAATATATTAAAAAAAAAAATGTTCGTTGCATTCCAACGATGCAAACTTTTTAATACTCTTAATTTCTTCAACGTTGAATGAGAAGAGGTTCGACTTTGAAGGCGCTCCCCATACTTCAACGCTACACGTAAACTCTGATGTTTTGGAAAACATATTTTAGATAAACGTAAGCATATTTAGATAAGGATCACTTCGAGAATCGTCCACGGAGAGAATTAAATGTTAAAAATTACCGTGCAGTAACGGTAACCAGATGACAACCCTGAAACTTTGCCTATTATTACTGAGTAAAACACAGATTTTCACGAAAATAAAATAAAATTTCTTCTTCAGATAGAAAATTTTACCAGATTTTCTAGTAAATTTTGATGTGTCACAAAATACGCAAAACTTAAATTTAAAAAATATATAATATCAGCGAAATTTTACTGTGCATTTTATTATTTTATGCCTTTCAAAAATGTCTATAAAAAAGTATCGTCTTTATTACAGTTATTTTAAGATTTATTATAAAATTTAATGAGTGTTATAGGAAAATGTATTGTGCTCTCGGTAAAAATTAACGTGCGCGGCTACCCTTCTTGTATAGTAAAATTTTAGCTACGTATTTGAAATTTTCTGCAACGTGAGTTAAAGAAAACTTGTCGCATACGAATTATTATGTTTTTCTCACTTGTCACCACATTGAAATATATCACGGTAATTTTTACCGTGAAATTCACGACAAAAATTACTTTTTAATTCTCTCCGTGTCTGATCCCTAAAATCAACGATTTGCTTAATATAATTTAAATGCCAAAAATATTCATAGCCTACGGGTCTGAACTTAAATTTGTCATTTCGTTACTTATCAATCCCTCCAGTATTATTTGTTGCAATTAATTCCAATTGTTTTTTTTTTCCACTAACAGAATAATATCTTTTATCGGCTATGGCAATTAAAAAGTTTCTTTTGGAAACATTTTCACATTACAATCGATCTGAATCGTGTTCTCGTGTCATTCGTTCATTCATTGGAGTCGGTTAACCCTATACACCTATCGTCTACGCGTGTTTTTGTGTACGTGTGCGTGTGTGTGTGTATGTCGAGCCACGAGTATCAGAGCTTTTCTAACCGCAAAACTGCATTCCCCAACTCCGTGTATCTTAACGGGTTACGTGGGTTTGAAAATTTCAAAAAATCCATCTTTTTATTTTTATTTTATTATCTAATATGTCTATGTCGGCAAAAAGGGATTTGACAGCTGGGCTTGTGGAATTTGTGGAGAGGAAGTCGAGAATCTGGCACGCACATGGAAATGCGAGGTGGCGAGAGGAGAGACAAGAGAAGAATGGGTGAGGGGGATAGATGACTGGAGAGGAGGAAGGGAAGACGAAGAGGTGGAAGAATGGACCAAAGAAACGTCACGGGGGGAGCCGGTGATACGCGAATATCTGAAGGCGTTCGCGATGCTGAAAATGAGGAGAACGGGGGAGGATTCGGGAAGAGAAGAAATAAAAGCAAAGAGAAAGATATATTTAGTACTCAAGTGGCGTTTAGTTTAAGAAAAATTTGTATTGTTAAGATGAAATGAGTAGGGGTGTTGTAAAAAGCGAAAGCTGTACATATGGAATAAACGAATCTATCTAGTACAATATGTCCAGAATATTCTACCAAAGTTTTCAGTCAATCGGAGTAAAAGTTTAGGGGGAGAGAGAGAGAGAGAGAGAGAGAGAGAGAGAGAGAGAGAGAGAGAGAGAGAGAGAGAGAGAGAGAGCCTTTGGGAATTCCCCCCGTTGGGAAAGACCGGCCCCGGGAGCGACGGAGGTATACGCATTTTTCTCAAAACACTATTTTTCAAGTCGATGGACACGATTTCTCAAAAACTAATGCACCGATCTTATTGAAATTTTGCACACTTCTTCAAAATAGCATTGAACTAGTGATTGAACGAAGTTTTTTTTTTTTTTTTCGATTACAACTAATTTTACAAGGCTATACGTAGTGTAAATTGTACCAAAAATTGAACTATTTCGCGTACAACTCTGCGAAAAATTCAAATTTCAATTTTTTCAAAAATCCTTCGTTCAATCACGAGCTATACTTATCTACTGACAGAAAAAAAATTGGTTTTTTTTTTTCAATTTCAGATAAAGCTATCATGAGTTATCCTGACCACCACGAGGACACTTTTTTTTTTTTTGAGGGGTCTCCGGAAACCAGGTCCCACCGAATGAATGTCCCAAATTTTTGGATGAAATTTTTTTGTAAATATTGTAGAAATTTTGCTCTTTTGTGTGCTTGAGATTTTGAATAAAATAATTTATATATATTTAAGAAAAAAAATTGAGAAAATATGCTTTTTTTTTTGGCTTCTAAACTGACGTTAAACCCTTAAAAATACCGACGGAGATACGCAACGCAAATAAAGTCGAGGCTTTTACAACGAAATTATATAACTCGCGCGGGCCTCGTAGGCGCGCTAGCGACGAATAGAAGAGAGGGTTGGATAGGGACGGGGGCAAAGTTAGAGCGAAAAGTACGGCGGGACGATGACGAAAGAGAGTGAGCGAGAGAGAGAGAGAGAGAGAGAGAGAGAGAGAGAGAGAGAGAGAGAGAGAGAGAGAGTACGATCCCGAAGGAAAAAAAAACTACCACTGTCGGTAAAGAAGATCAATCCCGTTTCAAGTTCCGCATCATCACTTGACACGTGAGTGTTCTTTTTGCACCGAGGCCGCACAAACGAAGAACGAGAACTGTGCAAAGAAAAGTTCGTTTCTCTTTTACGTTAAAGCCTTTATTTCCGTCAAGTTTTTTTTTTTTTTTTTTTGCGATAGCTTATGTTTTCGTAGCGACGAGTTTGTCACGAGACCGGCTCCGCCGCCGTACTAGGCGATAATCTTCTTTGACTACTGTAGTACTCTCTCTCTCTCTCTCTCTCTCTCTCTCTCTCTCTCTGAGAGCCGCGGGCGCGCTCTCCCTCTCTCGCAACTGTTACCTAGTATCCGGCTCTCCCATCTAGGCACATAAACATTCATAAGTGAATTTACAAATGCACACCGCATGCTAGTCTCGCAAAACATTTTTTTTTTTGTCAATGTGTACGTGTCTCGCCGTGAGAAAAGTGCGCCTTGACGATGAACGTCTTCTAGAGCGCTGGCGGTTATAGCACCACGAGGCTCTTCCAACCATATGCTCTCCCGCAATCTTCCTTTTTTTTTAGCCCCTCCCCCGCCTCGGATGCCCGGCTGCGTGTCTAGTCGCGAGGTCTCTCTCTCTCTCTCTCTCTCTCTCTCTCTCTCTCTCTCTCTCTCTCTCTCTCTCTCTCTCTCGCCTACGTCACACCTTATTAATAAAGTGTACACGAGAACTTTCGATTAAAGTTTTTTTTGCGAATCTCGTCGGCAGAGAAAGAGCGAGAGAGAGAGCGAGAGAGAGAGAGAGAGAGAGAGAGAGAACGCGATTATTATAGCCGAGTCCTCCACGAGTCCATGTGTACTGTGCTCAGGCGATTCGTAACTCTTCGAATCGTTTTTTTTTTTTTTTCACGCGACAAACAACGCTCCCAAATTCGCCGTATTTACGCGTCTCAGAGTATACTTTTCGATGAATTCCAATTCGTTGCGTATTGTACGCCAAACATTGCAATTTGTCAATGTCAATTGAAGCGACGATTACGTGAGAATGAAAGAAGAAAAAAAGAGAGAAAAAGAATACGAAAACACAACAGATGCAATATGTTTTCTTGTGTGTCTCTCTCGAGGAGTGACGATTAATTACGAACGGGAGTGTCCACGAGAACTCTTGTGTTTACACGATTATTTTTTGAAGTAACGAAAAGTGACACACACACACACACACACGCGCGCGCGCGCGCGTAAAGGTAAGGCGAGAGAAAGAAGAAAAAAAAAAAAAAAAAAAGGCTGTTACCGAGCCGTGTGGCTTGATTGC
Source organism: Ophion ventricosus (assembly GCA_963932345.1). Taxonomy (NCBI): domain Eukaryota; kingdom Metazoa; phylum Arthropoda; class Insecta; order Hymenoptera; family Ichneumonidae; genus Ophion; species Ophion ventricosus. Next base: position 20,748,213 of record OZ010722.1, read on the forward strand.
CACATGTAGACGGACTACGTCCCCGACCACCAGCCGCAAACGAAAGTACATAGACACTCGGCAAGCTTCGCGAAGACTCGGATTTAACAGCCTCCCCCTGCCCCCGCCCCTCCCTCCGCCGCCCGCTGAACATGTGCCGTATCGCGACGCCGGTGGCTCCCTCTGTCCCCGGACGCCATTCTCGACACGATCTTTCGCCAGTCTCTCCGATCTTTGCTTTTTCTTAATTTTTCTTCTTCTTCTTCTTCTTCTTCTCTTTCTATGCTCGCGCGAGCCTTTTGCTTTCGGTCCTACAGGCGCGAGTTTCGGGAACGTAAAAAAAAAAAAGGTTCATTCGACTTTCGTACGTTGAGCGGCGAACGACGGGAGGCACACGCGGTGTACGGGTCTCTCTTGCAATGTGCACTCACTCGGTGGCCGTCTCGTTGAGGTAGAAGAGTTTGTTGCGCGAACGACCGAAAGACGAAGGAGAGGGAGAAAAAGAAGTGAATGAACGACACGCGAATGCCGGGAATAAGATATCGTTGTTTTTCGTAAGTTTTTTTTTTTTTTTAATTTCTAGGGCATTTTTGCTTCGACCAATCGCCGATTCTTTTGCGTTTTTTTTTTTTTAATGAAATATAGCAAAACGTTCTGCTGGCAATCGCGAATTTTTTTGCGAGTGTCTCGTGTGCAACAAGTGGCGCGATAACTAGGAGGGGAGAGGGAGGGAGGGAGGGGCGGGGGACGACAAAAATACGCTTACAGGGTGGTCGGAAAAAGTGACGTCCAAAAGGAAGACTGGAATGTTTTTATCCAGTTTTTTTTTATGGAATGTTAGAATTTTTATTATTATACAAAATATTGTTTTTTGGATTTGGATTCTCAGGGTGTCGAATTTTGACCGGAACTGAAATTTCATGACATTTAAGGATTTTCAAGACACGGAATAGAAATTTTTTCATGACTTTTTGGTACAAAAGTACCCTAAATAATATTATAAATCTGACTTTCCGTCTCTCTCTCTGTCCGTTTGTTTCTCAATCACGCCAAAACGCGGCTTCGATTTCAATGAAATTTAACATGTTGATAGCTTATGGCCCGGATTAAGACATAGGATACTTTTCATTCTAATATCTAATATTTTTCTAATTATAATATTATAATATTATATTAATTATAATATACTCAAATATAATCTAATTATGAAATTCAAATTATTATATAATCAATGAAACGAAAAAATGTAGATAGCTCATGAAACATAGGATTACTTTTCATTCTAATTCTAATATCTAATATTTTTCTAATCTGCATGCCTGATGTTTGTTCCACTGTCACGGCTAAACGGCTGAACCGATTTTTACAGAATTTGGCACACACGTAGAGAGTTACTTCGAATAACGCATAGGCTATGAAAAAATACATCTAATATTTTTCTAATTCTAATATTCGACTCGAAACTAATTCAATTATGAAATTATAAGTCTAATATAATTCTTATTATAAGATACAAACAAATCTAATTGAAATAGACGATAATATCAAATCTAATATAAATGTTAAAATTCACGAAACTATGATTTTTTTTTTCAGCGAAAAAGTGTCTTTTTTGCCTTTTAACCGCTTTATGAATTTTTTTTTAACATGTCGCCATTTTATTTCTTACAAATAAATTTTTCGCACATCATCTAGAAAGTTCAAAGCATGTTTCGTAATTTTTTCAACCACTTCGGACGGATACGTTTGGTCACAATACTTTTTTTGAGGGAAAAAAAAAATAGAATCGACCCAACTGTGACCACCGCGATTGAATTTGAAAGTGTGACCACGAAGAGTTAATATTCTTCTACATTTAAGTATTATATGGTATTAAGGATTTCGTAAAAAGAAGAAAAAAAACTTTTTCTTAATCTTCCTCATTGACAAAAATTTCTCTCCAATTATCGTAAATACAAATATTCGTAATTTCCGTCACGCACCATCGTTTTAATGGAAATTAAAGGAATAAAATCCGATCGAATTGACGGCGAGTCGTTTACGAGAAGTCAATGATGATGAAGCCAAAGAAAAATAATTTATTAGCCCTCACTCCCTCTAATTAATTAAGTAATTTATTATTGTTAATTAATTAGAAATTATTTAAGAGAATATTCTCTTTGCAGCTTATCGTTTGTTACGACAATAATTATTATGAAATATATATATATATATCCAGCATAATTTATGTGCAGCTTCTCGTACACGAGATGTCATCGCGGGTAAATCGATACGAGAGCCGGCAGAACAAATTGTTTCGAATCGAATTTTAATTATCTGATAAGGAGAGGGGGGTGGGTGGGCGGAGGGGGAGAAAACGGCGGTTGGAGAAAGCGAATGGTCGTGTTCGACATAGACTTTGCGTTACCGGGTATAAAACAGGAACCCATTTAGAAAGAGGGGCGGGAGAGAGGGGGAGGGGGTGGTGGTCATAAATGTCTCTCACTCCAGCAATTGCGAGGAGGTTATGAAATAAGCGGGATCGAAATATCAATGCATTCAGTCATAATAACAGTGCCTTTCTCGAGGCCTCATTACGTCCTAATAAAACTTCATTTACACATGATATTAAATAAATTCGTTTAATCACAATGCTCGTTGCATCGATCAATCACAATAATAATAATAATAGGAATGGTGGTAGGCGATTGAAATTTATATCACCGAGAGATTAACCTTTCGTGGTCAGACATCGAAATTTAATCGCGGTGGTCGATTCTACCCAGTCAATTTTCAAAAAAGTATTGTGACCAAACTGTACGCAAAAAATTACGCAACATGCTTTGAACTTTCTAGATGATGTACGAAAAATTTATTTGTAAGAAATAAAACGGCGACATGTTAAAAAAAAAAATCATAACGAGGTGAAAACGCAACAAAGACACTTTCGCTAAAAAAAAAAACATAGTTTCGTGCCAACATTTTTACGTAAAATTTGGACGTGATACTCCTTAGATATGCAACTTTGGGGGGGGGGGTAGTACACGGAGAGAATTAAAAAGTAATTTTTCTCGTGAATTTCACGGTAAAAATTACCGTGATATATTTCAATGTGGTGACAAGTGAGAAAAGCATAATAATTCGTACGCGACAAGTTTTTTTTTAACTCACGTTACAGAAAATTTCAAATACGTAGCTAAAATTTTACTACACAAGGGTAGCGCGCACGATAATTTTTACCGAGAGCACAATACATTTTCCTATAACGCTCATTAAATTTCATAATAAATCTTAAAATAACTGTTATAAAGACGATACTTTTTCATAGACATTTTTGAAAGGCATAAAATAATAAAATGCACAGTAAAATTTCGCTGATATATATTTTTTTAAATTTGTTTTGCGTATTTTCTCACACATGAAAAATTTACTAGAAAATCTGGTAAAATGTTCTATCTGAAGAAGAAATTTTATTTTATTTTCGTGAAAATTTGTGTTTTATTCAGTAATAATAGGCGAAGTTTCAGGATTGTCATCTGTTTACCGTTGCTGCACGGTAATTTTTAACATTTAATTCTCTCCGTGTAGCATAGTGCGCGTTCCAAAAAAAAAAAGGTATTACGACATGTGAAGAGGGTAAGTTTAATGGTACGAGGATACTTCAAGGTCCAGCTAAGATGGTGAATACAGTCTCATACGAAGCCGGTTTTCCCCTCTTAACTGGCGGGAATTTTAAAATCAACGAGTGTGTTCGAAACGTACACAGTTTAACGGCATTCGAACTTTATAAAGAAATGTATTCGTTTGTTCTATCTGTGACATTAATATAATTATAATATCCATTTGGCATACTTTTCATAACGAAATAAAAGAAACATTTGTTTTTACACGTTTCAAAAGTTAATGCTTGACTTTTGGGAACACAGGAAAAAGAAATCCTTTTCTCATTTTATTCTCATCTATTTTATAATAAGAAAATCAGTAAAGAATTTTATTAACATTTTTTTATATCTGATTTTATTAAAGAAAAAAAAAGTAAACCATCAAAAGCAATAAAAATACATATAATCATAATAATAATAATCAATTGAATCAATTTCACGAGGATACGTCGACAGATGGAAGTCAAAACAAAAGAACGAGCCGCGTGCAGTATTCCGCATCGAATAGCGTTCACGTTCCATTATTTCCCAACAGTAGATACAATCGTTCTATCAAGCTTACAAAGAGCGCCACCAGAGCGGCGCTCCGATCGCGCCGAGGTGCAAAACAGCCGCAATAGAGTTACATTGCCCCCCCGTATATCCGAAAGCTAATTTCTCTGCGCCAACTTTCGATAATTCTCATGACACGGCAGATAAACGAACTTTAATCCGCTTGAAAGTATATGAAATATCTACCATCGTTTTTTCGGTGTGTGGGGGGGGGGGGGGTGAAGGGACGGAGGGTGTTTTTTATCGCGATGTCGCAGAGACGCGAAATGACGTATTCACTCGAAACTCAAGTTAATTGATTTGCTCGCACGTGCGTTGCGAAAACTCTCGCGTGCATATCAAATGGGAATGATATTATGTTTTTGTCTCACCGATTGATGCCGAAGAGTGTAGGATTTTTCGATGCGCAAATACAAAATGCGTTTCACTCTGCAACCAGGCATTGACTCTAACGTAAATGCGCACTTTCGGTGTGGGAATTTCCATCACTTTCATAAAATGAAACCGATCGATTTACGCGACAGCTGAGGCGGACAACCCATTTAGATGCTTAAAAGAACCAATTTTTTTTTAATTATCATAAATCTTTAGCAAAATATCTTAACCCTGGAACGGTAAGCTGGGGTGAAAAACCACCCCAGGCGAGTTTAAATCTCGCGCCCTTTCTCCCTTCCTCACGCGTTTACGACTGATTTCTTTTAAATTGCCAGACTAGTACCTCGTGACTTCTTTTAAATTCCCAGACTTCGATTCTCGGTATAGACTTTTTTTTCTCGAAAATCGAGTAAAACTAACCATCCTGTGTCAAAACTGTATATCTTCACTTTACAATGCCGTTGGATTTATTCAATTTCGTTAAAAATCAACGGAGATATTGCAAATTCAATTTTAAAAAAAGTCATTTTTACGAATTTTTCATGTTTTTCACCCTTTTACCTCATTTTTTTTTACTAACTTTTCCTACTTCAAGCGGAATCGCCGTAGGCTTACGCGATTCTGCATTTAAAAAACGTAATGATGCCCGAGTTGAACCATTTTCGTGAAATTTTACCGGAGATACGAATTTTTCAAAATTGGGGTGGTTTATCACCCCAGGTTACCATAATAGATTAAAAAAAAAATAAGGTTACCATTCTAGGGTTAACAATACACCCTGAAAATGCTTACGAATGAACTATAAATCGTAGTTGGCAGGCAGATCTACGGATATTGCCGAGCAAATGGATCACAGATGCGCGTGGCTCGGCAAAATAGAAAAAGTTTATTAGAGACAAGAGAAAGCTCGAAATGCTCGTAAAAAGGAAATTCTAAGCTTCAAATGAGTTGCACGAGGAACGACTGCTGTTTATGGTGCTGGAATAGCTGATTAATCGGCAAGACACTTTATCATTTGATTAAACACATTTAACTGTGAATTTTTCCGTTTGTGAAACTTTAAACGTGTTTATCTCGCCTTGATACAAAAAATCCGCCATGATGAGCGCTGCAGGGATCTTAAAAAAAAAAAAAATCAGGTAGACTGCTAATTTTTTCATCACGTATCGTGAATTTTTCAGGCTCGATTGTAATTTCACGATATTTAAGAATTTTCATGCACTTCAGATCGATAGACACCATGTTTTCGGTGCCCGAGCTTGCCCGTCAAAGTTCCAACCAAAAGTTCACAATGACAGAAGTAACGGAACCAAAGAGGACAATTCAATATTTCATGTATACGAACGCTATATTACGAGTCAACGTACACAATGTAGCAAGTTTTCAACGGATCCGTAAGACGAGAGCGTCACGAATATTCCACCATTGTTGAAGTTCCATTATTACCGTGTTACATAATTATATCCGCGGGATTTTCATCTCGCTTTACATCACAATTCATTATATATATATATGCGTGTACCCCCCCCCCCCCCCCCCCCCCAAACGTATATTTGTACCAACATGAATAGGATTGTCTAATAATGTCGACCACACATCCGTATTCGCACGGAAGGAATACTTTATATAATTAGTAATGAGCAGCTGCGTGACAAAGATATAAAGAGGGGAAGAGGCTTTTAGTATTGTATGGATCCCAAAGAGACTTCTTCCGTCTCTTGAGACGCACGAGCGACGCGTCAATTGTACGAAAAAGAGAAACAACAAATTCCCTCTACGGGAACATTGCCACGCGGTCGCAGGACGAACCTAACCTCAAAGGGATTGGCAAAGAAAGAAAAAAGAAGAGAGAGAGAGAGAGAGCGCAGAAAGCGCTCAGGGAAAGCGTACGGTGGCGCTATCTAGCGTTAAAACGGTATCACCGTTGCGAAGATTCTTGGGTAAGTAACTAGACGTTGCGCCGGGTGGCACGTGCGCTTTTCGTTCTCTCCGAGTTGTCAGCACTGAAGGAGAAGAACAAGAGAGAGAGAGAGAGAGAGAGCGACAAACATACACCTCTTCCGGTTTAGCGATCATGTTCTTTTTGCGATCAATTGTGTTGCTCGAGATTAGCGACATTCGTTATTTGGAAAATGACGAAGCGCAACGATCGTTTTTTCAAGGTTAACGAACGTAAAGCAAGGACGAATCGTCTCGCACATATTTTTTTTTTTCACGTTTATACGCAGCCTGAGTGCGTCGCGAGAAAATATTCTCGTTTATTGAAGATTGAAGGAGTGTTCCCTCGAGACTAAAGATCGATCATTTGCCGCAGTTTTTTTTTTTTACAATCGACGATGAAAAGTTCGGAGAACAAAATTTCCTCAAAACAATCACGATTTATAATATTTTCTGAATCTTATTTTATTATAAATTCTATTTTTCTTTTCTGAAATTAATTTCCTATAAAGTAAAAAAAAAAAAAAAACACGCCTCGTCGCTTCACGAGACAGCGCGTAGCAAAAGATTAACCTCAAATTTGACGAATATTCGCCGGTAATGATTTCCACGCGCTTTTCCCATTACAACTGTCACACGCGTGTTAAATGACGCGCGAACGCGATTTTCCTATTGTTCTTCACCGTGTCTTCTCTATGCGTAACGTTATATACGCAAAACCGGAAATACTTGCATTTTTTGGCGAATTCACGAGAGACTTCGATTTAACGAAAAATACCAATGGACATACTAGCCCTCTCCCTGCCGCGCAATCGCGCTTCGGGCGCAGCAAAAACCTCTCGTGTTCCTAACCTAAAAAAGAGCACGCCGCGCGAGAACGGTGAGATCGCAGTGAGCAAAGAATAAAAATAAAAATTAAAAAAAAAACACGTCCCGAGTAACGAAAGTTCGGAGAGCGATAATGCGAAGAAAAAGAAATATTGCGTTACTCACCGGCATGTGTGATGTATCTCGTGGCGTTTGCAGCCACGACGGCGTTGTATGCCTGCGGTGTATTCGTCACAGCCGATTGATTTACGTTTACGTGCTGTTGCGAATGTTGATGGCTCTGCTGCTGCTGCTGTTGTTGTTGTTGCTGTTGTTGTTGTTGTTGCTGATTGTGATGTACCTGTTGTGGTTGTTGCTGTTGTTGCTGATGTGTATGATGTTGCTGATGATGATGGGACAGATGGTGATGTTTCCCTTTGGCCGGCATACTCATCTCGCTTTCCCGGAGCCCTTAGAGCTCGCCTCTACTATCGTGCTAAGTACCTCGTACACTCCGCTCTCTTGGTTCCTCATAGAGACTCGAATTTTTACGTCGTATCACGAGATTTACCGAGACACAAATTTCTTTACTTCCTGTCTCTCTCTCTCTCTCTCTCTCTCTTTCTCATTCACACTCTTGAACGTTTTTTCTCCACTAGTTTTTCGCGAAGCGCGCGCGCGCGCACACACACACACACGCGAACGTCGCGCAAGTTTTTTCGCCAACGTTGCGTATCTGCGAGCCGGCGTTTTTTTTTCTTCTTCTTCTTCTCTCTCCTCGCGGACAAACACACACGGCGAATTCGAGTCTCCCACCCCGCGCTGCTGAACTCGCACGCGCTCACTACACTAATGCCGAAGACTCGGGGGACACGAGGCTCGCCAAAGAGGAGAGAGAGAGAGAGTAAGGGAAGGGATGAGGAAGGAGGGGGAGGGGTAAAGAACGAGCCTCGCGCGAGTGCGTGCACCGGGCGACGAAATTTTTCCTACCGCGCCAACTTCTGGCCCCACACTGAAGAATTCGCAGAGAAAACACACACACACACACACACGCGTGCGCGTAACTTCTTTTTTTTTTCCGCGTTTGCGATTCGTACTCTCGGAGAATTTGCTCGCGATTGCGGTCTTTTGCGTTTCGGTTGCTTCGATTTTCTTTCGATATTTGCAAACCACACTCTCGGCGTTTTCTAACCTCGCACTCGCACGGCCGCGCTGCGGTTACGTTGCGTACGTGTTCGGCTTCTTTTTTTTTTCTTTTTTTTTCGGGGGATACGTGCGCGGAGCGCGCACCCTCTCGCCTCTCGCGCGCGCGGGGCGGGGGGGGGGGAAGAGGGGGGAGGGAACACACACGCGATATCCGTCCACTGAGACGCGAAATATCTTCACTTCTTTTTTTTCGTTGTTTTAACTTTTCTTTTTTTGTAATTCGATTGGTAGTTTATTTTTGTTTATTTTTTGTTTTTTTTTTTACGAGAAGGGTTACCTTCACGGTTATACAAGGAGAGCTTGGCCCCACCACACTGCGTTGTGTTCGGCACGCTCGAGGCGTGTGTTTCGTCTGCGCGTATACGATACACCGCGAGGGGACCCACGTCGCGTGATTCGTACGGCCGCCCCGAGAGGCGCTACCGGCGAGCGATCCTCTACTACCCCACCCCGCCCCCCTCCTTTTGCCAAAGATACGGACTTTTTTTTTTTCGTGTCTTCGTAACGAATTCGTCATATTTAAGGACGATGCAACGGAGTACGGTGAAATTATAGTTTTTGAAGATTATTTGTAATAGATGGAAAAAAAATGACCTATTGGCTGCGGTAGAGTATGAGTTTCGCAAATATTTTCATCGCGCCCGCCAATAACCACCGACCGTCTTCCCCCACTTCGTCTTGTATGCCGCTCTTATCCGAAGCCACGGCTACGGAACGCCTGTTGCCGGCCACTGTTGCCAATACCGGAAAAATAAAAGTGCCGAGCAAATTCTCACTCTCTCTCTCTCTCTCTCTCTCTCTCTCTCTCTCTCTCTCTTGCTGCGCCGTAGTGTGTGCACGGTCGCTCGGACTTATCGCAACGCAACGATTATTCTTTTTCATACGATATTTGCGAAAAGAATAGAGTAATATGAGCTCTCACGGCAAAGCTGAGACGGAGATACTTCGTAAGAATCTTGAAAATCAGCTGGACCGACTCGTCGAGGAACTCGCTGACATTGAGGACTCCAGGTCGGTCTCTCTTGTAAATACACAAACGCCGGCTTGTGTGTGCTCTCTCTGTTTTTTCCGCGTCGCCCACGTAGTCCGTAAACATTGAATGTACGTGTTTTTCGTTGACGCTTGAATTGACATAGGGCGTAAGTACGACGTTGTACGTCCGCGGTCGTTGTTGAGCTGCGCCACTTTGTAATGTGATAGATATCTCGTGCCAATAACCGGAATAAAATCCGAAATTACACACAATTTCTGTTTTTTTTTTCATGGAGAATATTTTTTTTTCTTTTATTTGATCTTTTATCTTATCTATCTTTTTTTTTACTCTTCTATCTTTTATCTTCTTTTATCTTCGATCTTTTATTTTATCAACTATCTTTTATCTTTTTTTATCTTCTATCTTTTACTTTATATTTTAACTTTTATCTTTTATTTTATATTTTATCTTATCGTTTATTTTATCTTTTTTTTTATCTTCTATATTTTACTTTATGTCTTAACTTTTATCTTTTATTTTATCTTCTAGTATCTTTTTTTATTTTATATTGTATCTTATCGTTTATTTTATCTTCTTTCTTCTTCTTTTATTTTATCACCTATCTTTTATCTTTTATTTTATCTTCTATCTATTATCTTTTGTTTTATCTTTTCTTTTATTTTATTTTGCATCGTTTATTTTATCTTCTATCTTTTATTTTATCTTTTATCTTTTATTTCATCTTTTATCGTTTATTTTATATTTCATTTTAACTTGTATATTTTCTTTTTTCGTTTTTTTATATCTTTGTCTTTTTTTATTTTAATTTGTACGAAAATGTACGATAAGAAAAAAAAAAAACATTACGAATAAAAATGAGATTTTTCGTATGTCAGTCTATGACACCAAAGAATCCTTTCGAGATCCCTTTTGTACCTGTCTCCTTACCACTTCGAACGGATTCCAATGACTTTCGAGAGGCCAATTTTCCGACTTTTTGCGCACTTGTGTATCCTCAAGTTGGCATTACAATCATAGTTGCACGGTCATATACTGTGCCGAAAATTTTACAATAACACGACGAACCGACCACTAGTGCTTTATACCTGACCAACGATAGGCGTTCTCGGCCGTCCTTTCGAAACAATGTATCTCCAATATATACGTACGTATATGTTTTTGCACGTGTATACGGGAGAGCATACTGAAATATGAATGATTTACAAGTGTTCGCGGGAAAAACCCCACACCTCGTGAAGTGGCAATTGCCAATGAGACACAAATTACTCTGTTGACGTTTGCAACGAAAATTCATTCTGTTTGGTTAAATTTTTTAAGCTGCGAAAAACACTCGAATTGTTTTATTTATTTTTTTTTTTGTACGCTCTACAAATTTTCACAATATCGTTCGTTGTTGCTAATGTTTCCGTGATAATTCGCCAGGGACACGATAACGTCGGAGGAATACGAGGAAATGAAGGAGGAGACGATGGAACAATTGCGAGAATTCAACGAGAGCCTGCGTCGCATGATAACGGGTGACATGACTCTCGTGGATGAGCTTGGAGCTATGCAATTAGCCACCCAGAGCGCGATCAGTGCGGCATTCAAGACACCGGCTGTGATACGAATGTTCGGCAAACGCGAGCCCGATCAATTGAGAACGAGATTGACGGTGATCGAGCGTGACTTTAAATTGGGAAAATTGACGAAAGACGCGAGAGACGGACAACGCGCCGAGATATTCAATGCTCTCAAGCATTTGGGTGAAAAACTTGATGATGCGGAGATCGAGTTCCTCGAGAGATTCTCACTTGACGGCGTTGCCGAAGCTAATTTTGTGCCCGTTACCGACGGCCCGGAGAAGGCCGAAATCGCCCTGGCCATTGCCAGCAAAGAGGTCAGGGCCACGCAGAACAGCTAAAAAAAAAGGAACACACGTTAAGGCCCGTGTGTCACGGAAAAAAAGAAAACGAACACAAACACCTTCCGCTTTATTGAACGGCGAATGTTTTTATTTAATTAATTTAATCTTTTATCAAATTAATTTAATGGTTTATAAAATTAATTTAATCTTTTAGAAAATTAACTTAATCTTTTAATATTTTCTCTGAAATATGATCCATCTGGAAGAAAACTTGGCCGTAGGATTCTTACCGATCGGATGTGTGAGCCATGTCCTTGGAACAATGACAGATTTATGTGCATTGTAATGTTTTCCCGATTAGTACAATTGAGCCATTGAACACTTGAAATTTGACTCGAAAGCAGACTTACATTCAGTGGTTATTGTTGATCAATGTTTTTTTTTATTCAATCAGCTTCACAGAACTAGTCGAGTCGTCGCTTAAACGGCTGGATGACGTCTCGTTTCAAGGCAGTATTCTAGTCTAAAAGCCTAAATTTTGGGCGCTTTTTCGAGCTCGATGACAACATTAAAAAAGACAAATTTTTACCAGCCATTTTTTTTTACAGTATTTTTATTGATGTTTCAAGAACTGACAAAAAAAAATTGGTCTATATTTCGAGCGCTTTATCGAGCTTGATGAAAAAATACAAAGTTTTACTAGCCATTTTTTCACAATATTTTTATTGATGTTTCGACAACTGATAAAAAAATTGTCCCAATTTCGAGCGCTTTTCCAGGCTTGATGAAAAAAAAAAAAAAAAATACAAATCCCCGTTCATCTGAAACAGAAATAAAACCAATTTTCTTGATTAATAAGAATGTCATTATCGCAGTAACCGGAGAACGAAAAAATATTTTAACCCTTTTTAAGGCATAGGGAATATTTTTACCACCAATTTATTTTTAAATTATTGGCGCCAATTTTGTGGTAGGAAAATTGGCGCCAATAATTTAAAAATAAATTGGTGGTAAAAATATTCACTATGCCTTAAAAAGGGTTAATGGCGACTATCTAAAAAAAAAGAGTTAACTTTTCGCCCTAGTTTTTTTTTCAAAGTTTAACTTTTTTTTAAAGTAATAATAATAATTTCGCAATGTCCAAGGCCGAAACGACATTCGAAGTCGAATTGGTTGAATAGAACTCGAGATTTTATGTCAACCAGGTTGAGAAAAGTAGTTTCGTGAAAAACGCGTTTAGTTTTGAGTAAAATTTCAGACAACCGCAACTATCTGAATGGTATAATGGCATGTTATACTTACACTTTCCGCGACTTCGAAATTATGATTTTCTGAAGCTCGTTTTTCCCTGCGAACAGTTCTAGCAACCTTAGAATTTTCCGATTGTCTGATTCGCGCCGGTGCGGCCTCTCATTCCGGCCATTATTCGAATCGCTATAACTTTGTAAATATTGAGAATTTCGAAATTTCTTTTTGACCACGAAGAGTCTATATTTCAAGAAAATGAAAGAAAGGCTTTTTTCACATTTTACGACTAGAATACTGTCTTAATTTACACAAATGTCCATCGATAATTTGAGCTCTGCCAATGAAATTACTTTGTCGCTTCATATCTAGAGAATTATGCACAGACACTGTGGTTTTTTTTTTTTACAAACAATAATCTGTACTTTCGACGATTTTCTAATTTATCATAGTCAACTTTGTACAAAGTAAAAGCAATTGTGTGTGTGTGTTTTTTTTTCAACGCTACTGCACAAGGGAGAGTTATTAATGTATTGTCTTTCAAAGTGATCTCATCGAACAGGAGATCCATTGATTTGACTCAAGAGATGAAATATTCACGTTATATTTGTAATCTTTAAGGGCATGACACGAGTATTTAGGATATTCGAGATAGAGGGGCAGCGAAACGTGACTCAGAAGTTGGGGCTCAGCTAGGGGGTCTGTTTGGATGACAAAAATACCGTGAGTCATTGAGTGTTACACATACAGTTGTAAAGATTTAAATACATATCCTGTTATTGGAAAACAAAAACTTTATTCAGCTATGTGTCATTTATTTTTCATCAATCGCCCCGTAGTCCTGTAAATTATGTACGAGGGATTATTATTCCCATTGGGTTTACCAAGAAATAAATCTATTCTCGTTAGACATTGAAAAAGTAACTATTCGCTAAAAACTTATTGGCCGCTTGTTTAAAATAATTGATGAGCGAATTATCGACTGGCGCAAAAAGAAACGGGGTAGAAAACTATCCCGTGTTTTTATTAATGTCAAAAGTACGAAAAAATTGATTCAAGCAAATTTGGGACGTAATAAAACATTGCCCAGATTATTTCGCTTTAACCATTTATTTCTCAATTGTTTTTTCAACATATCAATTTAACATCTCAATCAACACATTGAAACGGGCACTGAAATGGAACAAAATGGAAGATGGGGAGCGTAAAGTGAAAGGGATGCATTCGCGTAACTCGTCGCTTTGTCGAAAAAGCAACACGATAATGTTCTGCGAGACACATCCTAGAACGTCAAAGATATTGAAAAAAAAATGGAATATTCGCAAGGACATTCGAAAACTCATTATTCCATGATTTCCATCGAATTGTCGAATCGATTGTGTATTTTTTTTTATTTTTTATTTTGGCAGAACATTCTATAATAAAATTTTGTCACATGCGTAACCGGAAACAATGATTGGACGATTAAAATTAAAAATCGTAGTGGAAACAATTTGATATTTCTTCTATATCGATTTAATTCTCTAAACAATTTATAATCGCGCATCTACCCTGGGCGTATATATATCTCACTCCTAATTACCTTGCTCCCTGAATCATTTTCATTAAATGCATTACGCATACCAACTAGAAGTGACGATTTATTTGAGCAAGGCACATCGTGTGCGATGATCCCTCAAATTTGATGCAATTGCTTACACAGCCTATTTATTATTTTATTGATTCTCGTTCTCTTATTTTCGCCGGATTCAAATAACGCTATAATTCACCATACGCAGTAATCATAAAACTGATATATTATTTAAACTATATTATCTGGGGAATAGACAAAAATATTGTGGGCATTCCTTGTTTTAAGGCTATGGTGTTACATCGAGGATTCATTTTCAAGGATAATAAGATGAGAGACCGAGAAAAAAAGAGAGGCCAGAGAGAGGGCAAACGAAATCGTTTGACTCAACCGATGGGAGAATTTATAAAGTAGTACGACACGATCGAGACCGGAGAGATTACTCAAAACATCTTTCGTTATTTTTTTTTTTTCCATGGTCAAGAACACACGTCCAGTCGGTAAAAATCCTACGGCCATGTTTTCTCCCTTGTTCTTGTCGGGGACTTGTTCACTTGTTTTGCCAAAAAAAAAAAATTGTGGCATGTTTGTTCATGTAGTCGGGGATTAATTCGCTTCGCATTTTTCATTGAGTGCAATAATTGTGAAACATTCTCAATGTTTCATCGGGATTAAAACTACGCTTTTTTTTTTTCATTGTGTGTCCGTTGATTTAAAACGACGCATTTTTACGAATCATATGACGAAACAGCTAGAGATATTTGACAATTCGTATAACAATTGATACGCGTCCTTATTGTACAAGGGCTGATAATTTAGGGTGTTAGAACAGACCGTTTTTTTTTTGTGTCGATTTGTCATCTATCTTCGAACCCAAAAGTCGAGCGAGCCTCTCCCATCTCCACCTGAGGATAATCTTCGAAAAATGTTCTTTTCTCTTTAACTATCGTAGGTACACTCGTTTTATTGCACACTGCATCTCGGATATTTCGGAATTATCGTTTGCGTCTACAGACGCGTTTGTGCTCGCGCTGCCAGTGCACTTGCTGACAGTCCGTGCTGCAGTACGCTGTGTTCCAGCAGCAATGATAAATCGCCTCGGCTTCGCAATTGTAACACTGCAAGACAGATAGATAGATAGATACGGTTTATTAGTGCACTAGGATACAGATAATCCTCTGGCACACAATCAGCAGATTGGTATGACAATATACAATATTACATAAACAATATTATTACAAATACAATAATATTCTATTATCCGATATAATAGAAAGATATAAGCCGCCGGTATAAGACTGCGAGAAAACATAGTGATGCGGCGTCTAAATGGCCCTAGTTTTCAGTAACTTACGTACGAGTTTAGAAAAAGAACTTCTACCTAAGTTAATGGATTCAGGTGGCAACGAGTTCCACAGGTAAGACGCGGCGATGCAGAAAGCATACCTTTAAGTACTCTGAACGATAATGGGGGATAACTAACGAGTCAGGTGTGACTCCCAAAGTCATTCCCGTGTTTGGAACCTTACATTTGTGCGACGAACTCAAGTATGTCGGTCTGCCATAACGCAGGACCTCATACATCAATCGTAATATAAAATATTTCCTTCTGGCTTCAAGCCCCAGCCATGGTAGTCTCTCCCAGTAACGAGTGATGTGTTCGAACCATTTGGCATAAAGACTGAAGCGTACACACGAATTGAGGGCTACCTTAAGAATGGTATTATATTCATCTGCGATACCGAATACAACGCAGCAACAATAGTCAAACACTGGTAAGATCATGGCGCATACGAGTTTGACACGGGCACGCAGTGGAAGAAAATCGCGACAATTTTTCCATATGCAAAGCCTGGAGCTCGCCATTTTTGCAACATTCGTTGCTTGTTCCTTCCAACTAAGAGTGTCGTTAAGCCAAAGGCCTAGAATTTTTACCGATTGGCCGTACTGGACAATTGTCCTGCCATTGATGATGGGCGGAATGTCGGTCTGTTCAAGAGACCTTATAAAAGGTCTACTGCCAAGAATTATAGCGTGTGTTTTGTCATCATTTAGCAACAGCCCGTTCAGAGACGCCCAAATTCGAATTAAAATGGTATCCATATTGACATCCATATTAAGAGAGAGTGCGCGTTACAAAAAAAAAGGTATTTATTCCGACATGTGAAGAAGGTAAATTTTGTGGTATGAGGATACTTCAAACTCCAGGTGAGATGGTGAATACAGTCCCATTCGAAGCCGGGAACTATTAAGCTTCTACCTGCGACATCGTCTGCGTGGATCTCGCAATTTGTGTTAAAATACCCTTTAATGGATTATTTTTCAATCGATCAATCCGTCTCGGCGTGATTGAGTAGCAAACCGATGGAAAGTCAGATTTATAATATTAGAATTTACGCCAAAAATTGATCGACGGGTCGATTTTACCCAGAGTGACCACGAGCGATCAGCCAGTGTCAGTCTACCATAGTGCCTGAGAGATATAACACTCCACCTTCTACGGTGCTAAACAATTTTCGCTTGAATAATTTTGAAAAGAAATGTTAAAAAAAAAAATTGAAATTTGACGTTTACCCATTGTTTCTTCTTTATTTCCGATATGACTTGTTGATGCTTGTCCGTCAGTTGTCGCATCTCTTTGGCGTGTTCAGCCTGAAGTCTCTCAAGCTCGCGACACTTGTCGAGCTCCAGTTCCCGTCTAAGTTTCTCAAGGGTGGTCGTTGTCGGCTGATCGGAAGTACGTCGTTCTCTCTTTACCTTGCCAAGAAAAAAAAAAAACGTCATCAAGCAAACGTTGTCTCGTACGATAAGAATGCGATATTTGGAAAGAGTATGCTCACTTTGGCCGGTACGACTTCCGGTTGTATTTGCTCGGTTTGTACGAGCACACATTTCGATCGCGGCTCCTGACAGCTGGAAGTGACCATGTCCTCTTGAGAGCCCTCTTTCTTCAAACCTTGAGGACAAGTGCTCGATATTTCTCTCGCTGGCTCGTCCTCGGCTACCGGGAGATGAGGCACTTGTCTCTCCTCGCTCGGTCCTCGGCTCTCCGTTGTTTCTTCCGTTCCTGCATTTTCGTCTTTCACCGGGACACTCGAATCCTGCGAAGGCTGCATGTCCGTGATACCGTCCGAGCTGAGACGTTCCACCTTCACCCTCAGATCTTTGAAGACCGTCTTGCTAGGATTCATCGAGCCGTTCGACGTCGTACCCGTTTGTTCGCTCGACGACTCGACGTTTCGAATCTTCGCTGGTCTCGGACCGTCCTTCTCACCGTCGAGATCACGCGAGGCTAATCTTCCTTTGCCCAACTTTTGTAGTAAATTCTGATGATGCTTCAATTCCTCGAAGGCACGATTCCAAGCGGTCGAACG
Source organism: Ophion ventricosus (assembly GCA_963932345.1). NCBI lineage: Eukaryota > Metazoa > Arthropoda > Insecta > Hymenoptera > Ichneumonidae > Ophion > Ophion ventricosus. The sequence continues at coordinate 20,765,740 of OZ010722.1, forward strand.
TTTTATCTGCGACGAAGAGGGGAGGAGGCGAAAAAGAATGAATCACACTCATCGCTGGACCCGTCTGAACGGGATCATTGAACGTTTGGGGGATATCTTAAGGGGGTATTCTAGTTTGGATAAGAAAAAAACGATTTTTTTTATTGCATTTTCAAGTATAGACTCTTAAGAATATGTGCTCGAAAGGAAATTTCGAAATTCTCAATATTTAGAAAGGTATCCGCGCTGGCGCGACTCGTAGCATTGGAAAATTCTAAGGGAAGGTAAAAGGGACCTCCTGCTCGACAATTACTCAGTCGATTTATTTGAAACTTAGCATAATCAATCGCTCGATCCTAAATCTTGATGATATAATATTTTCAGAATTTACGGCGATGTAGTTTCATCAAAAATCCATTTTTTTACACGGGCAAAGGTTCAGGAGGTTTCGGATAAAAATCCGAAAAAACTATTAGGATCTTTCTATCGTCTTTTATACTTTCGTACCTTCATTTCTTTCCACTTTCCTTTCTCCGACGGCTAGGCAACGAATGTCAAGTGGGCGTGAAAAATTGATCGTGTCGTACAGTGATTAAAAGCGATTAAGTGAAGCCGCACGTAGAAAACAAAAATTATGGCGTATACCTCAGTGAAGAGACGTGCAATGAATACAGGAAAGGAAAAACGTTTGCTGTTTTTTGTTTGTTCATTTATGTTATACCTGTAAGCTCTGAGGGCTCGCGGTTATCGGGCGTATGAAAATTTTCTCGATATTTGCCCTCATGTGATGACCACCGAAGAATCTAACGTCGTAAGTGTCCTCGGTCATTTGCATAACCTTCGCGGGCCAGTACGGATAGCCCTTTTGTTTTGCGTAGACCAATTGATGCGGCGGATCACACGGTATGCAGAACCACATTTTTTCCGATTTCTCGTTCGATATTCTGTAGCAATCGGCGCAACGACGTATCTCCTTGATGTCGTAACAACAATCTTGATACATCGTCGCTGCCATGTCACCAACAACGCTCTTCTCTGAAAATTCATTGCGTACAATCTTCGAAAATTCGAGATAAAGCTTGTGTTACGAAGAAAAAACTTTTTTTTTTTCTTCGTAACAAGCTTATAAAAACTAAATTATATTTAACTTTTATTTAATTTAAATTTATCGAATTTAAATTAAATAATTTAATTTAAATTGAATTTAATAAATTAAAAAAATATTTAAAAAAAAACACGATAAAACACTTACCTCCGTGATAGATCATTATATTGTGATGAATATTGTGCGCGTCGGCTTGAAATTCCACGAGATTCTTGTACTCGTCTCGCGACGTTTTACCCTCCATTATAGCGAGATCCATGTGATTTTTTATCAACATACCAGGACGCCACGCGTCCTCGCCTTCGCTTATCCACGTAGGACCCGAAATACCGCCGCTCGGTGTCTCGATCGTTTTGCTATCCGATATTATCGTTCTGTTCGTTATTTCAGGCGGCAATTTTGCTTTCAAATGGCCACAGGTAAAACTCAGTATGTGATTCAGATCGGACACGTCCGCGTACGTATCTTCGTTTATTTTCTGTAAAACAAATCATTTTATAAGTCCTGCACCGATGAACGAGGAATTCCTGCAAACGTTACCACGCAAAGGAGACGTGGCTTTCGATTAAACGAGACGCTTTCAAATTTGTTTTCGCAAGTTATTGTAGCCTCGATGGAAGGACTGTAAGAAATGGATTGTAAAAATATATGTAGGAGTCGATCACGATGTACGAATGTTCCACGCGGGAGAATAACAGAAGAATACGTTACGAGAAAGACGCGAGAACAACAGCATAATAAAAATTAATGCTTTCTTGTCATATCGACACGAGTTAATTTCGATACAAAACGATTGAGAGTCTACTTTGGCTACACGATTGCCATACGAACCTCGCAAAATTCGCAGAGTTTCTTCTCCTCGCTCGCCGGTGCGTGACAATCCTTGTGATAAACCCTGTAACATTGTGCGCAACACTCGACGAGACCTGCCCGTTGACACTTGAAGCAGTACCAGTCGTGAGTGTCACCGTCCTGGGGTTCCGTTGGCAAACGAAGAGTCTCGTGATCGACACCGCCCTTGGTCTGCACCTTCTTGAGAAACGCGAGTTTATCATCTAGTGCACGATTCAGCTGGTCCTGCGCCGAGTGCTCGGTGATGCCGTATACACGCGCCAAATGACGTATTATACGATCCTTCGTGGGTATGCTTCTCTGGTGTAGCGTTATTTTTATCGCATCCCATATTCGTTGGGTTATCAGCGGATCGGTTCGGCGACGTATCGACATCCTTACTTCGGGCACCGAAAGAGCTGCAGAAATAAATTCAACATTATTAACGCATTGATCTTTGGAACTGAAACGTTGTGACAAGATGAAAGGGAAGAGAATGAAGGACAAATATCGGGTGTCTAATTTTGATCAGAACTGAAATTTCATGACATTTAAGGTTTTTTAAGGCAAGAAATAGGGATTTTTTTCATCACTTTTAGTATGACTTTCTGGTACAAAAGTAAACTTTATAATTCTTTAGTGAGACTAATTTTCAACATTTTTATATTTTGCTCTTTGAAACAGATGTGTGACGTATGCCAATAAAAAGTATACGAAATGAACGAAATGTCACCAAACTGTACAATTCCATGTGTAGTAAAAAAAAAAAAATTTGAGACAAACATCATTTCAAGTTTGCTGCAAAAAAATATATTTTGGGAACATCTGGAAAAATATGACATTCATTTAGGAACTTTGAGTAATATCATCAAATCGCTTTACACGAATAAGAAAAATTAATATGTTGAGATAACGAATAATTTTTTTTTTCTAATACCGTAGATTGTCGCGAACCCGCGAAAATTTGAAATTATTTTGGATAAATTAATACAAAAATCGGCCATGATAATGAGCGCTGCAGAGGTCTTAAGGGGGGAGGGACCCTTAAGACGCCCGAAAATGAGTCATTTTTCATGCATTTTTTTTAAAGTGATAAAATAATCGCATCATTTTAAAATTTTGACATTATCTTATTACAACTTTCAAGTGTTAAACATTTTTTTTTTTTACAAAACGAAATGGCGACGTTATAAGGTATTCCTTTAGGCATATTTCGCGTGATATCGAAAAGAGCTCTATTTGTCTGATTTATTCTATTGATCTGAAACAGAAATCGAAAATATTTTTCGATTATTCACATGTGTAGGGGAAGTATATACCTGTAAAAATATAAAAAAGTATAAAATTAAAAATAAAGTAGGCGTTTTAATCAAATTTTCATATTTCTGACCATTTTCTCGACAATTTAGACCCCAAAAAAGTAATTTATTTACGCGATAACCTTAAAACTTTAGATATATCCTTCCGATAATGTTATAGTGAGAAACCTCCGAAAATTTCAGCCAGATCGATCAATAACTTTTTGAGCTATAACATGAGCATTTTTTGAAAATGCAGTTTCGAGATAATCGCGTTTAAAGTTTCAATACGATAATGTGCTATACGACTATGTGCTATAACTTCGTTGAGAACAAGATGCAAATATTATTTTTTTAAATCAGTTGATTAAAAAGCCTCGGAGCAAGTGTTTCGTACGTCTACCTCGAATTCGTTCGAATGTTATTTCATTGCGCCTTGATAATAAGACTGCCCTCATAAATGACAAAACAGTTATACGGGAGATTCGAGCTCCGCGCAAAGCCCACATGTATTACCGAATGACTAATACCCACATACGAGGCTACTTTTCTTTTTTTTTTTTTTTTTGCAAATCTCACACTATGTCCTGTACGACGAATATTTTGCCTCAGTTTGCTCGTCTCTCGTGCACTTGCCGGCGAAAATAAAACGAAAAAACAGAATTCAAAGGCGAGAAAATGCACTCTGCTATTCTCGGTACTGCCGGTTACAGCCTGCTCGTGTCTAGCCTCGTATCGCTCGTCTTGTTGATACGAAAAAACGCGAAACATTGCGCTATGTCGTCACTCCAAATGCTCGCTATTTCGGACACTCTCAGTAGCGTGATTACCGGATTTTTATTGATTCTCAATCAGTACACGAGTATGCGTGATTCATCCGAAAGCTCAATTTACGTTTCGTTGAACGGCACATCGGTGGAATTTTTCTCGAGAACGAGAAAGCCCGAACAATATGTCGAATCACTGGGAATTAATGTAAACGCAACGGAAAGTTTTTGCGAGTTTCGCGACGTTGTTATACATTACGCGATGTTTACATTTCCATTTGTCAATGCGTTCGTCGGGCTGCTGAGCGTTTCCGCGCGTACGTGCATCGATCTTGGCCACGTTGTCGCGCAATTTGGAAATTTCGTCGTGACAAAGCCAGCCGAATACGCGAATTCTTTGAGGAGCGAGCACGTAGCGAGTGGTCTTGGCTTGACCGGTCCGTGGATCATTCCGATTTTAACAACAGCCGTTTTACATTTCGCCGGAGACGAGACAAATGTTGAACGTTCACGAGACATGGGATGTGTCTATAGCATGAATTTTCCATTTGAAAATTGTTACGCAAGCGATACCAACGTCGGTATGTATAAGAACGGAAGCGATTACACGATAGCGGCTTATGAAAATTACATCGAGACGATCGACTCGTTCGTATTTGCGAACAATCATTCGAACGAGATGGACGAGAAGTTCGACAAGGTTGTTTCCAGTATTTACGATATCGTCGATACGTACGCGAATCGTCGTAACGCGAGTGACAATAACGAAGCAACGATGTTTTACGATACCGATGGTTTACTCGATATCACGAAATTTATGGAAAAAATGAAAGAAGAGACGACGATTAACGATAATGAAAACATCGATTACACAAGTGATGAAATAAATACCGACGATAAAACAATCGATCATGAGGAAACAACTGATGTATCAATAATTGATAACGACGGTGGGACCGACAACGTGGGATTGAACGATGTAAAGGTGAATTACGACGAAGCAATGCCGGAAATTGCGAATTCGAGTGAGATTTTTTTACCGAACGATGCAAACGAAGAGGTCAAATTGTTCGAGAGTCTTTTGAAAAATGTATCACAGAATTACCATCAGGAAACAATATTTCAAAGTGACGCGATGAAGTTCGAAGTTTCACAAGCACCCGATTGGATCTATAGCGCGAGTACGGAGCTCGAGAACGGGAAGACAGGTTTGCAAGTGACGGACGAGTTAACCGAGAACGACATGACGAAACCGACAGTTCCGGCTCGATCGAACGAGGAAATTTATGCAGACATTGTGAAGAAGATTCAAGCTGTAAAAACTCAATTCGTAACGTCGAGGAAAACGAATCGGGCGAGAACACAGAGATACGGGTTGAGAGATTCTTCCATGGGCTATGGTAACGATCCCGAAGATACGCCCACGTGTATGAAAAGGCAGTGTTTCGTATCCGCGAGTTTCTTAAAAATTCATCTATTTGTTCTCGTTTTTCTTCTATATCTCGTGCCGATTTTCGCGTCCGCCGTATTGCAAACGCGTGCCAAATACGCTTGTCGCATTATCAGAGATAAATTGGCCACCGAAGATGCGACACGAGAGAAAAAACGAGTCTCCGGATATACAGAGAGTGTCTCCGGCCCTTCGGGCTGGTTTCCATCCGAATCGAGTCGCGACGATGAAATTTGCAACGGAAGTTTCGAGGATCTCGTTAATTCGCCGAAGGAATCGGGACGAGTAAGGGGGAGAGAAAAAACGAGCGTCTCTACGAGTATCGAGGAGAAACGTGTCAAGGAACACAACGCCGAGCTCGATAGTATGGAGAATACCATGCATGGTATGAAAAAACTTTTGAAACTTTTCCAAACTTCATTTCTCATCGCCGTTCTTGCCTGGACTCCGTTGTTGCTGGAACTTTCGATGAAAGTCTTTCTCTGCGTCAACACCGTCCAGTGGCTTCTCGACGTTTCCTTCCTCAGCGCGCTTCTCTTCGGTATCGCCCGTAACGCTTTAAATCTCCGTATGATCGACGCCTGCCGTATCATTCGCAATGACCGCGCCAAGGACAACAGTGTTTTTCCCAGTGCTTGAAAGAGAAGAAAATCGATTATAACGGCTCGATAGTGAGCGCGCGAGAGATTGAGAAAGGTTCGATGTTCTGATACTGTAATATCCCGATATGCGTTAACTCGACTTACACGCTAAACGGGTGTTTTTGTTAGTCCTTGTTTCTAATTAAGGAGGATTGGGCAGATTCGGTCGAGTCAAATGACAATTTATGAACTTTTTTTTCAATAAACCTCAAAAAAAAATGCCTACCAGATAGATTCACCCAACTATTCACTGTAAAAAAATATAGCGACGGAAAGCTTAACATCGAGCAGGCTGCTTTTTTGTTCGATAAAAACCTACGCATGTTTGACGTACCGAAGAAATGTGAAGTAAATATTCTTTCGGGTTGGACCGGAGAAAGATTTCCCTACGATATACCAGATACTGAATAAAAAGAAACAAACTGTTCATAATTTGTACAACGGAACGAGAGGTTTATTTTATGATAAAAGTCCCATTTTTTTTTTCTAGACGCAGCGTCCCGCCGAGTTGAAAGAACGCCAGAATTATATAAATCGGTCAATGTACTCTCGGCATGAAATTCATGTTTTTCGTAATGTTTCAGCGAGCATATGCTTATTGAATTTTACAATGACTTTTTATGAATTTTCCCCGATTTTCATACCGCTCTAGTGTACACGGTTCTTGCCCATGAACATTATTGTCTTGGACAATTTTCACAAAAACCATGCAGTAACTCTTTCAATTTTTTCCTTTTTTTTTGTCCAGTGACGTAATCGCTTCCAAACTCGATAAGGCACCGTTCTGAAAAAAAATACGGAAAAAAAAAAATACGCTCGTTAGTCCGCCATTCGCGTAGACTGTATTTCTATGAATAACCTGCCGAACCGTGACCGAAGAATCCCGTGAACTTTGATCCTTTGAGTTTACAGCCGACAATTGTAGCGTACGAAATGTAAATTGCTTCGAGCGCGAAAGTAAAAGAAAAAAAAAAGATCGTGTAACGGATGGAAGGGAGAAATTGGGATGTGGGTTGTAACAAAGCGAGAAAATGCATACCAAAACAAACTGCAAATCGAGTGACGAGGATTGGATGGAGGGGGGAGTCTTTTCGTTCGACTACCCTCCTTTATCGACGTATATCAGTCGTTATCGCTCGAATCTTCACTCGAATCGCGTCCACCCGTATCGTTTCACGATTAAACAGCGATGGGTGTAGAAGGAAAAAAAAGGAAAAAAAAAAATCTCAATTTCCCGATAGCCGCCTACGGGGTGATTACGATACGTGCGGAAGACGCTCACGTCATACCGTTGCGGGGCGCGGGGGGAGGGGGGGGGAGGATCCCTCTTCGTAACCTCAATGCTGCGCACGCAACAATTTTTTTTTCGTAATCAAATTCGCATGCAACGTTTACATTTCTTTTTACACGTTGCGTGAAGCTTTTTTTTTTATCGCGGATACAGTTTCGTCGAAGTATTAAACAAGTTTTATCCAATCAAAGCGTTCACCCGATAAGCCAGATTTAGTTTTTAATTACGATTAATTTGCAGAGATATACACACATTTCATTTGTATGCCGACAATAAATGCATCTCTTCCGTCCTATCAATTACGCGGGATGGAGCCACCGCGGGGGTCGACTAATCGCAGAGCCTTTTCTTTATATCAATTAAAAAAAAAAGTACTTGTGATGCGGCTTCCGAACTCGAGCGTTATTGATTTTTATCAAGCTTTCATAAATCATGTCACGTTCGCTCTATTTAAATTTGGTTATTGTGCAAAAACGCGACAATGTTTGGATCGAACTGATTGTCACTATCGGCGGCGCGCGCGATACATGATTTCGTGCGCATGCGCGCGGTATACGTCACGCGAGTCCATGCCGCTGACACTCGCGGTTCACGGCTTTACGCGAAAGAACGTCAGTCGCGTTTTTGTTTCTTGTTGACGGAAATTACCTTTTCGTTTCAAACGTAAACATACGAAAGGAACAGCGGTAAAATAAGTTTTTTTTTTTTTTATCGTACGCGTAAGAATCGTTTCGTCGCGTGAGTGTCGCGAATTACATTCACGCCCGTCTTGAGTTAGGTTATGTTCGATGTTTGGCAGCCAGTGTTTATCTTTTCGGCTCGAAGAATCTTGGTCAATCGTCGAGGAGGCGGCTTTTCTTTGATAAAGGTGTGACTGAACGGGATTAAAGTTCCTCGTCGGATATGCCGGAAGAGACTGACGTTATCGGGATCGATAGTCCTACCGATGGTGAGTTTGTTTTTGCGAATTTTATGTTCTCTAGTCGTAGGAAAGGATGAACTGTAAAATGAAAATAACAAAATTTTTTTGAGGACCGTGAAACGTGACGAGTCGTGTAGTTTAGTGCAAATTTCTGTGATATTACGATAAGTATTAGTGCATCTTGTATTTTCGTTGAAGAACGCAATGAAAATAAATTTGATTTTATTTCCCAAATTTGCTTAAGCAGATTTCAGGTACGAAGATCACGCAAACATTTTTTAGAATTCTCATTTAGCGATCTCCGACGTAAACCTGCAAAATATTATGAATAATAATGAAAATAAGAAATTGAAAAACATTTACGTCGCATTCCAACGATGTAAGCTTTGAATCTTGCATTATTGGTAAATCAATCGAACGCAAAATCTTTTCAAACGTACGTTTATTCAAAAGTTCTTGTGGCTCTGTGTGGGATTATGTACAAAATTAATTTCGCCGATTGCTAAAAGTGGCACATCGGCGGTACTTTGACGAGTACACGAGGTACAGAGACTTTGGAAACTCCGGTAGCCGGCCTTTGCGTCCAACTTGCGATTACATCATTGTAGCCCATTCGGGAAATTCGTGAAGATCAAAAACGTAAACTCCCCAAGTTGAGAAGGCCATCGTTGTGACGACCAGAGTTATTACGCTCGGTCCAATACCGGCGATCATGAAGTCCCTCGTCCTTATGCGAGCCGCGGCTGATGCTATGGCGTTCGGCGGAGTTCCGACCGGAAGGTGAAACGAGAAGGAGCAGCATATACCCGCCGGCATCATCAGAAACAGCGGATGTATTTTTGTCGCTATGCACTGGAATATCAGAGGAATAATCAGTACTAATCAAGACGAGTTTTATTACCACAACTTTTTGAAAAAGTTTTTTTTTTTTTTTTTTTTTTTTTACAAAACAGTAACCTTCAATTGGTAATTGGCAAAGTATATTCGAGAACTCACCATTTCCGCCAATACTGGCAAAATGATATTAGCCACAGCGACGTTTGCCGTCAATTCCGTCACTGATTCGGCGAACAAGCAGACGATGAATAATATAAGGATGGAATTCATGAAGCGTAAACCCCGAAGAGTCTGTCCGAGCTCGACCGACAGGCCCGAGGACCTGCTACCGGCTGCTATAGCGAATCCACCACCCAGCACCAGGATAAGACTCCAGTGCATCTTTTCGTGGATCATTTTCCAATTCATCAACGCCGGCGATGCCTTAGTCGGGCGTTGCGTCGGATCTTTGCTGAACGCGTTGAGAAAATCCAACTTTGTCGGAATGACGAAGAGCACTATCATAAAGGCTATAGCGGCCGTTGAATCTTTCACAGGACTGGAAGAAGTAAGAAAATAGGAGTGACTGTTGTAACGTGTAGGAGAAATATTTCATTGAATGGTAATTCGAAAATAAACATAGCTCAGTGTATAGTCTTGAAGATTCGGAGCTTAAAATATTTTAATGAACATTCGAGATTAAAAAAAAAGCAAAGTGAAAAATTATATGAAGCTATGGAATAGCAATAAAAAATAGAAGAACGAATAAAAATTGTAAAAGCCTGAAAAGAATAACAAAGAAAAGTCGAAAGTAATGCTAATGAAAAATTGAAAAACTACCAAAGTAAAATTCAATACAGCCAAATTAATTCTAAATAAATGAATTCTAAATTAATCAATTTTTTATTCTTAATTCCAAATGCTAAATAAATAATAAATAAAAAAGGTAATAACTCGAAGTTTCGCAAAGTCCAACTGTAATAAGACTCACAGATCGGTAATGTAGGATGCCCATCCCCTTATGAAACCCGGACTCCTTAGGAACCATAGCAGCAGAACAGTGACGAATAAAACGCCAACGCAGGACTCGTGCCACGTTACTGGCCCCAGTTCCTTGTACTTTTTCTCGATAACGCCGGCCGCAATTTTTTCTCCCTGTTTACCAATATCGATGGCTTTCGCGTCAGCGCTCTTGGAACGAAAAAGTCCCATGTACATTATCTGAAGCCAGAGCCAAGTTAGAAAACCCATGATCAACATTGGTGGAACGGAATAAAGCATCCAAGCGGCAAAACTAAGTCCCGGACTGTGCTTGAAACGACTAAAAGAAAAAAAAAGAATAAATCAATTGTAATTGCTGGCAAATTGAAACCATAATAATAATAATAAAGACAAAAATAAGAATAATGATAATGGTAATAAAAAACGAGGATGCAACGTCCAATTGAGTGCGAGTGTGTTTTGCTTTATTGGAATTTGTGAAAAGAAGTATATTTTGAAAGAAAAAAAACTGAGGTAACTATTATTCAATTTGAATACTAGATAATGAATTAGTTGAATTAATGAAGATGACCAAAGGTTTTCCTGAGGGAGGAAGGAAAAATGGGGGAAGGAAATGAAATTAGCCATGGAAGAAACGGAGAATGGTCAAGCATGGCAATAAATACGAAACGAGTATACGGGAGGAGTAGAGCTGGCAATAGCGCGGACTAGCAAAATAAGAGTCGACCAAGAAATACATGATGACTTGAGCAAGATTGAGTGAGTCAACGTACCGCAGCGTGTACAAAAACAGGGAGGAGGGCTTAGGAATAGAAGATTATTGGGAGGGCAAGGAAATAAAAGGAGAGAGAAAGGAGATTTGACTGAAGCTTTGGATCGTTGGAATGCAACGAAAATGATTATTTTTCAATTGCCCGAATTTCTTCTGGCTAATCTTCCTAACGAAAATCCATCAATTATTTTTTAAATCGCTCATTTTAAAGATCTATCATTTTTATATACAAAAAATAATCACTAAGTACAATAATGAAAACGAGAAAATGAAATTATGAAACAGATTTTTCGTTTCGGCACAAGTGAATATAAAAAAAAAAAAACTACTAATACCAGATAATGAATTATTTAAAAATCACATCAAGGTGTTAGCAATATCAATGATAATGGCTTTTACCGCAATTCAAAGCTTTCTTTCCGATCATTGATAAAAAAAAAAAAAAGAAAGTATGCTTGCCTCTCGTAGATGCCTTTCATCGTTAGATTCGTGCCGGATCCAACTATTGTACCGATTCCACCGAGACTCGATGCGTAAGCAGCAGTCAAATAATAAACCATTGTGCTCTTCGTTGGCCTTTTATCCCTGCAATATAAATAATACGTATCCGACAAGTGCTGCGAGGAATAAGGTTTTCTTTCTTTTCTTGATAAGTGATACGCAAATACCAATTGTCAGGCATTTGGATAAAAACGCGTTTAGGGAATTAATAACGAGGATAAATGAGCGTACGGTTCTTGACCCTCCTCGACCACAGATTTTTTATCCCGAATATACATATCACCGAGTCCTTGCTGAAAAATAAAGATTGTCGTTAATATTTGACAAACAGAGGATAATAATGTTGCAGAATTGATAAACATTGAACAGTCATTTATGATGATGAAGCTTGTATGGAATTTAATGAGAATAATTTCAATTTTTTTCTCATACATTTTATCTTTTGCATTAAATTTGTCAAACTCACAGCCTCAAGTTCCACGAGAACGGTCTCCATGATCGGTATCATCATAGCTGTAGCCGCTGTGTTCGAGATCCACATAGAGATGAACATCGTTACGAAGAAAAGGCCCAAACTCAATTTTCTGTGACTACAACCGATGAATTTAATGAAGAGAAGAGCGAGTCTCATGTGAAGACCAGAATTTTCAATCACGACCGCTATAACGAGACTACCGATGAACATCATCGTCGTATCGTTCATGTAACAGTCGCACGTTTCGCCCGTACTCAATATTCCCATCAATGGATAGAGTACTATGGGTATGAGACCGGTTATTGGCAGAGGCAACACCTCGGTAACCCAAAACATTGCCATTAACACGATCACGTAGAGACATCTGTACATCTGCAATCATCAGGACAACACACGGATGACGGAAAGTTTGGAACGATCGAAAATTTCGTATCAAAGAATTCGAAGCAATTCGGTGAAATATCTTTACCACTGTATTGTTTATGATGAGCAGTGGGAGAAGGATGATTGGCCATAATACTATAATGAAACTTCGCCAGTAGAGACAGAAAAAGTTCTTCAATAACTTGGCAAAATTGTCGTCCTCCCTGAAACGAATCCGTTTGATAAATCCTCGGTAAAACGATCTCTTTTCCTCGTCACAAATCGCCTCACATGCATATTCTTTTTATCGTGATAGTCGGTTGCTATTCTATTAAGAGGAAAAGATGAAGCTTTTTTTTTACAATTGCAAGTCATGATGCTTAAATTTACATAGTTGGCGTTCAATGACGTTGAAGTTTGCATCGTTGGAACGCAATGAAAATTAATATTTCTAAATTCCTTTAATTTATTTCGGCATAGTTCACCTACAAATATCCCGCAATGATTTTTTACCATACTTATTTAACGATCTACTATATAAATATACGAAAAAATGGATTTTGTATAATAATAAAAATCCGACAATTACACTGACAGAAAAATTCTTTTAATATTAACTAGATGCGTATATTGGATTTTTTTAAAATTTGGATTAACTGGATTTTTATTGCATTCCATTATTAAAATTATTTATTTATTCCAATCAAGTTCTATTTAATGTCGTTTAATAACTAAATATTTCATTTATTCCTAATAAATCTTTGATTTGCTTTCATTTGGCAGTCATAAGACAAAAGAGACAGACGGGAAAATGGTACACGATTCAGTCTCCCAAAACATCTCATGGCTTTGTTCTCATTAGAAGATTGCTGTAGCATTCTGCAGTTGACGAAAATGGTTAGTCTTTCTGTAAATAAATAGTCGCGCCTGTTATTTACGATACCTTTCTTTTTGTCCAAATAACAGACTTGTTAGTGAACAAAAAAACAATTTAACTTTTTTTCTACTGCCCTTTTATATCATGAAACTATATTCCTTTCACGTATTCGTGCGATATATCGCGTTTTATCTTTATTTATTTAATTTGAATCTAATCTCTATTTAATTTGAATATATTTAATATTTAAAAAGAATACCTTGAACAAATAACAAAAAAAGTCGAAACAAATAGGGTCGTAGTAGGCCGCGAGACAAATAAAAAAACCCATTTGATTTAAATAGATCCTATTAAAATTATTTTTTTTTTTTGGCAGTGTAAAATGTAAAAAAGATTTTTTCTCACGTTGCAACGATGCAACCTTCAACGCCATACGATTTTTTTGTCCACTTCATTTCTTCGTTTTTGTGTTTATTCGAAGCGTTCTTTTTTGCAAATTGAGATAGTAAGTCTCTGATAAGAATACGTAAAAACGTTTGGGTGATTGTCAGAGTAAAAAAAAATCGAACAATTGAGCATAATTGATTCTCGTTGAGTTTTAACGATGCAAAACTTCAGCATTCTGGTGTCCAATTTATATCTTGTTTTTCACTGATTTTCATCATTATCCAGAATCGATTTCAGATTTGAGTTGTAGATAACTATTGAGGAATCCAGACAAACTTTTCAGCGATTTTCGTGGCCGTAATTTTTTCGTAAAATCAGACAATTAAACACTTGAAACTTCATCACTTCACACTTGTTTTTCAACGTTACAAAAAAATACGATTTTTATTTTAAAAAATACGAATACTTTTGTCACAATAGAATAATAATCGAAAAGAATTTCGTTTTAGTAATTCAGGAAATTCCTTTTTTTTTTCACACAATTTATATCCTCAAGTGTTGAAACGGCATTTTAGACTTTCTCCATTTCCGATCATTGCCAATAAAATTTTACTCGAGTAGAAAAGTCTTCGACTGATGGGAAAAAAATAAATGAACAGTTAGAGCAGACGCGAACTATTTTCAGATGCTATTCTTCGTAAATTAATACGTACCTTTTCGTCCCATTGCACTCAACTTTGAGCTGAACATCCTCGATTTTTTTGTCCATTATCCGGGCTTTGCTCGCCACGAGCTATGTTTTTTTTACACACGTTGATGCAGATTTTTTTCTGAAACAATGCAAATTCAAGGTTCTCGTTAGAACACGATGATTTTGTTTATCACGATGTTACATTTTCAAACGACACTCGCCTGTGTACACGTGCATAACATATTCTTCACACGTTCGTCTCGCGATCGTGTCATTTGATGCACAAATGGTTGTAACTGAGTTGAATTGACGGTATTGCATGAGCCCATTAAATGTGAATACAGAAGTGAACGGTGAAATAACGAATGATCATTTTAACACGAGACAGAGGTTCTGATATAAACGAGCCACTTATTCATTCATCGACCATAAATGCATTTATTATTCAACAACTGGATAAACAACCGTTTGACCCAGTCGGGAGACGTCTTGATGATGTTAAAGCTTGCATCGTTGTAACGCAACGAAGATTCTTCGTTGTTCCTTCTTCTCTTTATTTTTATTGCTGCATCAATTATTTTTCGTTCATGTTTAGGATCCTCGATAAGGATCTTCAAGAATTTTCCAAAAACCTTTTTTTTTAGCAGAAATGTTGCAAGAAATGGGCCAGTACAGAAGAAAAAAATCTTTTCGTTGCATCCCAACGATGCAAACTTCAAAACCAATTCGATTCCCTACAACATCTTCACAAATGAGATATTTTTAATCGATACGCGGGCCCGTCACTGATCTACGAATGACAATGAAAAAACAAAAGATCATTATGACTCATCGGACGAGAGAGAATTGTAAAAATAGTTCTTTCGTCCTTGAAAAATGGAGCACGTCTTTCGCGGAAAAGAACTCTAAAACTGCATTCTTCGGATAAATCGAAGAATGCCCCGTATACCGTAATATGCTAATCTTTGGCCTTTTACTTTGCTAAATGCGCTCTCCACCGAGTGTTCGTTCCGTAATCGTCGAGCCTCGCTCGCAGGCTCTTCTCACGATTCTCGAGTATAATTGTCGTGAAATTGACAAGATTTCGTGATAGCGCTTGTTGCAGAAACGTATACACAAGTGCCGTCGAGCCAATTTGTAACCCCGTTAATGCATATCTTTATTCAACCACTTAACCTCAAGTTTAACGAATCCAATGTATACCACACAGAATCAGTTCTAAAATGCCCATATATTTTCAATTTGATCGATTTGATCGCATTACTGATCATCAATAATAATGATTCACGTAATTATATGATTAATCAATAATCAATGCTGAAATTATATTTACAGTGATATATAACATTTAAGTTTGCATCGTTGGAATGCAACGAAAATTATTATTTTTCAATAGATCGAACATCTTTTGGCAAATATTCGTTACAGAAAAATCCTCAATCATTTTTCAAGTCGCTCATTTAGAAATCTACGAATTTTAATCTGCAAAAGAAAAATTTTGTAAAATAAAAATGAGTACATAAAAATATTTTTTTAAATGTTCCTTGCATTCCAAACTTATAATGACAATTGCACTGTTTTTTTTTAATATTTGCAAAAAGCTCTCGGCTGTGAATATTTCATAACGATTTGCACAAAATTTCCTTGCCAAGTTGACTTACGAATCGCCTTATTTTTTTTTTGCCCAATATACGAAGAGCATAGAAAAGATGAAATAACGATTACATGTACATTCTCTCAATTGACGTGTCGGTATTTTTGACGGAATGTTTGTAACAATGATCGATTGTCAATTTTGGAGTGCATGTTCCATGCCCCGAAATATTTTTATTCAACACAATCAAGGAGTACTTGATTGAGTTCAACTAGAATATTAATGTCTAGATAGAGACACGAATATTGAAAAAAAAAACATTCTTTATTTCGAGACTGCAGATATTTTTTTATAATTCACTCGGAATACACATTTGAAAAAAAAAGTGTTTTTCGTAATTTTTTATCACTACAACTGTAGGAAAATATTCGAGTGTACTTTCGAAGAGCGGAAACCGACGATCTGAAATTTGGCATAAACCTTCATTTTAATGCTATAAGAATTCCCCGAAAAGGATTTTTGGCCACGCACCATAGTTTTCGAGATATCGATTTTTGAAAGTTATTTTTCTACCGCACCCCTACTAAAGGGTGTCTCGAAAATGACCTGGCATTTTTATTTATTAATAAAACGTATTATTCATTTGAAAAGTACGAATTTTCAAATTTCAATATAAGGTACAAACATGATGTCAAAGTTTGCATCGTTGGAACGCAACGAAAGTTCTTTTTCACATTTTATTTTCCATTATTCTATTATTGTAGAAGATTTTTTTTTAATCGATTTATATTGTTGATTGCTAAATAAATATCTTGAAAAATGGTTGAAGGATTTTTGTAGGCAAAATCTGTCAAAACAAATTAGAGAAATATTAATATTCATTGCATTCCAACGATGCAAACTTCAAATTGATCAAACACGAAGGTTATTTGTGGAACACAATATCCGATAAATGGCCGCCTCCGTCCCTGTTTGCAAACGTTCACTATTTTGACGAAATTTTCAATAACATTTTGGCATAATTACGAATTAATTTCATGAATGGTGCGTCCAAATTGCTTCCTTGAGCTCCGGAATGGTATGTGAATCATCGGCATACACTTTTCCTGTCAAAAAAAACCCCAAAGAATAAAGTCCAATGTCGTGGAATCGCACGATTGGTGGTGGTCAATTTACATCGCCGCGGTGCGAGACAACACGACCATGAAATTTCGTCTGCAATAATTGCATTGTTTCGCAGTGAATTTTATCAATTTTTCTATGCGTTGCTCGATCGTGTAATACTTCATGACTAAATCTCAATACTTCCCGATGCCAGTTGTCAAAGATTAGTACACTATGTTCGCCACAAAAAAAAATGGCACGCAATTTAAAATGTCCGGTCATTTTGACACACCCTTTGTATATACTCAGCAGTGTGTAGCAACAACATTAAAAAATTTCCATTTGCCGGAAAATATTGCAAGTTGCCAAAAATCCTTTCAAGACAAGCCATATAACATCAAAATAATGGTGTATGCCAAATTTTCGATCGAAATTCGCTTTCCGCTTTTACGAAAGTTTATTCAAATCTTCGTATATAAAACGACTTATATGAACTAAATATTTGTTTTCTTTTTCTTCGACAATTGCGATGAAACATGACGTCTCAGGTCCATGGCGATTTATCGGTTTTCCACATTATTCATGCGTATACACAGATGATAAATAATCGTTAAGGAAGATGTTTTTTTTTTAAATTAATTTAATACTTATTTGACACTGACGATCGTAATTTTTTGTTCAGACAATCTTTTCAAAACAGGAAGCTCGAAGATTAAATGGAATTCACGGGCGAAATTTGTACACTCATTAAACCTGTATCGTATTATTACAAAATTATTTTTAATTACACACATAATATTTTTTTAACCCTCAAAATGTTCCAGAGTACAGCTGTACGTTGGAATCGTTATTTAAAAAAAAAAACTCGTGATGTTAATTTACTTTATTCAAACACGTACGTCAATTCGATGATGACACAGCTTTTACATTGTCAGTCCGAAGCGACGGTTCCTCCACGTTCAGTATCGTCAATTTTCTTCGAGTGCAATGAACCACCGCGTCAAAATTTTAATCTTCACCTCTGCTCAATTTACTACGAGTATCGTCGTGACAGTGTTATTTCGTGTTTTTTTTTTTCCTTTAAAGAACTAGTAACAACGTTAATTGCGATTGTTCTTTAATTTCGTATATATTTAATTCATATCGAATAAACGCGACGATTCTTGATCGAAGTTAAAAAAAAAAAAAAAGAGAGAACCGTAGTTACAACGAGTCAAAGGGTCGACGTTTGTACACCTCTCGGTCTCGGACAACTGTACAAATATATTGCTGCTGTAAAATATTTTTGGCATCGTCGTCGAATTCGTCGAATAAATTTTCCAAAGAGACACGCATCGATTACGGCCGCCAGGTGAACTACAAATTTGTGAAATTAATGCTTTTATAAGTCGTGTGGAAGGGGCTTGAAGAAGAAAAGAGAAAAAAAAAAATACAAAATCGACAATCGACGAAGTTAACTTTAAGTTATTCATGAACAAATATTCGTCTTTTGTAATCTGTGTAAAATTAAACCTTGAAAAACTTGAATCTTAAAAAAAAAAGCAAATATTACATAACTGAAGACTTAAAATACAGAAATCTTTTTAAAAAATTCAAGTTTTTGACCCAAAATTATGTCCCCTTGAACAGCAATTGTTTTGCGAATGATTCAGTTCTTGACAATCGTAATTAAAACTTTTTTCTTTTGCAAATTTTTATCTGTTCTTTGTTTATTTTAATTTATCCGTGCGATAATCTTCGTCTTCTCTTCTTCGTCAAGCTAAAATATGTTTTCTATTTGTTTATCGTGACATTGAAGATTTACTTAACATACACCCGACATACGTCGACTTTTAGTTTTTCGACGTCTATTTTAACTTTGACAATTATTTTCGCGATAAAATATATGACAGAGTGAAAGAAAATTGTACTCGCTTTGCGAGTGACCGAGGAGAGAAAGTTTCATAATAAATAAGCTACAGTTTGACGTGTTCACGTATTCGTATTATTCGAAGAAGGTTCGGAAGAACCTCCAGGTACTTGTACCGTTACTATAATTGCGCCGTAAAAATTTGACCACCCTCGGCTCCATTGTGCATCGGCCACTCGTATACTCCGCGTTACGATTGAGGGGTAAAAATATTCTCGTAAGCCGCAGGTATACGTATTAACGAAAACCCAAATATTTTACCCTCCCAGCAATTTTCACAAAGACCCAACGCGGAATTACTATTGTTTATTCTGTTACCTGAGCGCAATTAAATCAGCTTGGTATGCAGAATTTTTGACGAAAGTTTACGCCCTGCTGACGTTTAAAAATTGTACAAATGTCATCCGATTGTTTTGACGACGTTCTCTTCTTTGTCTTCTAAATTTAACAGTAGCTCATAAATATTGATGTTCGTTTTATTTCAAAATGGACATTTGAACACCTCCATTGATTCTTGTTGAGTTTTAGTCCAATTTTCTGGCACTGTAATTCATTCGTTCGAATACTTTCTGTCGGATCGCTTGGAGATCTTCAATGACGTTTTATTTGCGCTAAATATTAAATTATCGATCGATTTTGCAATTTCATTCGTAAATTCGAAAAGAAATTGTCATCGTAACACTTAAAATTTTCTTGGACTATTCCATATTACATGATTTCCTGGTTAAATGTTACAATCAATTAGGATTTGGCCATCCATAGCTGGGAGAGTTTTCGTTTCAATTCAGTTTTTGTTTTACTTTATGAATGTTTCGAGCATTGTAAAATGTGTATGTCGAGTACATAGTCCGTGAAAGAGCCAATTGTATCGAGCACTAAAACGTAATCAAACGAGAAATTGCAAGAATAGAAGCGTTCACTTGGACAAAGGGAAAGGAACACGAGGCTGAAGTTTGCATCGTTGGATCACAACGTAAATTCTTTTCAGTCTTTCGTTTTCATCATTTTTACAAAATCATATTTTTCACGATTCCGGTTATACATCGATAAATGAGAAAGCTAAAAAAAAAATTGAGTGATTTTCGTAGCTCTCAATGGCCAGAGGAATTTTGGGGAAAAAAAAAACATCATTACTGTTGCATTGGAACGATGCAAACTTCAACGTCATATAGAAAATGTATTCACGAGACACTTAGAACAATTCGACACAACGAACGGATAAACTCCAAACGAATAAACTTTAATTAAGAGGTTACGTGGGCTTGAACATTTCAAAAAATCCATTTTTTTTTAAATTTTATTATCCAATAGTACAATATGTCTAGAATATTCTCGCAAAGTTTTACGTCAATCGGAGTAAAAGTCTAGGAGAGAGAGCCTTTGGCAATTGTTCGGAAAGACCGGCCGGAAGTGACGCAGGTATACGCATTTTTCTCAAAACACTATTTTTTAAGTCGGTGGACACGATTTCTCAAAAACTAATGCAACGATCTTATTGAAATTTTGCACACTTCTTCAAAATAGCATTGACTAGTGATTGAACGAAGGTTTTTTTTTTTTTTTTCGATTACAACTAATTTTACAAGGCTATACGTAGTGTAAATTGTACCAAAAATTGAACTATTTTGCATAAAACTCAGCCAAATCCTTCGTTCAATCATGAGCTATACTTATCTACTAACAGAAAAAATTTGGTTTTTCAATTTTCGATAAAGCTATCATGAGTTATCCTGACCACCACGAGGACACTTTTTTTTGAGGGGTCTCCGGAAACCAGGTCCCACCGGCTGAATTTCCCAAATTTTTGGATGAAATTTTTTCAAAATATTGTTGAAATGTTGCTCTTTTATGTGCTTAACATTTTGAATAAAATAATTTATATATTATATTTAAAAAAAAATAGAGAAAATATGCTTTTTTTTTGCTCCGAAACCCACGTAACCCCCTAACAAAGTAAAATCCATGTTTTTCAACCGAATTATTTTTACTCACAGGTGTTTCGTCAGACCCATTCTAATCTCAATTGACATCACTTATTTTAATCAAACTGTGCAAACTATGCAATTAAAAAAAAATCTCTTTCACAAGTAAGTTGAACTGTTCACGCGAACAACTCAAACAAACCCAAACAAAATGTGTGCGCATACACGCAGCTGAATTTTTTTCCATAATAAAAAAAAATCGCTACATTGCACCTTCAAACCAATTTGGCGAGGCAAAAAAAAAAACTTTCTTAATTAACTTCGAGCAAAGATATTGTAAAATTTGTCCACGTACCCTGTATGCTTTTTTCCATCGAACCACTGCCCCATGTATCACCAAAGCTTCGTTTTGTCGATTTTATTCCTTCATACGTGTTTGGCGAGCCACACAAAATTTCTTAATTAACTTCGACTAGAGATCACCGTAAAACTTTCAAACTCTATGACTTTTGATAACGAAACTATCAACACGGTTAGTCTAGGATGATCGTTCACCCACGAAGATCAACGACGATCTCGTGTGTCAACCGCCTTCCGAAGACTGACGAAACGTGAACGACCATCAAGTCTCACGCTTTTCTTGCCATTGTTCAGCGACGTTATGGCCCTCCCCACCATTTATTCTCAAAATACTTTGAATCAGTTGCACATTTGTGCCTTCGTACCATCATCATTATTATTATTATTATTATTATACTCTCGCCGAAAAGCAGCGTGCGCTTTCATTCATAACAAGGGAAGAAAATAACAGCAATGCTGCATTTATTTGGGTATGAATCGTTAACTCGCCAATTTTTATCTCAATAGTGCAACTCGTAAAAAGCATTTCTAATCGTCATGACTTTTTTTTATAATTATTTTTATCTTATACAATTGTTGATTTATTTAAAGAAAAAACAAATGTTTCCGAAAAGGTTACGCTTGTGAAATGTGATGTAAGTGTAAATATGTAAAAAAAAAATAGTTTCGTTTCATTCCAACGATGCAAACTTCAATACCATCGTCCGAGAGGGCATGGGGAAAAATTCTCTATATTTCCTACATAAGGAGATACATTGAATCAGCACTCGAGTGACATTTTTTTCCGCTCATCTTCTTTTTCTACGGCGTTGTAAGTTTGCATCGTTGGAATGCAATGGAAGTTCTTTTTTTTAAATTTATTCATTTTTATTATAATCCAACATTTTTTTTCGCTCATTTTGGTCGTAGAAGTCTACTCAAGACATGAAAAATCATTTGAGTGATTTTCCTACCCTAAGTCAGTGAAGGAAAATATGAGCAATAAAGGTATTACTGGATGGACTGTCGAGCAAAAAATTCAGTCCAAGATGGGCGTGCATTTACAAGTCTAGAACATGTCGTACGTGTTTAGTCTTACAAATACCTAATTTAATAATAAATGAACACTTAGAAATGTTAATTTTCCACTTTTAATAATAATTGAAGTCAAATTCGACGATATTGGCGTGTGCTTGATTGAAGTTTTGTCAGTGACTGTACATCCGTTTCAACTGTCCAACAACAAAAATATTTTCCAAATTTACGGCGATTTAGTTCCATTCGTTTCGCAATCGTTACGTCTGATGGAGTCTGTTTTCCCATAAGCGATCGTGTTAAAAATTTGTATGTTTATAACTACTAAATTGTTTAGTGAAAAATTCTAAAATAATTCATCTATTATTCTATCAAGAATTATCATTCCTCAAATTTTCAAGAATTTTGGCGATTTTTTAATATCCAACCAGTAATATCTTTAAAAAAAAAAGTTATCTTTCGTTGCATTTCAACTTTTTCTGCATTTGGACTACGAAAACCCACAACATAAATTGAAGAAAAAAAAAACAAACAAGATTTTAGATGATAATAAAAATAAATAGCCTTTGTTACATTCGAAGGATTACATGTGAACCCAAACAAACCCAAACAATCAAACTTAACACCATCTGGTCTAAACACGTGTTTCATAATACGACCGATCGAATCACGTCGTAAAAAAAAAAAAGTTGTACTCGTAATTCGTGGAGAGTTTGTGCCATATTGCCGTAATTAGATTTTAACGACTCTCAAATGCAATGAAACCAAGTAATCTTTTGTAGTAAAAGTAATAAAAAAAAAAACACGCAACGAAAATTTAGCGATTAAGCGAAAATTCAGGGCCCATAAATTTGCTAAGTTATTCACAAATTGTTTGAACATTCGAGTTTAATGATCGATTTTTTTTTGTTTCTTTTCTTTTTTTTTTCATCTTGACGAAAAAGCTAAGCACGGTGATGAATGGCGTCACATGAAAATCTTTATCGTCCCTCCATACGTGCATGCGAATTATTGTGGGCATTCGTTATTAATGCGTTTTTCTGCGATGACGAAGCAACGAGAAAACTCGTATGTGCCCCGGGTCCATTTCACGAGGTCTTACAAGACGTTCAATTAACGTACCGTAGTTTTTTTAAATTGTTCGGCGACATCGTCAATTACAAATGACGAGTGATCAAATGTCTCGTTCGTTCGACTTTACGATCATGTACGAAACTTTTTTGCCTTTTTTTTTTTTCTCTCTCGATAATGCTTTATGATTATGGACGAGGGGGAATCGTCGTTCTTATTACGATTTTTTTTTCTCCACTATTGTGCAACGGAATGTCAATGATATTTTCGATATAATTCTTTATGTCAAAAACATAAATTTTATCGATTCGTTTTTTTTTTTTCATTCTCTATATAATTTATGGTCGATGACATTTATGGTATTTTTGTTTCGGGTGCGCACGACCAGGTGGAAGAAATTTATACTTCTCTCCCTGAGTATGATTTAATGTGTCGCGATTAAATTTAGTACACGTGCTGATTGATTGTCTGCAAATTTCAACGTCGTATCAAATTTAAAAAATGATTAAAATTTAATAAAATAAAAAAAACATTTTGTTACGATGTTTTTGATAATAGTTAGGAGTTTTTATATTCTACCGACATAATCAACGAAAAATAATTCGTCACGAATCTTAATGCCCGGTCGATCCACTAAATGACAAATATTGTTATCCGACGTAATTCTTTGGGGAAAAAAAAAAATTATCGCTACACTCGATCGACAGTAAGAACGCTCTTCGTTGTAATATATTGTACTTTTGAGTCGTTTATCTCCAGAAATATTTTTACGTCCGATCGCAAACGAAGGGGAATACAATGGCATAAAATTAAATCGATACAATGACACCAACCGATAATTGATAAATATTACCATTGTCAGGTGATTTATTTAACACACGCGTGTATTGGAATAATTACTATTATTGTCTCGTTCGAAATAACATTTGAACCAACACGTGTCATTGACACATAAATTAAAAAAATAAAAAAAAATGCTCGGCGATGCAACCCACTCGCGTGCGCCATAAATTCAAAAGAACTTGTGTAGAATTTGACGATTTTTTTTTTTCAATATCGTTGCGCGTTAAATATGCAAATGTTCCTAAGATTGAAGCTTGCATCGTTGGAATTTAACGGAAATGATTATTTTTCAATCGCTCGCATTAATTGTGACAATTATTATTTTTCAAGCCGCTCAATTGGAAGAATCTAGAATATAAAAATGCAAAAAATTCATTTTGTAAAATAATACAAATGAGGAAATAAAAATATAAAAAGAAATGTTCGTTGCATTCCAAGGAAACTTCAAGACCATGAATGTCCCAAAGGGAAATAATATTAGAAGTCTAGGTATATCTAGGTCTAGGTATATCTAGGTCTAGGAATATCTAGGTCTAATTTTTGTCATACGGGAGAATACTATTTTTAGCTCAGGGCCAGTTCGAAAAATTCGATAAAAAATACTTGCCGGTAAACGACGCAGTGTATTTAATTTTATCTTGTTTTGCGACAATTGTTTCGAAAGAATTACGAAAAGATAGGCTGTGTGCTAGGCACGTGATAGCAAAGTTTTACCTGTTTGATAGCAAAAAAAAAAAGAATAAATGTGATAAAAATGCTTAAATATCACAAACATCTGCAACTGTATTTTGGCCTAACATCAAACCGCTTTGAAAATTACGATACCGGATTGACAAAATCTATTTACGTTGCAGTTTACATCGTTGGAATGCAACGATTTTTCAATTTTTATTTTGTTTACGTCAATCAAACGAGTTTTATTTACACAACTTTTTACGAAAAAAACGTAACTTTCCGCTTACATATTACTCCACTTAATTACTACACCCCGCAATTCTTGTACTTTGTACTCTCTAACATTTCACTCCTTTTTTCTTCATTTATTCCTCTACTCTATCTCCTTCTCCTCCCCCTTCCTCCTTACTCATTTTTTGCTGCACACATCCTCTATTTCCCTAAAACATTCGCATATACCTTTTTGTAGATAGATAGATAGATTATTCCTCATTACTTGCTCTCGCTATGACATTTCCAGCTATGACATTCGCCCAGTTGTTTGATTATTTTTCCTTTGAGTGTTTTTATCCATCAGCCTTTTAGACTTTCTCCCACCCTTTCCCCTCTCCAATTGTCAACACCTTCTATCCACTTAGTGCTGATTCTTTCCCTTGCATCTCCACACTTCCATATTTGTTCCAGCTTCTCCTCTTCCTTTCCACATACTCTGCAAGTCCAGTTGCTGTAACCTTTCTTCCTTGCCTTTCCTACATCTCCACACCTTAGTCTTGCCCACGCTTCCTTTATGTCACCCCTAATGTCTTTGTCCTCTCACGAAAATCTCCCTCGCCAATTTTTCTTTTATTATATCCTCATAATATTTGCACAATGTGGCATATCCCTTTTTGTATTTTCCTTTCTTTGCTCTTATAATGAAAAATCTTTTTTTTTCTTTTTAAACTGTTGCGGTTATTCTCTAGAAAATAAGTAAAAATAGTCCAGTTGATTTCCATAGCTTAACCGACCGAACATTTGTTAACAATTGAAAATAATAAATTTTCGTTCGGGCCGAGGATGCAAATTCCAAGATCGACAAAACCTAGCAATTATTATTTTAGGCAAGCTCAAATGATTTATGGTGTTTTATGTCGCTGAAAGGAGAAGCAGCAGCGTTTAGAAGCCAAGTAATAAAAAGAAAAGTAAATTTGAAATTGACGAATCTGCCGCTTGATACAATGGTATTTTACCCATCGTTTTTTTTTTTTTAACTTTTGTACAACTTATAATTTTGTACAACTTGTAAAACTGTAATTATTGCTTTTTGTAGCTCTTGCGTCAATTTAGTTTTTCGCGGGGGTTTTAGCGAAGGGAAGCCCTCACTGTTAAGCCATTTTAAATTGCAGCGGTAGCCAACGAAATTATTTGGCAGTGTATCAACATTCGGTTGAATCAGATTCAGTGACGCATTAGCTATGCTGTTTTTTTTTTTTTTTTTTCACGAAACGCTCTCGAGCAAAGCGCCTCGCTAGTTTTTTTTTTAAACAAAATATCGTACGTACGTCTCTAGTTCCTGTGTATTTCTGTTTAATTTTTTTCGTTCGTTCACTTCACGCTTTCTCACGTTTTGACTTTGTGCCTCTTTTTTTTCCACTAGTTGGACTTATAGTGAAACAATCGCAACGATTATTGTGTCTCGTTCCGTTCCTCCAACAACGTCTCACGAATCGTCAGCTTTGCCAATGTCACTGCCAGGGCTTTCTTTCATATATAGCACGCTTGAGCATTTTTCCTTTTCCCATTCCATTCTTTTTTTCCCCTCTATCCAGTGGCGCGGATAAAGAATTCCGAAAAAAAACAGCGATACACGGCTTAATTTTTCTAAAAAAAAGAACGAGCCAAGATACAATAAAAAAAAAAAAGTTCAAGATCTTTTTTTTTGTTTCAATGTCATCGCGTGAATTTTTATCGATATGCAGTACCACAAAATATAAAAAATTGTATTGTATACTTTTTGTTTTTTTGCTCTGTGACGTTTCAGCGAAATACAGGGTGCACGCGAGTATAGCCTTCGCCGTGTTGTTACTCGGAGTAGGTGTACCATTATGGTGGCACACGACTGCGGTTCCACGCGTACGACTTCCGTACACCGGAATTGCGGAATTACCGGGCCTGGAGATGAAGATAAAGGTCAAAGTCATTGTGGCGGGTCTCGTGAAAAATCGCATCGAGCTAATCGCCGAAGAGATATCACGAGCTTTCGAAAATTCTGGTAATTTACTCCTTCGACTACTTCCGTATGATTTTGTTTCTTTTGCTTTTACAATCATTGGCTTTTGGACTCGTTGATTCGAACGATAGTACAAATATTATTGAGCAAGATGTTATGAAGAATTTTTTTGGAATTTTTAAGATTCATCAGTCTTTGTTACCGAATTACCATTGTCCATTCGTTAATTTTTCATTCAATTATCGAATTAAGGATTGACAGATTCGACGATATTCTTTTTTCTTTCAGAGCCCTATAATCTTGACGTAAGTTACGAGATCATATCTCCAAAACTCGTATCGTCTGCCTATGCTCCGCACGACTATGAAAAAGTCGCCAAGACCTTCGACATTTACGTTGGAGATTTGTTGCTTCTCGAAACGCCGAATGTCCATGGTGTACTCGTTGGCTCAGGACGCAGCATATTTTTCTCCAACGACACTAGTAAGATATTCAATATGTAGGGGGAGATTGGGGCACTGTGTGTCACGGGGCACTGTAAGCCACATGCGAGATTTCTCGAAGGTTTGTAGCTCGTAAAAAGCGATTTTTTTTTCGTGTTGGGCCGTGATTTATATTTAGTGTTCGTCAGACCTAAAAGAAAGTCGATAGCAGCTCGTGAAGAATTATTAAAAATTGATTTGTTTGGGTTACAATAGTAACCCAAACAAACCCCACAATTGTCAATAATCGACATGTCAAGTTCAACAAAGTGCTATAGCGCCGCGAAAAATTCATTTGCACGATTACAGTCAAACGTTGAGATACAATTGACACAATAATTAGAAATGCCAAAACTAACGCGTGTTCGAACGAAAGCATTGAAATTCGTGATGTATTCGTTTTTTTTTTTAATCCTGACTTAAGGTGGACCAAAGTTAGCCGAGGTGTTGAGAAAATGGATATTACGCGACGAGTCTGTGGCATTGACGAAAAATGCCTTAACGGATCCAACGAGGTACAGCCTGGACGAGGAAAATCGTAGACGTTTTCCCGCTAGCCCAGCTTACGATGTTCTTCTCACTTTGGTGAATCCAGAACCGGAGAAACTCACAGTCAAATGGGATCTGCCAGCCCTGGCACACGGTCGGTTTCATAAAAATATCACGTTTTTTAATCGCAATTATTGAAACTGAAAGAGGAAAGGAAAGAGAAAACGTCGAAGATTGATCGATAATCTTGAACAGATTATCTCGAACCGTTTCTTCGTGAAACTTCACTTGTGGCGGACTTTTCGATGAAATCTCAGGCGCTCTATCTCATGCCACTAGACGTGACTCCCAAACAGATACCGGACAGTAGTCCACGTGGCAGACACTACGCACTCGCCGAAGACGTTCTGCCACAACTGATCACGCCATTGGAGAAGAAGCTCGGTAAGTTGCTGGAAAAGAAAAACACCAAAACACTATCTTTTTCGTCCACTTTGTGCATTCATTACCAAAGTTCATACGTCTCTTATACTCTTGCTGAATATATTTGTCTTGTGATAAAGATCATCATTCAATAAAAGTGACGATGTTGAAGTTTGCTTCGTTCGAGTGCATGAAAAACTTTTATTTTTCCATTCAATTTTCTTTCGCACATTTAAAGAACGAAAATCATTGAACGATTTTTTGAATTCTCATTTGAGATTTATAAACTGAATCGGCAAAAAAAAAAAAATTTTGGATGATAACGAGAATCAACCGACTACGAATGAAAAAAGAATTTGCGCTGCATTCGAATTTAGCACCGATATACAATGACGAAAAAGTTGTGATTCTGTTCGTAAAATTTAATTGAAATATATCAATCTTCAAGAACAAAGACGTGGCACGATGTTTTCAAATTTATGAATCCAAAGTTGGAATGCAACGAAAATTCTTTGTTCTTAAGTCGTCATTTTTTTCGTTATCTGAAATCTTGTCCTGCAGATTTCTGATAGCGATCTTCAAAAACCTTTGAGTCATTTTCGTAGCCCAAATTGGTAAAAAAAAAAAAAAAGTTCGGGTTACTAAACATTTGTCGCGGTCCTTGCAAACTTCAATCTCATTTCTAAAACTCATACACGTACGTACTGTATTAATTTTCGCAGCTTCGCAGATCAGTTTGCATCCTTGCATAAATCTCGTGGTGTACGTTGTTCCATGCGATCAATCGCCTCTCCACATTTACACCAGTGCTGGTAACAGGACGAAAACCGCGAACAACGTCGAGGCATTTCTCTCACCGAGGTTCGATATCCCAACGTATTTTTTTTCAGATCTCCTTGACGTTTTTCATTTCATCCACTTTACCCACTGTTTTTTTCTTCTCTAAAGCATTTTTTTTTAACTCGTCGATCTGCGTAGTTTTTTTCTTCTATTATCTTTATTCGCTGTTTTCATGAAATAGCTCTAGTCATTCCATCTGTCTATTTTCATACGATTCCTTACGAAGATAAGAATTAAGATGAGACAAGCGATAAGTTGTCAAGATTGATCAATATCTTTAATCCTGAAATGTTTATTACTCGTTTCATATTGCAAATTTTTATTTATATTTCGGTATCAGGTTATATTATCGAGCGCCTGAAATTTTTGATTAGGCCATTTTTTTATGGCTATGAGAACCCTCATCGGAGATCTACACCCTAAATCTGCAAAAAGAAACAAAAAGATTCTCGATAAGAGTGAAAACAAGAAATTAGAATAGAAATTTTGTGCATTCCAACGATGCAAGCTTCAATGTGTTTATCGATTCGTTTCATCGATATCAAAACTTTTGGCTTTTATCAATTTCTGTTAATAGATTTTATCAATCCGTTGTAAGAATCACGCATTCAACCAGATGCGTGTTATAAAAACTTACTCTTGTGCATTCCATTGTCCAGTAGAGACAACTTTCTAACACGTTTGTGCAATTTTATCAGTTACGAGCAAATAGAGAAATCACCCAGGAATATTGGCAAATCTATTAAGGACATTTTTCAGTCTCTAGGCCTAAATTTTGAGCTTGTTAAAAATATATAAATATTTTTACTATCCATTTTTTACAGTCTCAAGGACTTAAAAAAAATATATTGTGCAAAAAAAAATTGGAACAGTTATGGGCCTCTCAATATGGCCGTGAAAAAAAAGGCTTGAAGTTATTGACACGATTCCAAAACTCCCATTCATCTGAAGCAAAAAATAAAACCAATTTTCTTGATCAATAAGAATGTAATTATGTCAAGTACCAAAGAGAATTTTTTTTAATGATGACTGAAAAAAAGTTAATTTTTGTCACTATTTCGGTTATTTTTTAATGGTGAAAATAATTTCGCTAATAAAAATAGTGTTTTTATTGTTTCAGATGGGGCGGTATAGTGATAGCGAATCCGTCGTCGGAAGTTTGCGAGGTTGCGCCTACGGAGGGGCCGATCGAAGTTGTACCAAACGCTGCCACAATAATGGGAGTCTTCGTATCTCAATTGAGATTACTTTTGGGAATTCCGGACCCGGTAATTGTGCGCGAACCTCCCGATGCAATATACTCACCAGTTTGGGTAGTATCGTCGAACAGACATTTCTTTAATTACCAACATTTCTTTCATTCGTGGGCGTGTAGGATAACAAGATCACCGAAACAACGGTCGTTCCTCTCGTTGGGTCGAAACCACGTGATTGGGAACTCGACGCTCTTCTGCGTATACGGACATTCGAGCAGTTGACATCGGCAAAAT
Source organism: Ophion ventricosus (assembly GCA_963932345.1). Taxonomy (NCBI): domain Eukaryota; kingdom Metazoa; phylum Arthropoda; class Insecta; order Hymenoptera; family Ichneumonidae; genus Ophion; species Ophion ventricosus. The sequence continues at coordinate 20,796,333 of OZ010722.1, forward strand.
TAACGTTGCAATCGCTTGCCCAGCTACTCGAGGAGATCAGCAACATCGTAATAACAGAGATGGTCGGCAACCGAATAAACAGAGCGCTCCAACTCGTCGAAGAATCGGCCGACCGCTTGAGACGGGGCGATCTCAGTCAAGCCTTTTTACTCAGCAAGGAAGCTTTCGTTATTGCCGAGGAAGCGTTTACGGATCCTTCGCTTCTCGCACTTTTGTACTTCCCCGAGGATCAGAAGTAAGAAGCCGAATCCGAAATCCACAATTTCGTTCGAATAAACTTAATTCAATTGACGATTATCTTGGTGCGTTGTTAATCTTGTTTTTTTTCTTTTCTTCCAACAGGTATGCAGTGTACATTCCACTATTTTTGCCTGTGATGATACCAGTATTACTGTCCTTGAAGAACATCAAGAGATATTATTTTCCCGCGAAGTCTGACGAGGCGGGGGTGGTACACGAGGAAAAACAGAACGACGTAGACGTTCAAGAAGACGATGAAAAATCCGATTAGGAATGTCGCATGTTCTCGTACGAGAGAACGAACCTCGGTATGGCAAACCAAATATTTTGTACATTATAAGGTTTTCGATACAAAATATACAGGCATCTTCGCTAGTATGCAGTTTTTTGTTTCTTCTTCTTTTACTTAGACTAACGCAGTTGTGACAAGTATACACGTTGACGGTGAAATCCTCGGAATAAGTTTTGTTTGTTTGTTTTTTTTTTATTATTTTAAAAATGGGTCTGTGGGGAAGAGCGTATCGTTCGTAGCGTTGAAACAATTATTACGTGACGTTATAAAAAAAAAAAAATTAAAAAAAAAACATAACGAGGACGAACGAAAATATACATAATAGTAAACGTTTCTTGTTTGTTGAGCCGCCGATAAATGTTCAAACGAACGGTATAATATAAGGTCTCTGAGCGTCAAATACGAATCGGAGATTTCGAAACAGCTAACTCTTTTTGTCTATCGCTCAATCTCTTTCTCTCTCTGTGTTTCTCTCATCCTTCACTTGCACACACTCGCCTTATCTCGATAACGTATTTCCAAATTTGGAAACAATGAAATCATCGAAATTTTCGTCACTCACACATATTTCCCTGTATCTCGGTCGAGGCTAATTAATCTCGCACACTGTGACGTATCATTTAAAAATAATTCACACTCACTCTCGCTCGCACGCACACCGTACGGAACTCTACACACGTACAGGCAAAATAGTATCGTAGTTCACGTTCTCGTGATTCTCTGCCTCTTTGTTTTTTTTTGTCTCGACTTCGAATAATTCGCAATTAATCGCAATAATTCGTGCGACTTTTAACCTTACGAAAAGAAAGAACAAAAAAAAAATTCTTTATCAATAGATCGGTTAAAGACAAGTAAAAATATATATACAAGTATATGAATTCAATCCTCAACCAGTTACCGAAAAAGGTTACAAAAAAAGTTGTTTCACGTTAAGTTACTATCCATAAAAAAAAAGAACTGAAAAAGTTCAATCGTCTATCTACCGAGACCTCTCCCTCTCTCTCTCTCTCTCTCTCTCGTCCGTACGAATTTTCGATCTCAACCCATCGCGCAGGTCTTTCGAATTAGCTGCACTATTTATGACATTGTCCTATTCCAGTCTTTTCGAAAGAGAAGGAAATAGGAAGAAAAACGAAAAAAAAAATTCAGCAAACACGAGCCACATAAATTTCCTGAGAAAAAGCCTTCGGATTCGCAAAAGTGTCGTCGTGCTTCGTTAACTTACGATAAGCATTACGATTATCGAACGTTATCCTATTTTTTTTCTTTCTTTTATTTTAATGCAGTAAAAAGTAGTCTTAGGGTATAGTGTATGCCGAATTGGAGAACCGGAACGACCAAGTCAACTTCTTCTGTCCAAAGAGAGAGAAAAAAAAAACAGTGCTCAACGGGGGGGAGATAAACACTTTTAGAACGCACCAAAAGTGCAATCGGGATTTTGACGACTGTATTTTCGTCGAGGGACGCGTCATTGACGTATTAACAAAAAAAAAAAAACTTGTAGACGAGCATCGAGCGGTCAATCGCTTTTGTACAACTTGTGTTTTTCTCTAATAAAACTACATTTCCATATTTTCTATTCTTTCAAATTTTTTTTTGGTTACATTAACGTTTAAACCGTAAAGTTTGTCGAAATGCAATGTCGTTTGTTTTGTACGTTGTAAGTCTCTCTCTGTAATCTCACCGGGCGACATTTATAAATAGAAAATTCTCAAGGTAGTAGCGCAGTCAGATATTCCACATTGATTTCAAGGGACTCTCCACGTTTGCTTCAAGCTTCGAAATAATAATAATAATAATAATACAAAACGAATTGTAAACATACCCGGCAATTCCGCACAAACGATCGGGATATTTTTTTTCTATCATCGGAGAATACTTTCCGATCTATCTTTTCCTTCGATACGACTTTTCTCAGAGTATTGAGAAAACAAAAATGGGGAAAAAATGTCCTACTTCGAGCGTGGATCGCTTCGCTCTACCCTAAATCTACAATATGCTAGCGTTCTATCTCTGGATTTTATCGAGTTTCTTTTGAAGAAGATAGACTTATTAAACATAAAAATCGGACGGCTATTACGACTCGAACTGGAGGGCAGGGGGGGCGGGAACTTATATCTAATTTTCCTTTCCGTAGCTTCCTTCAAACTAGAATAAATTTCATCGACCCAATCTCGTACAAATTTGAATATGTCGAAGGACACGTCGCCCAACGAAAATACAGCGTACAGGAAAATTTGTACGGGGGAAAAAAAAAAAGGGAGAAAAGGTCATTCCTCTGTTCAACACTGTTATAGCCAAGAATTATTGACAGAGACTTGGTTGAGAATGCGCGATACCTAACGGTCTAAGAAGAATGTCCCATTCAAAGGGTTCACGTCCGAGGCTGAGTCGAATGAAAATTGTTCGACCAACTCGACACAATTTTCAATTATAAAAATTTAAAAAATAAGAAAATAAAACAAGAACAACCAATTAAATTTGTCAAATAACGAATATACCACACGAAAAAAAAAAAAAAAACCAAGTACCGTTTTAAGAGTCCACGTAGCGCGAGACCGTTCGAATGAGGCGCTTTGAAAATAATTCTTTGTCATAGAGCTCTGTCGTAGAAAGATTTCATGAATTGCTTTGCATTCGATCAATGCCACGATTACGCGATGAAGAATAATTATAACTGCGTTACAAGTCGTACACAAAGTACAACTTGTTAAATTCGAAGAGTGAACCCTTGATGCGGTCATTCGTTAACCACGAGGAGACGGGGCCTACCCGAACAGTAATGCCGTTTTTTTTTGCCCAACGATTATAACAGTGAAAACGTAGCGAAACATTTCACGATATCGAAGCTTATTACAAATTCGACGTGTGTTCGCGGCGCAAATATCGGACAATCAAAAACTAATATCTTTCGTATGATCGAAAACATTCCAAAGATTTTTCTCTCTCAGTGAACAATTGTCAATTATGATGGGTGAACTTCTCTATGCCTTCTATGCAACAATTACGAAATAATTTACAGCTACAATGTTTTTACAACGTATAGTTCAACTTTATACACATAATTGACAATTGTCCAGTGTAGAAAGAGCATTTGCAGAATATCATTGCGCATTAGAATTGTGCTCTTCTCCGATAGATCGCGAAGGTAAAAAAAGGAAACGTTTAAGGTTCGGGTAGAAATAAATTAGTCGGTCGAATCGTTTAGCCGTACGAAACTGACGGAGAGACGAAGGTACGCGAAGGGAAAGGAGGAAATGAAAATAAAATATAGACGGGCGGGGGCGAAGAGTCAACAGGGACTTTGAACTAGCTGTATCGCGTGCTGTAGTGCATCGGCGACATTCTGAAAAACAGGTACACCTTCGCGCTTTGCGTAATCTGACAGGTACATCCTACCGCGATTGTAGTCTTTCGTGGCTTGCTCCGTGAGCTGAAAAAAAAAAAAAAACACCAAGCAAAGAAACATAGATTAAATATGATCACCATAAATGACAAATGCTACAAATCATTCGTTGTTTTATCTGATCATCGCGTGTGCTCGACTACCGCGGTTATTGATTTGATTTATATCTACGCACTGCGTTACTCGAGAAAACGTACGTCATGATTTTCCTGATAGCGAGGTTTCTTTCGCTCCGTTTGATCGAATGAGTATCGAGTGTACAGTAAAAGTTAAGGTATTACTGGATGGATATTAAAAAAAACTTGCCAAAATTCTCGTAAATATGAGGAATAATTCTTGATCGAATAATACATGAATTATTTTCGAATTTTTTACTTAATAATTTTCGTAGTTATAAACATATGAATTTAACACGCTCGCTTATGGAAAAAAAGCTTCTGCAGACGTTAATGGTTGCAAAACGAATGGAACTAAATCGCGGTAAATTCGGGAAAATATTATATCATCAAGATTTAGGATCGAGCGATTGATTATGCTAAGTTTCAAATAGGTCGACTGAGTAATTGTCGAGAAATTAATTAAAGTAATGATGAGTATCGCCTTTTTTAATGATGAATCAATAGCAATCATTGGAAAACTCAATATTTTTGGGTAATTATTGATAATAAGATAATAAGATAATAATTATTGATAATAAAAACTCAAGTTTTTGGGTAATTATTGATAATAAGATGATGTGAACGTATTAATTAGATTTTAAAATTGAGAAATTTTTTGTTGTTGGACAGTTGAAACAGATGTACAGTCACTGACAAAACCTCAGTCAAGCACACGCCAATATCGTCGAATTTGATGACGATTATTATTAAAAGTGGAATATTATTCATCATTGAGAAATCTCGGTTAATAAATTTCAGCTATCTCTCTCTCACTCATACGTCACGTGATGCAGCTTCCACTTCGCCTTAATTGTAGACGAAAATCAGTTAATTGTTAATTATGTAGATTCGTGAAAGGAATACCTTGATGAAAAAAAAAAAACATATGTTGCACTGCATTTGTATGAAACATGTTTCTAAGGAGAGGCAAATAAAATAAGACTCGCGTTCATCATCCATCCGAATTAATGATTCGCTCTCCCCGTTACTCATATATTCTGGGTTTTCTCTCTGACATTATGACGGAAAAGATCTTTCAAAACTGTACGTTTATATTCGACAGATCGTAGACCGATCACTACACGTGTGAATCATTAAACATTTCCATGTACGAATGAATGTTTAATGAAACCTTGCCCATACTGGATGAATCCTTCCGCACTGACGTCAAGATTAATTGACGCCAGAATATCGCTATTCACATTTTTGCATCGTAGTAGAAACATTTTCATTTCGTTATTCAGAAAAGAATAGCAATGAGAATACAAAGCTTTTACTAGACAATGACAAATCACCGAATTCTTCGTCCAAGTCTGGAAAATTGTCTCCACAATTCTTTTGTAATGGAGTTGTGAAGTTTGCATCGTTGGCAAGCAAAGAAAAAATCTTTTCAATTTCTTATTTTCATCATTTTCCTCAATCATATTTTGCAATATTGTTGTAGATCGCTAAATAACAATCTTCAAAAATGGTTTTCGTGATTTTAGTCGCTTAAATATGCCGAAAGAAAATCGCAAAATAAAAAAAATAAAAAAATCAATTTCGTTGAATTCCAACGATGCAAACTTCGTCATCTTTCGTAACAAATCGAAGGCGATAATTCGTAGTTCGATGTGAACAAAGTTTCATTACCATTGCAATCTATTTTAATAATTATCGTTCCTCGTTAGGTACGTCAAGCGAGGGGGAGAAAAAATGTGATGAAGTCGTTTACCTTTTCGCCGGAAATGATTGCGCCTTCCGGCATTGTCTGGACGCATATGACGAGGTTTGCGCGTAACCCGATCAAATGAGATGCCAGTGTCATGATTGCTATACCACGCGAATGTTGCGGCACTATGAGCAAAATGAGCCGAGAATTTTTCATACGCTGAACTTCCTGCGGCAATAACCGCACCGTGTACTCGTTCGCGCTCGGCCGATGCAACGTCAAGCCCATTGATCTGTGCACATCATACGGGGATATGCCGTTTATGGTTTAACAAAGAACAAAAAAAAAGACGTTCCAGTATCTTACAGCGCGTTAAGAATATTCTCTGAACAATACTCACTCGATAAGCGGCACCGCCGAAGACTCCAACCAAAACAAATCTTTGCCAACTATCCCGATGTACATATCTCTCTTCTCCGATTCCGCTATAAGCGAGTTCGTCCAATCTGCAAATATATATATATCGATTCGCTAATGTTTCCTTGCACTCAATTAAAATATTTTAAAAAAAGATAATAAAATAAATAATGCACGAACAGCAGTCTCGCTTCTCCGGATCTTTTGAACTTTATCGCGTGACGAAATAGGTGATCAAGTGCAAGGATAAATCGCGACAAAATGTGTCATCCTCTCTTTTTTTTTTGCACAAATCGTTTTATTTTTCTTCTTCTTTTATCCGAAGTTTTTTTCCGAGCGAAGATTAAACGTATCGCGACTTGTGCAGATTTACGAAACACCAAGAAGATAAAGTGTGAGACAGAAAGAGAGAGAAAGAGAGAGAGAGAGAGAGAGAGAGAGAGAGAGAGAGAGAGAGAAACAAAGAGAGTGACAGAGACTAAGAGAGAGAGACAGAGAGAGAGAGAGAGAGAGAGAGAGAGAGAGAGAGAGAGAGAGAAAGATTTGGGACAATACCTAAGAAACGATTAAGGGGATGCACGAAAGCTCGTCGTATGAACTTTGTGGCCTTCCTACATAATATACTCCAAACTGAAGGTATCTCACTTTCACAGTTCGTCCCGTTGTTTTTCGTGCGTCTCGTCCATTCGCTCGACAGGGCACAAAACTGATCGAACGTTATTCTCTGCTCGGCAGTATCATCGTTGTTCGTGACATTTTTAATCAGAGTCTCGTGCGTATCTGTTTAGAAATTTAAAAAATAAGAAAAAAAAAAAGACAAAAAAAAACGAACCATCAAAAAGAAAGAAGAAAAAAAAAGACGAAGTCGATGAAATCATCGCCGTAGCGAGGGCACACGAGTGTGTGCGATGCTACGACGCCATTCGGTGTTTCATTTATAGAAATGACTTGGGACCGTTTATTTAATCGATGACGAGCATTTGAACGTTTCGCATTACCTGATTTATTCACGGCATTAAGCAGTTCGGGCACCGACATATTACACTTCGCGCTCGATTGCAGTGTCACCAAAGCCTGTAAATAATTCTGTCGTATTAAATTACATAGATGAGAATGAAGGCACAAACACATAGACATTTGGAACAAAATTGTAAAAAAAAAAAACGATTCGTCATCAACGTCTCGAATTGCGACACAAAATTCAAACAATTTTCTTCCAATAATTGTATTTGGCGTTTTTCTAATTGCTCGAATGAATCGTAATTGAAATCAATTACGATTGACGCTAAACGAAAATTGAAAATCTCGTTTCGTCGAAACGACCAAAAAAAAAACAGCATTGTAAGAGAACAGCGGATCGAAAAAAAATGAATGTTTCTGAATTTGTAAGAAATGCATTATTCGGATATGATATGGACAGGAATTGCGGAATCACGTAAGACAGACTCACCTCGTTCAAACGTATTGCACCGGTATCATTGGTGTCCAGTGATTTGAATATTTCACGCAAAGTTCTGAGAACACAACAACACGAAGAAGGAAAGATTGACAGTATGAGAGGGATTGCGAACGTCATATGTAGGTTATCGCTAAAAAGATCGGCACGTTTACGTGCACGTACGTACATTATATCAGTTCCATTCTGAGTCAATGAAATCCTCGCGGGCCTCATACCATCCTCTTGATTCAGATCCTGAACGTTAATCGCTTCCCGAAGAATCTGAATCAGTAATAACGATAAAAACAAATTTCACGTCAAATCGGATGATGATAATTCATTGATCGTCATGCATACACTCGTATGTATGCATGACGTATGTACGTATGCGTGTACACACACGCACGCCGCATACACACTAGTATTCTAGATTACCTTGGACGTGCCATTGAGAGCTACGGATACACTTTCGAATATCGGTATTCTCTGTCTCTCGACAAAGTACTCGAGTATCAGTAGTCCATTCATTAAATCGTAATATTCCCTGGAAACGAAGAAGCGAAGAGAAATGAAAAAAAAAAAAAAGAAAAAAAAATGAAAAATAAGTAGAAAGAAAAAGAGTTCACGAATAAATACGAATACTCACTGAGCGGATACAGTCTCGCCTAGGATCGCCTGACCTTGCCTGTAAGGATAAATGACGAGTACCAAGGAATCGCTTCTGGTAGCCGCCAACTGAGCTGCCTCGATTATACCAGCGGTATTTCGCGTTTGATTGTCTATTACGAATAACAATACGCGAGCCGTTTGTTTCGCCTCGTATTCCTGAGCTATCAGCTCCGGTCCCCATTGCGAAACTTGCTGAAAGAACGAAGTGACGAAATAAATTTAAAAAAAAAAAATCAACGAGTTACGAAAATTTTGAGAATTCTCGACCATTCGTTTTTGCTTGAAATTGAGGGAAAAAAAAATTAACTCACAGGATTATAGTAAGTAATGCCAAGACTTTGAAGCGTCGGTATCGCTATTTCTGACCTCCAGGTGGTGGGATTACAGGATCCACCCAAAAATACTTCATATGCCATCCTCTCTGAAAAAAAGAAGATATGCGTGCCTCTTTATTTCCTTTCGGCGTGATGATACGTCAAGAGATCGATGTGACGTAGCGCTACTTTTTTTTTTACGATAATCAGTCTTACACATTTTTAAAATCAAATCTTTCCAATTAAGAAAATATTTGAGCGAAAAAAGTGTCTTTTTTTTGCGTTTTCGCCTCTTTATGCATTTTTTTTAACATGTCGCCATTTTATTTCTTACAAATACATTTTTCGCAGATCATCGAGAAAGTTCAAAGCATGTTCCGTAATTTTTCGAACCACTTCGGACGGATAGTTTGGTCACAATACTTTTTTGAAAACTGACTGGGTAGAATCGAGCCAAGTGTGACCACCGCGATTGAATTTGGAATTTTGACCACGAAGGGTTAATATTGATAATTAAATAACTCTTTTAAAAAAATCAGAAACAACAACGAATCACAAATATCGAACCACGAATCCTATAATGATTGTGTAGTCAGATGAATTGTTTTATACAATGTAACAACTTTATAATCGTTACGCGCAGGCACACGTCAGAGCCTAGCCAACCAAGTCTCAATTTTTAACATTATATTATTATCATAATTCATAACGCAACCGAGATCTTTACTTGTCCTAAAAGAGTTGTTATTCGACAAATGAGAACATCGAGAACAATGGAAGTAAACGCAGCTGGTCGAGAGACAATGGTATTCTTTGAAATTTCGACACTCACAAAAATATATTGCGAGCCTTTTTTACTTATTTACTTATTATTTTTTACTTACTTGTACCAATTCGGTAATTAGTATCCTTTCCATCACAGTGTAACGAGTGAGAGGCGCTCATAGGAACGGCTGCTCTGAAATTCAATCGCACACGTTGGTACAATTTTCTCAAAGAAATCGATCATTTTTTTATATATATAATTTTTACGTACACTAAGTTCGCGCTGGATATCGAAAGAGCAAGGAAGAAATCTAGCAAAGCGATACTTGCGGAATGATTTGATATTTATAAAAATATAGCGTTACGTATCTCGTGTACGAGGGTCAATGTTAGCGAGAGAGAGAGAGAGAGACAGAGAGAGCGAGGGAGAGGGAGAGACAAAACCTCGTAAAATACAATAGCGTGGATAAAAAAAAACAATTATCATACTTCCAAATATCAAATCCTTTTGCAATGGGGATCAGGGCTCCACGCTTCATCGTCGCTATTAAGGTCCTTTGCAAAATCACAATCCTTCCCGTTCCCCCTGTTGCCTGGAACATTACAATTCTTTATGCTTCTTCCCTCCGCATCTTTCGCTCACATCTCGCTCATATTTTTCGTTCGAAAAAGCTCTACCAATGGATTCAGAGAGAATGCATCATAGAACGGGTTCTTTTTAAATTTACAATAAAGAAATAATCTTGAAATTTGTATCATTCCGTCGCAACGAAAAATTCTTAAATTTTTATTTCCTCCTTTTAATCTTTTTGCCTAATTTTTTTGCAGATAAAAAATTATAGATCTCTAAATGAGCGATTAAAAAAATAATTTATGGATTTTCGTAACGAATATCAGCCACAAGAAATTCGAGCAATTGAAAAATAAACATTTTCGTTGCATTCCAACAATGCAAACTTCAGTCTCGTATGAAGAATGTAAATTGGCAAGGCCAATGGATGCGCCAATCGATCACTTCGTCACTGTAAAGTCAATGTCGATGCAATCTTTTTTAGTGGAGCATGAAATTCATATATCTTATTGCGGACTAAAAGGGCTCCGATATTTTCCTTCTCTCTCTCTCTCTCTCTCTCTCTCTCTCTCTCTCTCTCTCTCTCTCTCTCTCTCTCTCTTTCGGTTTCTCTCTCTCTCTATCCCTCTCTGTATACTCTAAAACGCTAACGTTCTTGTGCATTCCTCGAAACTTCAAGGTTCGAGCGCTCGGATCAATAAATTGATGAAGAGCAGCGTCGCTTCGTCGTCTTACCCTCTCTCGCACAGGTGTGCAAGTCCAGTGGCAAATGCGTAGAGATTTCCAAACATTATACAGGCGTCGGGACTGATTTCTGAACAGTCCTTAATGAAGCTCGGCATCTTTTGCAGCTGGCACCGATGTGGAAACAACCGCATCACGGATATCCGACTTGCCTGTAAAAACAAAAATAATAACGTAATAACAATTTTTTTTGGGGACGATCTATTAGAAATCCTTTATCTTTATCGAAACTCCTGTTTTTTTTTTGGGTGGGATAACTCACACAGACACGGAGTCTGGCAATTCGGAGCAGCCTTGACGTATACCAGATAAAGTCTCGCCCTCATTATTCAAAGTAGCTCACTTCACGGTGTATACGGTTATCCTTATTATTTCGCAGGACTTCCAGCAAGGTGGAGTCCTCAAGTGGCTTTCCTGTTTACAGGCGAAAAAAAAAAATAGTCATTCGGCAGAAACAAAAAAAAACGTCTTATAGTGATTTATATTACGTTGAAGCTTGCATCGCTGCAATGCAGCGAAAATTATTGTTTTTTTTTGCAGCTTTGGAAATTTTGCGTCATTGGAACGCAATGAAAAATTAATATTTCTGAATTTGTTGATTTCTTTCGACTAATTTTGCCTATAAAAATTTCTCGTCCATCAAGATATCCGTTTAGCGATTTGCAATATAAAACTATAAAAAAAAAGGTCTGCTGTAATAATAGACGCTACATGTACAGCCTTGCAGGTTTTTTTACACCTCTCGTACGTTCTTCCCTTTTCACATCATACCTTTTTTTTTCACAATATTCATTTTGCTATTTACTCTTGCTATTTATCTCTATGAGGTTGAAGTTTGCATCGTTGGAATGCAATGAAAATCAATATTTCTAAATTGCTTTAATTTCCTTTGGCAGTTTCGGCCAACAAAAACTGTCAACCATTTTTTCAAAGATATTTATTTAGCTATTTACGGTATAAAATATTTACAGTATAAAAAAAAAGATCTATATTCATAAAAATAGAGAAAATAAAAATGTAAATCAGAGTTTTCGTTGCGTTCCAACGTTGCATACTTCAACACCATTTATCTTCTTCTTTCCCCTGGTTCTGCTTATTCCTATACTTGTTTTCTCTTTCTTCTTGCTAGTCTTCTCGCTACGTCTCCTCTACACTCTTTCTCGCTAGCTTCTCGAAAACTGTCTCGCTACCTCGCAATGTTTCTTCAACTACGTCCTTCCCATCTACAGACCTGTACCAGGATACTCTAACGTTTTAGCGACAGTTTTTGTTATCGTTAGTTAGCGACAACCAATGAGAGGTGTCCCTTCTTCTATAATCCTTTACGCGATTGGCTGTCCCTAGCTAACGATAAAGAAAACTGTCGCTAAAACGTTGGAGAATCCCAGCACTGCTCTGTCTCGTCGCTATCCCGTCCTCCTGTTCTGCCCATCGTTGATATTTCTTCATTGCTTCGTCCTTCGTCTATGACTTTGCCTCCCGACATTCCCATACGTGGTCCAGCATTTTCTCTGCTCTATCGCACACTCTGCATCCTGTTCCTCCGATTTATCCTTGCATAGTTCCTTTCCTTCGGTACTCTTCCATCACTACCTCTTTCTTCCTGTCTTTGTATTCTACGCAGTGTCCTGACCTCTATATCTTCGCCCGGTTCTTCTATATTTCCTCAACTGTCATGTTTCGCACTGTCTTCGTGTCAGCTCCTGTCTTCCGGAGTAGAAAATACGTAATATGAAATGTGCGAAAAAGAAGTCTGTGTTGCATTCCGATGCAAATTTCAACACCATTTCACGCGCCGTTATTTCAGTGACGAGGACCCGTTCGTCTTGTACGAAGACGACGCAAAGGAGCGAAGCAAAGATTCTGCAAAACTTTTCGTCGCGTGACAACATCCTGCTCGAAGGCATGCACCGAACGCGTTTTTTTTTTTTTTTTTTTTTCAACAATAAAGTAACACAGTAAAATCCTGAGCGTAAAAAAGAATCAGCTGATCGGCTGCTACAATGCATTATCCCTGCATAACATAACCCTCTTTCGCTACGCTAACATTGTAAAATGAAGAAACTTTTTGATGTTTTCACAAGGTGGAAATGGCGAGGCGCGATGAAAAAAAAAATCGGACATTTGCACATAGGTGAGAAAACAAACAAAAAAACCGAGATTACAGTTTTGAAACGTTCTGCGGCCGAAAAGGATGGAGAAAACGTGTAACGAAACGCGACGAAAGGTTGGATCGTATGGAAGATTAAATTATTTATTGCATGCTCTCTGGACGAGATCAATTGACGTCTTGGCATACAAAAGAGAGAGAGAGAGAGTGAGAGCGAGAGAATGAGAGGGAGAGAGAAAGCGGAGTTTTGACGGCTCGTACAGCGTGACAATAACAGAATGGAGTGTGTTCACACCGGCCCTGACCGTATACACACATTACGCTCTGCGGTGTGAAACTACGGCGAAAAAAAAAAAAAGGATGCATACGGCACAAACAACACACACACACGCGCGCGCGGGCTTTTAACACACGAGTTTTCGATATAGGATCACTAACCTTGATGGGAGAGCCTCGACGCTGCATGTCCACGTACAAAGAACTACGTATGTGGACGATGTCAGCATCCAAAGAGTACACTGCGTCGACCTCATCTGATTTTCGTTTTTTTTTCTCTTACTTTTGCCAATCTAATTCAGTTCTACGTTCTTTCAAACGGTCGAAAATATTTCAATTTTCATCGGTAGAAAAGAAGACGGGGTTGTATATGGAGAAGGCGCTCACGCGCGCGCGCGCGGGCGCGAGAGAGCACGAGAGAGAGAGAGAGAGATAAACGAGCAATCGCGTGTAGTGACTCTCTCGCTCTGGCCCCGCAAAATCATCGGCGACAGCCTCGCGTACTCCCGCTATTGCTCATACTTATTTATACACCGTTATATTTAAAATGAAAGAAGTAGCGCTCTCGAATTTGTGGCGCTGTTTGTGTGTGTGTGTGTGTATGTGTGTGTGTGTGCGTGCGCGTACGTCTCTCTGTCGCGTTCCGTCGTCGCACGCCGCGGGAAAACACCCGTTTTGCAAAAATCAAAGGATAAATTAATAAGACGCTTTAGGAACAATTATTTTTTTTATACTCGCGGAACACGCGCACGTTCGCGACAAATATTTCTTGCGTTTCGGTGTATTTTTTGTTTTGTTTTGTTTTGTTTTGTTTTTTTTCTTCTTTCTTCTCGTTTTGTTTTTAATAAACAGACACACACAACACGTAACGGACGATGCCTTTGAAAAGCCACAGATCGATGAATACAATTTGTACTGTATGCGCGTAAGTGTAGGACTCTCGCGTTAAACACTTTCCCCGTGAATATAATACACACGCGCGAGGATGACGAGTTTTATGTGCGCACTCGTCTATCGGCCCGTGGGGACTAGAAACTGCCTGGCGCTATCCATGAAACGTCGTCGTGTCGTTGACAAGTCCCTCTCGCTTGCTCTCCTCTCTCTCTCTCTCTTTTTCTCTTACTCCCCTCTCGCATCCACCCACCCCCCCCTCTCTGTCTCTCTCTCTCTCTCTCTCTCGCCCTCTCTCTCTTCGATCCAAAGCAGCGCTTACCTCTCGGCTCACCTTTACTCCACGAAAATTTCTATTTCACCGTAAACTCGCGCCTCACGATTATATCATCTTCACAACAATATCAAAAAAGTCCGCGAAATGTTTTCGTTCGTATGGAATATTTACGAACTTCCGGTATTCCGGCGTACATCCCCCGCCCCCCCCCCCTCCGTCCACCTCCGTCTTCAACAGCACACCCGCGCACTGAATTTTTTCTTCCGCTTTTCTTCCCGGTCCCAGGCGCGCGTTCCGGGTCAGAAGAGCACCGCGTGGGGGGGGGGGGGGGGGATTATTTATTTTTTTTATTCTGCCACATACAAGCCTGTCCTGGAAAATTCGGTACTTTTGAGTTTTCTCTTTTCGGGTTGTCGACGCTTCGGACGCGATCTTGAATTAGGCAAAGTCTCGCGAGAGAGGCAAAAAAAAAAAAACCTTTTCTTTTTAATTCATTTGAATATATTTGCTGATGAATATATTTTGAAAGCTTTTCTGAAAAAAACAAAACGTTTTCTTTTTAACTCTCTTGACACTGACGACTTTTAAAACTAAACGTTTAAGTGACGCGCCAGTGAAAAGAGACTTTTGAACGTTTCAAAAAAGGACATTTAGAGAAATAAAAAATCTTTCGACTTGGTAATTTGTTTGTCAGAAAATAACGTCAAATGCGCGTTATCTTATTTTACCGAAGGTCCAGCACGCAAACTCTACGCGCGAGGAGAACATTTCTGAAACATTTCATTTGAAAAAGATAGGGAAAAAAAAAAAACGAACGTATGTTGTGCAAGGAGTTTCGCGCGGCTGTTTGTTCCTACGAGCCGCCGCGGTTGGAGCGGTGACGCGAGGGAGTGGAGGGGCAGAGGGAGGGAGGGAGGGTAGGTTGTGTGCCGCGCGCTGGCCACGCGAGACGATACGACGACGGTGGCGTTAGTGTAGCGCGACAGCCCGTACGGCAGTCGGGCTGGTGGGGATACGCCGGAGGGCACGCTGGGCAGGGATTTTGCGTGTGCGTCGTCGACTCTCCACTCTCAAGAATGACGTAAACCTCCAACAATGAAGCGTGATGTCACACACGGTGAAGTTCACACCGAAAGTCATATATGCCTTCGCGGCGAGCCGCTCTCCACACGGGTTGCTGCTGCTGCTGCTGCTTCTTCTTCTCGGTGTACATAGCTTTTCTATCTTCTCATATAAACTTGGCGCGCACAACGCGATACGGCATAATGGGCGTACGGAATCGTATACGACGCGGGGCTACGTATATATGTGAGAGAGAAAAAAAAACAAAAAGCAATGCTTCGCGAAACGTCGAACCCAACGCGCTCTTGATCAAATATGGTATGGCAGTTCGAACGCGAAATATACTTCGGGGACCTATCGACCAATAATATCTACACACACATACATATTCTTATGAGAAAAAGAAAAAAAAAAGAAAACTCGCTCGTGCGAAATTGCGCTAGGTCGATTGTCTCGCGGGCCTCAACACGATTTATACGCAAATGCACATTTCACCGCGCGCGTCTCGAAAAAAAAAAAAAAAAAAAAAACGACAATCACATTCACATTTCGAGATTTTTCAGAGCGACGAACGAGCAACATCGAAGATTTTTTCTTTGCCCCTCTCCTATCCTATGGCACGTCCAGAAATGTATACGTAAGAAAAATAAACAACGCCTTCTCCCTTGCTACATTCTTGTCGCTTTTACAAACGCGAAATATCTTCGGCCGTGATTTTTGGCATTCGGTAACGGTTTTTTATTTCGATTTATTGTTCTCGTTCTCTCTCTCTCTCTCTCTCTCTCTCTCTCTCTCTCTCTCTCTCTCTCTCTCTCTCTCTCTCTCTCTCTCTCTCTCTCTCTCCTCCACTCCTTGCCTCTCTCTCTCTCTCTAAAAAAAAAGTTCATTTTCCACGTTTTTGTTTCGCTTGAAACGGGATGTTCGGTCGTGCTTTGTTCAACTTTTATGTTTTGGTTTGTTGTGGCATGCTAAAATTTTATCTTGATTGTGCACAGCTTTCGTTCATACATCGAATTAATTATAATTAATTATAATTAATTATTAAATGAATTAATTATTAAATGAATTAATTATTAAATTATAATATTCAATCAAATTTAATATTCAATTTATTTACAATTTACAATAAAACAATTAAATTCTAATATTCTCATACATAGGAATATTATATTTTTTATTAAGATTTCGTAGGAAAATACTCAGCGTTTCTTTTTTCTTCATCTTAATGTGACGTTGAAAAAAAACTACCAACTCTTGTTTCGACGGAGGAACAAAAAATTAAATTATGTTAAAATTAATTAAAAAAAAGAAAAAAACGAGTGAAACGATTTTATGACAGGAAAGTGGTGGGAAGGAAAGTTTGGAACACATTTGTCGCTGTGAGGCAGTCAAGGCAGAAATTAGAGCGGAATTAGTGGTATCGATTCTCTTGCGACTGATTTTTTCAAAATGGATTGTTCTAGGCCAGAATGGATTCTTTGTCTAGATGGGACATAATCGAACAATTATTTCTCTAATGCACCAGGAAAGAGGCGTGAATGGATTTTTTTTTCATCAGGAAAAAGACTTCGACATTTAAAAAAAATGTTATTAAATATTTTAAATTTTAAATTGAATAATATTAAATTTTTAAATTAAATAATATTAAATTTTCATCAGGAAAAAGACTTCGGTCTTTTAAATTAAAAAAATTAAAAAATTAAAAGATTAAAGATATACGATTTTTGTAAAAATCGATCTTTCACGTTCCGATTTTTTTTTTTTTTTTTAATCCATTCTCAGATATCCGATTCAGGATCGATCGCGAAATCGATTTTTTATTTTCACAAGATCGAAAATCCTGCAAATTGCATTTCTTCGAGATCGAAACTTCGTTATACTTGTACGCTTTTTATACAAAGCCCGACAATCTATCATGCAGAAGGAAAACATCAAAAATTTCGAAATAAAACTGTACCGTTTCGCGTAATATTCCCCCGCCACCGATTTAATCATCGTTTATTATTTCTCCGCGTTGCAGGACTCCCCGAACTCGATAGGAATTTGTAATTCTCAAGCTAAAGTCTCTGACGTAAAGTGAAATCAATCGTGAATGGTATTAAATTATCACGTTTCGAATAAAAATTATTCCAACGAAGATATAGTTATTTTCGTGAAGCTTTTAATACTATAGCCAATCCGTAGGTGTATATTTTTTTCGTCGGTCTTCATCGATGTTACACACCGTGTGTAATCGTGCGTTCGATCGTTTCACACTTCTCTATGTAATAACTGTGTATACACAATGATCGGTTGAAACGAGCTACGCGTCAAGAAAGTGGGCAGTTGTATACGTAGTACAACCGTAGATATGTATCGGTGGGGGCTGCGTTGCCTCACACTCTCTCGCTGTTTAACATCCAGTTTCCTATTTCTATATTAGGAAGCACGAGCAGTCGATATATTTTGTCATAGAAAATCAGAATGTTTAATTGGCCGAACCGGCCTTTCGAATTGCGCCTACGAAGTATTTAACCGCACACCGTATGTATGCCGTATATAAATGTGTGTATGTGTGTATGTGTGTATGTTGGGTGACGATTATATGGTGGCCATGTGTTTTTAAGGGTCTGGCGCGGAAATGTCGCGATCGTGAAAAATCCGACATTTAATGCCTTCGGCCACTCTAGGATTTTCCAAAAATCGATTTTTTTTCTGTTGAAATGTACCTTAGCAACCTATAGAATTATAATCCAAAAGATTATGGGTGTGAAAAATCTCTAAGTACTTGATTTTCGAATTCTAGCGCAACCCCTCTTGATTCATCGAGTGACTTTCCACTGACTTTAAACCGCGTTTATCTCAAAACTACATTTTTTCAAGTCGGCCGGACTCATAACTGAAATTTCAACCGATTAACTTGAAATTATAACTGTATATTTAGAATTACATTTTCTGAGGCACTACGTAGGATTTTTTTTTCATTATATTGCATAGTTCTTTTTTTATAAACAATCTTCTAACGATTTTCTCATGGCATTTTATACTTTTTGTTTTAGAAATGCGCCATTTTGACAAACAAACAATATATCAAAAAAATCCTACGTACTTCTATAGCTATATTCTTATATATAATCGAAAAAAAAAGTTTAGTGTCTCATCATAACTGAAAAATTATAGGAGCTGTTGGTCCGGCCGTTGAACTTCCAGAAATAAAGGCGTAATCGGAAAAATGCTGCACAGTCGCCATTTTGACATGTATCGCTGTGCAAAAATAATTTTCTATAGTCAATTACGAGTATAATAAAACCCCTATTTTGTAATTTCGATTTATTTGATGGTTTCGCTGAAAAAAAATCCCAAAATATGCCCTTTTTTTCGCCTCTAGAGTGACCTAAGGCCTTAATGGTTTACGTCCTCTTAAAAAAAATTACGTTCTTTTCCGATGAGCAGTATTGGATAGAAAAATAGAGCATTGCGAAAAAAAAATAAAATCCAAATTCTAATTTGAGTTCAGCAGAATGAAGATAATTACGAATACGTAATTTACAAACAAACCCAAACAAGCCCAAAAATTTGGATACACTAGTCGAAATTTCTTGCCGCACTAAAAGTTAGATAGCGGACTAAAAAATAAAGATAATTGAAATTCCCAAGTGGCGTTTCAAAGAGGATCAAATTACCTTTATTTTGCTTCTTTTTAAGGAAAATTCTTTACATTTTTTCGCCCCAGTATTGCATTTTTAGCTAAAAAAAGACGTTTCATATATATATATAGACATATACCAAACCGTACGAGATTTTTTACTACGCGCTACTACGATTGTCCATGAACATACACACACACACACACGTGTATTTATGTATTCACAGCTGATTTTACATGTACCTGTCACACGGTGCTAGATCGAACGATGAATACAGTTTAAATTCGATTTCCATTCAAAGCTAGACCTTGAAAACTAGAACGCAGCGATGACGAGTGCTTCGGCTCGTTCTTTGTTCGCACGCGCAAAATCTTTTTTTTTTCCCCAGTACACCCTCATCGAAGGATACAACTGCAGAAGCCACTTGTTAAGAGAATATATTTCAATCGATGCCCCTTTTATTGTCGCCACGCAAAGCAGCGCCATGCGGCGCTAGTAGTCACCCGCGTTACCCCTCCCCCTCTACCCACTCCGCAAAAATGCTTCACCGCATCATTTCAAACCTCCGCAACCTTGACATTTTCTTTGATTTTCATCGTTTATTCCGTTTTCTCGATCTTGATGTTTTATTTAAAAGTGGCAAATTTTCAGAAGGTTTGATGAAGTTTGGTCCAAAGAAAAAAAGAGTAGTGTGTTTTTATATTTAACAATACGTGCGTGCATGGTTCTTGGGCTGTAACGTCGGGTTATAAATCAAACAAGGAAAAGTAACATTTTTAAAGTCTCGCCACAGTCACGTTGAAACGTTTATTCTCCGCTCAATCGATCAAAGCTTCGAAATATTCTTATAATGTCTCATTTTTTTAACAGTCTATCCATTCCGGCTCCCAATTACGTAGATACTCTGCGTATACGGATATGCACACACTACTGTAATCTAGTTCTAGTCCTACACCAGTCGCTTCGTGGCGCTAGCGTCGCTAGACATTGCTCAATTTAAATCGCTATATCCCCGAAACTAGGCAGTCAGAATTCATGATTTTTTTTTACCCACTTCGTCATATGTTCCTCTGTAATCGAGATTTTTTTTGTTAATGTGTAGAAAAAGTTTCGGACGTTATTGCGTGAAATCCAAACGCGTCGTATGCGTCGAATGCAGACGCTGCGCGACCGGTGCGGGGAGGACACGCGGATGACTACTAGCGCCCCCTCGTGGAGAGGGACAATAAGGTGGACACGATATACCAGCAGTGCGCATCCCCTTGAACAAAATCCACATATGCCGTGCACAAAAGAAAAATGTTCTCTCCCTTCACACCTCTTACCGACCGAGCACGCGACACTCGTTAGTTTCCCATTCGGCCGCTGACATGTCGCCCCGGTCACCCCGACGTTTCCCTCGCAGTCGCTCCTGAACCTAAACACCGGGCGCGCTCAACGCTCCGCTGCTCGCGTATATCCTGGCACATAGCGACAATAATAATTATCGTCGCGAAAAAAGTCGAAACATTGTTGTGCTTCGGTGGAATGTACAGTAAAAGTTGCGATTTTACACTCGCGCGGAAGTGAACAAAAAAAAAAAAGATTCGTGGATTCCTTCGGCCTCTATTAATCACGTTCTCGGGTTGACGAGGACGATAAAAAAAAAGACGCGATGGAGCCGCGAAACGACGAAGCCAATTCCAGATCTTTGCCGCCTCTGGTCGAAGGTAAAGTTCACGGTTATCTGAGACTCGTTATTGACGAAATTGTGTGGTCAAGACGGAGCCCCGGGAATGTTACTGTTCTCGCTTCCTGGTGGGGCGAACTCGACAGTGCTCAGTTCAGGTAATTGTTTTTACGAACATTAATAATCATAATAATTATAACGATGAAAAAAAAAAGCAATGAAAAAAAATCCATAAATAATAGCAATAAACAGATCATCAAAAATAATCATAATAATAGCAATAAAACAACGATCATCAATGAAAAAAATTATAGCAATAAATCATATCAACAATGATAAAAAAAAACTTCCCTCTAGTTCTAAAAAAAAAAGTTTCGTTGTTTAATAGATAGCGGCAATTCGTAGATGTTTTTTTTTCTCTGTTCAAAAATTCGACCCATCTTTTATGTCTACAGATTAGAGTAATATTGGAAACGTGACTTCCAAATACGCGAAGGCTCAAAAGATATATTTGTACAAATTGTAAAACGACGTTACAAGAGTTTCCTCATAAACAATTGAGAAAACAATTTGTGAGTCAATATTTTCTTGATCTCGTTATATCGTAAATGCTTAACGAACTGGCATTAAATTGAAAAATATTATACCACCTTTTTCATTCATTCGGACGACGTTAAAGTTTACATAGTTGAAACGCAATGAATTTTTTTTCCATTTTTTTAAATTGTTTATTTTTTTCATCATCCGCCAGGCCTTTCCTTTGGAAAATTTCTCTGGTACATCCTAACTAATATTATAAATCTGACTTTTTGTCTGTCTGTCTGTTTGTTACTCAATCACGCCAAAACGGCTTGATTGGAATCAATGAAATTTAACATGTAGATAGCTTACGGCCTGGGTTAAGACATATGATACTTTTCATTCTAATATCTAATATTTTTCTAATTATAATCTTATATACTCAAATCTAATCTAATTATGAAATTCAAATTATTATATAATCAATGAAATTAAAAATGTAGATAGCTTCTGACACGATACTTTTTATTCTAATTCTAACATCTAATATTTTTCTAATCCGTATGCCTGATGTTTGTTCTACTATCACGCCTGAACGGCTGGACCGATTTTGATGAAATTTGGCACACATGTAGAGAGTTACTTCGAATAACACATAGGCTACGAAAAATACATCTCATATTTTTCTAATTCTAATATTCGACTCGAATCTAATTCAATTATGAAATTATGTCTTATATAATTCTTATTATAGGATACAAACAAATCAAATCTAATTAAAATAGATGATAATATAATATCAAATCTAATATAAATATAACTAATATTTTTCTAATTATAACATTCGTGTAAAATCTAATGTAATTATCGAATGCAAATTCTTATAGAATACAACGAATAAAATATAATTTAAATTTCATGAAATCAAACGTCTAATATTTTTCTATTTATAATATTTAAAAAAAAATCTAATGATGAAATTTTAATTCTCATAGATTACGAACGACTAAAATATAATCGAAATCGAATAGAATTTGATATCACATATTTTACTAAATTCTGAATGACGTATGACAGCCTTAAAAAAATAATCTATTAAGGAGTATGGGCGTCCATTAAGCTCAAACGATATTTATTTTTCAAAAAGAAACATCTTGCAAGTCGATTATTTCTTCCGAACTGTTATGTTTTTTGAACTTTAGCTCGGTTAAAATTTAACTTGACGCCTTTAGAATCGCACGCGGAATGAGTTAATTAAAGTTTTTAAAGATTTTTTGGCGGCCCAGTTTTCTACGTTCTATTTTCTTTACATTGCCCAATAGCACAGTGGGAATAAGAAAATATAACGTCCTTGAATTTACAGACCTGCAGACATCAAGAGCGGCGAATGTCGCGCCGAGAGTGATATCACCGAGACGTATACGATCAGAACGAATCCAGAACTTTTTCGAGAATACCTAAAGAACTCAGAGACGGTGGAGCTCGTCGTGATATCTGAAAAAAATCATCAAGTAGTGGGCACTGCTCAGGTAGCCGAGCTCTCGAATCTAATAAACGGCAAGCCCTATTTTCAATACGTTCCCATAATCAACGACAACGGCAGCAGAACGGCTGATCTTCACGTTACAATGAAGTTCTCGACTGTCCAAAAAAATCCGAAAAGCCCAACGAAAAAGTTGACTAACAAAGACTCGCCGAAACGTACGCCATCGGTCGATAGTCCTGGTCGTACGAACAACGAAACCTTTGCATCTTTTCCTTACGAGAATGACATTGCCGTGGCGATAAAAAACGCCAAGCAAAACGAGAATATCTACAGATCGATATTAAAAGAGCGTCGTTTGGATCTGGTGAATTCGGATGTGAAACCGTTCACCGGTGTAAACGACAAGCTCGTCGCTCAAGTTGTCGCCAGAGCTCAGAGATTGCGAGGAGCTATACTGAAAGAAACAAGAGACGACGATCCTCTCGCTCTGAGCGAAGGCTCGTCAATCGTCGATACATTTTCCAGCGATCGTTTGGTCAACGACGAGGCCAATCTGTACGAGTACTTTTTAGGTAAAAAAATGTCGCAGAGGGAGGAAAAGAAGGCGCTCGATGTGCTCAGAGCAACGTCGCCCACTCCGAGTCTCATTGATCTCGCTGCCGAAACCATACGTTCTTGTAGAAACGAGAACGATCCACCGATTCGTACAGAGGCAAAAATTCCATTGGACAACGTTAGAAAAGCTCACGACGATATTTCACAATCGATAGAAAGCTCAAGGACACGACCGAGTGAACATTTACCAATGGATTATGTTGACAGTCTCAGAATCGCGGTTGAATCATTGACCTTGAGCCCAGCAGGCTTCAGAAGAGTACGTTCCTCTTGCTTGTCACGAGGTGACGGTATTCCGTTGTCAATCACGTATTTCGTACAGTACGACTCGACTTTCGGCAATACGAAGAAATTCAATAGAAAAATCATCAACGAGAGCAAACCTGTGAAATTGTGCTCGAAGAAACAAGTCGGACAAGTGATATATTTCAATCACGAGGCCGTTTACGACTTGACCAAGACTTATCTGCACACTGACGTACCGTTGAAATTCAAAATATTCAATCGACACTTGAACCAACGTACGCCAACGGAACTGGGAATTGGCTCGATTTACGTGGCGGACGCTTTGCGCTCGCGCTCGTTGAGCTCGACTCAGCGACTCGCGATCGTCAACAAGGGCATTAAAATTGGCGAATTGAAAGTAACCGTGGAACTTGGTTGCGACAAGATACACTTTGGCAAACAATTCGTTGAGGCGGTCACATCGGCTAAGGAAAATATACCTGTACTCGAGGTTCGTTGATTGAAATATTGCCTGAGAATTAACAGTTGAGTCATAGAATTTTACGGTAGTCGTGAATTTGAAAGAAAAATTCGTAGTACTTTTTTTTTCCGTCAGCCAATATTCCATGTAGAATAAAAACAGCCGATAATTGTATCTTAAATTGCAGGTTTCGTCCGTTTCGAGTACGGAGAGTCCGCGCTACATAACAGCGACCGGCAGTGAGTCGAAGGAAAACACAAAGCGCCCTTCGTCCACGGGCAACAAAGCGTCAAACTCCTGGAGTTTCAATAACGTCGATAGAAGAGAGAGGCAAGAAGCGAGTCAACGAAGAGAACGGCGAGACGATGAGAGAGGTTTGGAGCAAGAAGAGCCGCGGCGCGAGCGCGACGAGACGGTGTTGCTTTACGGTTTGATCTACGTATCGCAGGGAAAGGATTTATCGTCATTCAATACTTATCTCATATGCAGAGGCTTTTGGCGTGAAGATCGTGCGATAAGTCGAGTATGCGGTGAAACGAACAATCCTTTTTATAATTTTCATCAACTAGTACCGCTCGTACACGGCCATGATCTGCTCGAACGTACGAGAAACAATTGCATCGTCGTAGAATTGTATTCGCGCCGGATAAACGGCGTTGACGAGCTTCTCGGTATATCGAAATTGTCGTTGGATCCACTTTACGTGGCTTACAGGGATCCTCAAGTGTTGCCTCATTTGTTAAGCTCCAAGTATCCGGTAATAAGCGTCGACGAATGGATCTCCGTGAGTCATCCCGTAACAGCTCGTTCTTGCGGACAAATTCACGCTCTCGTTGCGCTTGGAACAGCCGATCAGATAGCTCTGTTGGAAATGACTCGAGGCCTTGGAGATTCCGGCGCACCATGTCGCAGCCTCGATGATCCGTCGATGAGAACGCGCGATGAGTTTTTACCCTCAACGAGCGAGCCCGTAACGAGATCGAGACTTTTTCAGGATCACGAAAGTGCGTTGATCAACGAGAGAACGACTCGCCACCAGTATGAAAATTATCAAACGAATCCTGAAAATTTGGAAGATCGTAATCTGAAGAGTGCGTCTTGTCAAACGGAAATAACGACCGTCGATTGTTTCAAGCGAAGTTCCGAAATCGAGGACGAATTAACGAGCGAGAATCCACAGAGACGAGTACTTAACGTAATCGTCGATCGATTGGCTCAAGCTCTGAACGCTCCGAAAGCTAGCAACGATCAAGCGGCGCAAACGGAAATGGATTTTGCCGTGAGAAATTCCTCCGACGCTGCTGCCAAGATGCGCGACATCGAACCGCTCAATCTCAATCCATCTACGAATATAAGCTTTTCCGGTGACAGCGGTAGCGAGGCCGACAGTCAGAGAGGCCATTTTTTTCCATCCCGGGAAATTTATCGTAGCGTCGGTGTTGGCGCTGAATTCGATGATCCGGCCAATCCTGGACCTAGCACGAGTTACGCGAATACAAATTCCGTCGTTATCTCCAATGGTTTCAACGCTCAGCAAACGACACAATCGATTAGCTGTCAACGCAAAAACGAAAGTCCCAATCCGGCATTCAATCATGAAATTTCACACGCGATTTCCTCTCTGGCAATGGAAAATTCAGCGCCGAACGAAGCATTGGATTCTGGAAGATCGAACAACGAGAATTCCTCGTTTCGCGCCGTTGTCGAGATCGAGTGCGCACTTCATTTGCCGAGAGTCGAGAAAACGGACGAGACCGTGGAACCTTGTACTTACGTGACCTTTCAAAGAGCACGAAGTCCCAACGAGACACAATACGAATGTTACATCGTCACTCATCTTTTTCCCTTCAGCTGTAGCCCAAAATGGGACTGGCGATGTGATACAAGACTCTCCAGCGATTTACTCGAGAACGTAAGATATTCGTACACTGCATCTTTGCCTTGTGGAAAAATATCCATTATTTTTTATAACCTTTTATTTAACTTCACTTGTTTTGAGATGCAAAACGGCAAATCGATATTTCACCCACTTCCCGATTACTTATAGCTTTGAAATTTTGCAAACTTGCATCTAAGAGGTGACAATGCATGATTCCGAATTTCATTGAGACAAAAGGAGGGAATACAATTTTCCCATACAAACTTTAACACCCCGTTGCACCCCTAGTCAGCGGTTGTTTTGAAAAATCCTCTATTTGTTTTGAAAATCATTTGTACCAAGTTTCAACTTGATACATGCAAGGAACACCATCTATACAAACTTTTACAACTCATTTCACCCTCTTAAGAGTTGATTTCCAAAAAAAGCATTTCTCAGTGTGCCTCTACACCTCCTAAGGAACATATCTTTCAATTTTCATGTTTCTATCTTGAGCGGCTTAGGCCGTGCGTCGTCTATATGTCAGTCAGTCAGTCACGGAAATGTTTCATATGCATAGATAAATTAACAGATTTCGTGTTATGCGGTGAAATAATAACAATTTGTCTTTTTTCCAGGAGGAAAAGAGATTGATATTGAAAGTTTGGCGCTTGGTAAATCCTGAGGCGAGCATGGAAGTTAATTTGGAGCGAGATATCGTGATTGGTTTTGCGGCAATCGACGTGTCCGTTCTCACAGTTGGATTTCCGGTTGTTTCCGGATGGTTCCACGTAATGGACTTTACGGGAAAATGCAACGGACAAATCAAGGTTTTTACGACATTTTTTTTTCCGCGCGTTTCGTTCAGTTGCGAGATAACGTCGCTCATTGAAATACGTTATTTGGAAAATGTGAAGGTGAGCGTAACACCGTTGGACAATATCGCCGCGTTTGGCAAGATTCCTTGTCAGTCGACGACATCGAGACCGGCACTTGCGGATTTTGAATATTCGAGATTGTCATCGCCGTATCATGCCGATGTGGAGAACAGTGGTCAGCAGCTTTTGAATTCGGGATGCGGCAATGTTCAAGAAAACACAACGAATCGTGGTCAAGTTGAGCACGAACCGGTATTGGACATAGGTCTCAATCTTGGTGACGCTTCGATGTCTTTCCTTTCGTTATCCTTGAAGTACGTAGTTCCTTTTATATAAATATAAAAATTTCGAAAATTCGTCGCACTAAAGAATTATAAAGTATACTTTTATACCAGAAGATCATACTAAAAGGCATGAAAAAAAATCCCTATTCCTTGCCTTCAAAATCCTTAAATGTCACGAAATTTCAGTTCTGGTCAAAATTAAACACCCTGTTGACGTTTTCCTCGTTTACAGGCAAAAACTTACGGAACTCGACGAGATAAAAAAGCGTTTACAGACGCGACTGCAAGACGTTACGAACACAGCGTTCGACGATGACTTCGACAACGATTTCGATCCGCCGATCGTCGATGACGAGGACGCGACAAATGGAAATACCGACGAGATCTCGGCAAACATTTTTCGGGGAATTCACAACTGGCGGCCGCCACCCGTCGAACGAGTCACCGATCCAACTGTAACGGATCAAGGTACGATGACGAACGGCAATCGAACCCTTGATGGTTCCGAGCCAGTGCGTGCTACGAGTAACAGCAACAGCGACAGTTTCGAAGCGAATTTTACGGATACGGGATACTCGACCGGCTCGAACATTCGATCGGCACGACATTTTACAAACGGCAATCGTTATCCTAAAAACGATGACAATCGTTTACGTTCGTTGAACTCGTCGAGCGACGAGAACATACTGAACGGTTACGATTGTCCCGTGATGCACGTCGACGGTGCTAATATGAGCAACGGCCGTTGCGCCAATCAAGATTTGTCAGCTGATAACCGTACGGACGTTCAAAATGTGAGAAATTATCGAAGTGTCCAGACGGAAGTGTTGGATTATCGAGATTCGAGGGAGACTATTACGAGAAACGTCGGTACGGACAATCGTTCGTTTGACTCGAACGAGGAACATCCAATTCGAGGCACGAGAATGCACATAAGTCACTTGTTGGACAAATTAACGAATCAATTGACAGCCGTACCACCGCCACCAACGACCAATCAACCGACCAACAAACGCAATATAATGGACCTTATAACGAGCCTACGACGCAACAACAATAATTTTACAAACGACACGAAATGCAATCGCGAGATTAACGTTAGAACCGTGCCAACACAGACCGAAATTAATTACGCTCGTGAACTACCGTTGACCCAAATGTCAAACAATTCTACGGAGACACGTGAAAATGTTATTTCAAACGAGAGAAATCGAGCTCCCGAGGATACGCGTTCCACGGTCATAACGGACGAAAGAAATCGCAAAGTATCGCGTGTCGTGAGAGAAGAATTGGCCACGGATGAGGCTAACGATATTCCCGAATGTGACGAATTGTCGACGCATCTCATGACAACGAACGTTCGTCACATGGATCTTCGGACGATGATTAATCCTTTGCTATATCAGCACGTTATCCCTGATGTGCGAACATACGTGAACGGTGATACGACGAATACGCAAAATATTGCGAGAACAACGGAAGTCGAGGCTATCGAGCGTCTTGAAACGAGATACACGGAAAATTTTAATACAACTATCAACAACGGTCTAAGCCGACTGAGAAATCTCATGGAAAACGAGAGTACGTCGAGATGTACAAACTCCGCCGCAGGTACCTCGGAAAACGATGAAATCTTTCGTATGACACCGTCCGGTATTTCCGAAAACATCGATGGCAATATTGACGTCACGGTTATTCACAAGCCCTGCAACGATGATCTAATGGCGAGCAACAGCGTCGATTCTACCACGACTATTTCCTTAACCGGCAATGATTCGCAAAATGCAACGGAAAATGATGACAACAGCTCTCTGAATTCGACGGAAACTTCTGTTTCCGGTGTCGCGAGACAAGCTCCGGACGGTGGCAATCCCGTTGAGGAATCTGGCCCATCTGTTATCTCGAAAACTCAGGTAGATTCACGAGATTCTTCATCGACGAGTTGAATTAACAAAAAAAAAGAACGAAAAGAATCTCGTCACCGCTATTCTTTACTGTGCGAGTATTTCTCCCAAAATGACGCAATCTTTCGTCGAAACTTTCTACGGAACTCGTGGCAAATTAACCAACGGAAACGCAGTGAAGAACAAAAAAATTCGTTTCTCTTTCAAAGCCACATTTCCGAAAGTTCTCTCGTTGTGTGAATCAAGAGCCTGTGCGTTTAATCGAAAGAAAAAAAAACAAAAGTGTTGATAAATGTGACTCATACTTTAATTCTGGTCAATACGATGAACGAGGTACGCCGGTTTTTTTTTATTAGGCCCTCGCTGCGCATTTTAATATAACGTTGCGTCATGCCAGAGGAAACTTTTTTTTTGTGTGAAGCTTGACATTTCCGAAACGAACTTTGAATCGTCACTCAATGTCGTTAAAAAATCAGCTACGTCCGGAATAGATAAATAATTGTGAGCGGCGGAAGAAAAGAAGGCGATAAACAAGCATGACAAAAAAAGATCATTGTTCGTACGTAATAGCTTGAAGCGTAAAAACTGTTTTTTTTTCCGGACACGAGCTCTCGAGAGCTTCGAGTCCAGCCTCGAGAAATAAATACTTGATGATTGCGTCTTATTTCTCTATTAATCGACTGAACTATTGCGTATACGTAAATTCACGAAACATCTTAAAATACCGAAAAGCATTAGAATCATTTGTAAGAAAATGATCAATTATTTGATAAATTCATTTCTATATACACGTATAAATAAATATATATATATATAAATAGTCGTTACATTGTTCGAGATATTTAACTGGACAATGTTAACAATAGGCTGAATATTTTTATATCGTTGTTCTGTAAATACACGTTATTATTTTTAAAAAAACTAGCGCCGGATAGATCGATTTTGTTCACTGTAATAACGTTGATCAGCAACAATAAAACAAAAAGAGGTTTAATGAAATACTTTATAGTTTAATTTAACGATGACATTTTTATTGATGCATTTTCAATCTTTCAACGTTAATAAACTATAAATTCTCAACAGAGTTACAGGGAATACGATGAACACAATTCTTCGATGGTGCCAATTAGTTTTCGTTTTCTTCTTGTGGCTTCGAGGCTCGAGGACAGTTGAAGACACGAATAGGCAACTTCTTATTCATCTACGACATCTTAAGCTGTAAAATTTATCACCGATCGAAATGTCGGAAAAAGAATTGACCAATTCATTTCTTTTTGTAACGAACGAGTAGAGGTAAATTTGTCAAATATGCCTCTGTGTTTACAGGCACCGCTGATCTTAGTTAAGAGCACAAAAATCGTTGGTAATGTTTTCATTCTGTTCGCATTAGTCGTTGAAGTATGCACAAAGATAAGCCTCTTGTCTTGTCCATTT
This sequence comes from Ophion ventricosus, assembly GCA_963932345.1. Taxonomy (NCBI): domain Eukaryota; kingdom Metazoa; phylum Arthropoda; class Insecta; order Hymenoptera; family Ichneumonidae; genus Ophion; species Ophion ventricosus. The sequence continues at coordinate 20,826,593 of OZ010722.1, forward strand.
TTCAATCTCGCCAGGATGCATCAGCCAAATTTTTGCATCTGTACCATCGTGCATATGGATCTCCGAGCAATCGCGCAATTTCTGCAACAACGTAATTCGAGTCGCTCGTGAAAGGAAAACTTCGGTTAATCGTGCTCCTCCAAATTGACGTACATATGTTTTCATGACAATTTCTTAATTACAATCTATACGAATGAAAGAATTCCGTGACTGACTGACATATAGCAAACGCACAGCCTGAGCCGCTGAAGATAAAAAGGGGACGTTCATTAATGTGAGCTTCAAATGGGGGGGAGGGGTCTGGCAAAATCTCACCAAATCTCACTTACGGGGAGAGGGTGGTCAAAGAAAATCTCATGCCATCTTTGTAATTCAGAAAATATAACATTTTTGTAAGGTACAGGATGCAAATGCGGACACCTCGCGTAATTAATTGACATTCCCAAACATGAAATTTGGAAGACATGTTCCTTAGAACGTTTAGAGGTGCACCGAGAAAAGATTTATCAAAAAATCAACTCTTAAGGGGGTGTAATGGGGTGTAAAATGATATATGACAGTCAGTCAGACCACCACCGTGCCTGAGAAATATGACACTCTCTAACTTCTTTCTTACTTTTTTTCTATCTTTGTTTACCTCCTCTCTGATCCATCCAAACAAATTGTTTAGTCACAATATTTTTCTCCATACAAAATTCAAAATTGAAAATACTCTCAATGTAAAGTTATATAGTTTTATAAAAGTAACCGATTGATGAACTTACACGAAATTCTTGCAGTTCGAGGCTGGTGTGCTTCGAGAGCTTGCGTCGTTCCTCCGGCATGCATGGACGACAGATGAAGATACGATTGTTCAAGTGCCAGTAATCACCTATTGGCTTATTACCGCACAACTCACAGGTGTCGTTGTTACGCTTGCAACACTTTATCTCAACGCCGAGCTTCATTCTTACCTTGCCACCGAAACTGTGCTCGTAGAGCATTCTGCGTTTCACGGGATCGATGTTTTTATACATGCCTGGTCTGTGTTAAAAAAAAATATCCTAAATTAATTATTCTTATCGTTAGTTTGTAGCTTAGTCATAAATGCAAATCTTTTTGGTAAATATCTAGTAGAGGGGCCTTTTCGGAAGAACAATATTTAACCACTATTGCGGCGTATTTTTTCGTCCTCTTTACAGATATGCGAAGAAAGAAAAATTGACCACAACGATCGTGGGAAAAGAGTGGAAAATTAACGAAACTATATTGAAAAGATATTTCCATCTGTTCAATTGGTGGAGGGAGTAAGAGAAATAATCGGTGTGAAGAGACGACACTCGGTAGCCAAGATCCGACGAGAGCATACGAATTAAGACAAGAGGACATGGGCAGGATGCCCGGCTGGAAGTAATGCTATAAAAAACAAACCAGGAAATACAAGAAGACTGGAACAAAATTGAGAATTCGATGTATTTCAAGGAGCACAAAAATCGAAAACAACGTACAGAAATGGAAGAGTACTGGGAAGAGAAGGGCATAGAGGGAAGAACTAAAGAAACGTGGGCCAGGTTAAGATGCGAAAATACAGGAAAAGGAGGTAAAAAGGGTTACGCAGATACTCTATGCCGGTGTTTTAGAAAGGAAGAAGATAGTTTGGAACACATACAGTGGGTAAAAAAAGTATTTGTACACCTCGTGTTTTTCAAATTGTCCTACATTTTTGTCGAACATTTCATATTTCTTCAAAAAAAAAAAAGCTAAAGTATTTTTTTTTCGCACAATAATTTGAAAAACACGCAGTGTAGAAATATTTTTTTTATCCACTGTCGCGTGTTCTTTATCGTGGAATGTTCGCACAAACTGCGCGCCACGAATCTTCGATATTTTGCATTTGTTTGGGTTAGTTTGGTATTCTTCGCTTCGTAATCGTTCAATTAAAGAGAGCAAGAATTCTAAATATTACAATTTTATTCACGGTTAAGAGGTAATACGCTCGAATAGGGGTTTAATTTTGTTTTTCAGTTTGTTTGGGTTTGTTTGGGTTTTCTACATATTTACCATCTTTCTTTTTATAGGTATTTTTTAAATCTTTCTCGTCATAGGTATTGTTCATAATTTTTCTGCCGTCACTATTGCAATTTCATACCCTGGATTTTTGTTGGACGATATGGATTTTCGTTTGGCAGTCGATGCGAACGCGTACTTCAGCGTTTTAACTTTTGACGGGAACGTACTTATCGCGTAATCACCGGGTGCTGGATAATCCTCGGTGTGTGAGACATGCGAGCCAAACCTCGCGAGACCACTGTAGCCCTTCGTACTTATGCTTCCGTTACATGGCTAAAATTACGAAATCTTCATACATATATTCTCACGTTCACGTTCAATAATTTGCCGCAATTCACGTCGTTCGAAAAACTTTTTATGCTCGTTTTAATTTGTCAGTAGACAAATAAAATGAAGATATGGATCGAAAAGAGAAAAAGCCTGGTACCTTTTTTACAGAGAAGTTACGATTTGAAAAAAAAGTCTGATGTATATCTCTCTACAATATCTTCGAAAAAGAATTAATTCACTCAACTTTGGATGTAATTAGCACAAAAGAATTTACACTTTGCTCTACTTTGCTTAGTTCGAAAAATGTTCTGTACAGTGAAGTGAAAAGGGGGAAAAAATACCGTAGAGGGAACGGTGACGTTTTATCTTAAGGTATTCTTTACGCGGAGGGGTGTATTTTGTGGGCGCATAAGCCAGAGCCCTTTCGTGTCGTTAGTAGATTACAGTGACGCTTGATAAAAATAAGTTACAATCAATCATTATATCATACAATGAATTGGAATAAAAAATTTCGCATAAATTTGGTAGATTTAGACATTTGCTAGTCACATTTTTCTAAGTTTTATCATTAATATTTTCTTTGAACATTCGGTAACCACCCATTTTTATTGCCGTTACGGAATATTCAGAATTTTTTACATGGTTAGAGCAGTTCATGTCAGACATCTACAATTATTTAGTACATAAATTATCAGATAAAAATGCGACCAGCACGTCATCTCCACAAAGTGCTACATAAATTAGACGATTTTGAAAATCATAATTTTGTGTTAAAATAAACTTGGCTTGTAATGTTACCAGTATACTGGAATGTATTTTTACTTAAGGAGGCACATCTGAGTAGACGGCGAAAAAAATAAGTGAATTTCGGGAATTATTGTCTCAAAAACTATTTGTCCGATTTCATCCAAGTTCGTTTTAATCGAAAGTGCAAATATCGAGGTATATTGACAAAATGTTTGATAAATATATATTGATTAAAACATGTCTCTCGCTCGCGGTCCTCACGATTACGTGCAGCCGGTTGATCTGAAACAAAAATTTCGAAAAAATTCTCAAAATCTAATGTATAAAGCCCTTCGTATCGTAGGATTTTTTGAAAAAACTTTCTTTTTTTTCACAAAATGCCCCGTGATTGAAATTTACATTCATTCTCCAACCTAAATTTCCGAACTTTCTTGCGTGATAAAAAAAATCCTACGATGCAAAGGGCTTTATACATTGCATTTTAAGAATCTTTTCGAATTTTTTGTCCTACAAGCAAGGGACATGTTTTACGCCGGCCACAATAACATCACTCCTAGTCAATATATATATTTATTTAAAAAAATGGTCAATATACCTCAATATTTATACTTTCGAATAAATCAAACTCGAATGAAATCGGCCAAACACTTTAAAATAATAATTCTCAAAATTCACCTATTTTTTCGCCCTCTACTCGGGGTGTGCCCTCTTAATTGAAAATCGATCGTTAATTATTAAAAATTCGGGATTCGCGAAAGAAATACCTTTAATTGCATATTCTACCTTTTCTTTGACGATTTTGAATGCCTCAGAGACATTATACTTTCCAGGTCCAACGTCTGGAAATTCTTCCCTAGCGTAATAACGCATAAAGGAGTTCATACCGAGCTTGGAGCTCGTGTCTCTCGAACATCCTGAGCCGAAACATATTTTCCGTTGATCCTGCTTTCTCACGACGTAATTGAAGTCTGGAAAGGAAATAATCTTCAACGTTTCACCATCAACTTAACGCCAAGATACAAGATCAGACTGAAGGAAAATTTGTGCGCACTATAGCACTACTATGCCTACAGGAGCGTTATCTATACGTTGAACTCCGAAAATTTCGCTATTCGAGAAGAGCCCGCACTATACGACATGCGCTCATAAGTTTCACGATCGCGTGTATCGCTATTATTATTATTATTATTGTTGTACTTAGCAGTTTTAGGGGCATGCACACGAGGGCCGCGAGACTATACGCACACGTACCGTCCCGACATACCCACATTACAAACAGCAAGTTTAATAAGTTTCACGATAATTGCGAGACGGTCTTACTACCCCCTCCATCCATTTTACTATGCGCCCCCCCCCCTACCCCCTCGCCCATTTATCGCCTCGTTACACTACCTCGTTATGAGTAACCGAGCTGTATCCCGTGGCTGGTATGACCATCGAATATTACTATGGCAACCGGCGATACAGTTCCACTTCGTCAATCGCCGATTATCGACTGAACTTTTTTTTTTCTTTTTTTCTTTATACACTTTTATTCGATTTAAATTAGGTCGCGGCGCAAACAGACGCTTTTCAACGCCCTTGCGTTCCCTTTCCCCGATGAGTCCATCGAGAGGCACACAATTTAGTTTTTTTTTTTTCCTCTACAAAAGGAAACTAATTTTAATTGCTGGATCATAGAGATCGCGAAAAAATGACTATTTATTAATGAGAGAAAATGAAATCACTCGACATTCATTGCGCTAAGCGTTAAACGAGAAAAATTATATCTGCGCGAAATACATCAAATTGTATGACGGTGAAGTTTGCGTCGTTGGAATGCAACGATTTTTTTTTTGTTCATTTTTCATTTCTTCATTCTTATTTTTCCGAAGTCTTTTTTTTTTGCAAAAATAAGGTCGTAAATTTCTAAGAAAAATACGTAAAAACGTTACAGTGATTTTTCAGAGGCTAAATCAGACGAACAATTAATCGAACAATTAAAAGGAATTAATTTTCGTTGAATTCCAACGATGCAAACTTCAACTTCATCGCATTATGTCACCTTCCATTTTTGAGATCGTGGATAGTCGCGGATAAGCTTCGACCAAGTCTGTACGGTGCTATCTGACAGACGAAGTTTTTTTTTTCAGTAATTTTCTGACAGCTGTATTTCATGCTTTCTTTAGTGCAGGACAGAAAAAAAAACTTGATTGCTAATTAGATGTTGATTGTGGAAGCGTAGGTTATTCCCCTTTGATCTGACGTCATCGATTAATCGATGAGAATTTGTGGCTGTAATGACAGAATCTGGCGATGCTCTTTTGATGAAGCTCATGAAACTCTGAAGATAGAAACATGAAATTTGGAAGAGATCCTTAGAAGTTGTAGAGATGCACTAGGACAGAATTTTTCGAAATTGAACTCTTGAGGGGCTGAAATGGGGTGTATTTTTTTAAATATTGTTGAAATGTTGCTCTTTTATGTGCTTAACAGTTTGAATAAAATAATTTATATATTATCATTTAAAAAAAATAGAGAAAATATGCCTTTTTTGGCTTCAAAATCCACGTAACCCTTTAATTATCGACCAAAATCAGTTAATTGTTAAATATTCCGAATCGTAAAAGGAATACTTTAAAGAAGCTCGAGAGAGAGAGAGAGAAAGAACGTTTTTCATTAGCAAAACGATTTCAGATTGTATCACTGGCATACGGAAATTTATAAGCTATATCGATAAATTGTGTATTTTAGTAACCGGAAGTTCAGTCTATCCTTACTACCGACGCGAAAAAGAAAAAAAAAACGCGTTTTCTCTTTTTTTCCGACTCGTCGTTTTGCCACTCAACGACACTGAGGATGAATTTCATTGAAATTTCGTCTTCGCTGCGACGTTTGAATTTACAGCGCGAATCAGCGCCACTACCGGAAGTGGCGAAACCTCAGCGGCGCTGTTGCAATCAAATCCACACCGTTGCGATCACGAAATCCTATTGCCTCGACAATTAACAAACTTTTCCCTCCGAGCCTAAAGAAACGTGGAAAAAACATTTGTACGCGCAAGATTTGTGGCAAACGAAGTTTCATAGCCGACGAAACAAACGTGAACGTCGATGATAAATAATTGCGGTCTTGCCGGAAGTATTGTTATACGCTAAAAGTCTTGACTCGCGTCGTATCTCGAAGCTCCTTCGTTCAGGTCGATGGTGTGTTGTGTCCGTATCCACGGTCCGTCCGTAGCCGTCTTTGCCTCGCGATGCGTCCGACGATGTGTGTTTCTGCACATGGCCGTGCCGTACGACGGGCCATCACATCGTTTCACGAAAAAAACAACTTTATCACCGGTAATAATAAACGCTCGGACATGTCGTGAGACACGGCTACGTCGTTTATAACACGATAAACATCTTTAACGATCGTACGATTGTATTTGCGCGCTTTTTAGACCGTTAAAACGAGTGTGTCGAATTTAATTGAGGTAGCGCGAGAGACGGGCGGCGCGAGCAAAAGCGACATGTAGGTGCGGGGGAGGGGGGATGGGGTGACGGCGGCGGCGGCGGTGTCGGTGTCGAGGGTGAGAGCGGGGAAATTGTGGTGTAGTAACCGCTTCGCAGTGTTCACTGTTGAGCCGAACTTACACATCTAGTACAACGACGTCCTTTTGTTCATGCGGATTTTTTTTCTCTCGTACATCTTGCATCTCGGACAAGGCCGTTTTTTTTTTTTTTTTTTTACGAATGTTTTACAGGCGTTTGCAAGTTCGACGCGATGCAGAGCCCGCGCGATATTATCTACACTGTATTATCCTTAGATTTATCTTTCTCGCTCTCGCGTTTCTTGCTCCAGGGCCGTGCTCAAGGATGACGAATTATCGATTCGTACGATCAAATTCTTAAACATTCTTCCAAAATTCATTTTACATTCGACCGCGGCGGTGATGATTTTATTATTTTTCTAACAATTTTGTCTTTTTTTTTCTTCTTTTCTTCACTGATTAAAACGATGAATTTTATAAAAAAAATAGATCGATCAATTTGATAAAAATAAATCGTAATGGTAATTTTGATTTTCAAGCGAAATATTGTAAAATAATCGAAGAATATATTTTCTCATAGATAGCCAACGTGTATTTTTGTTTACCGAGCTAATCTTGTCGCTTTCTTCTCAGACAAGTTTTACCATAAATTGCTACCGCCATGACTACCTCCTCGGAAGACGTTCTGATGCAAGTCGGCCAAGTGCGTTACAAAAAAGGCGACGGCACGCTGTACGTTATGAACGAGAGGATAGCTTGGATGCTGGATAACAGGGATACCGTTTCCGTTAGTCACAAATACGCGGATATCAAACGTAAGCTTGTAGGAAGCTCGCCGAAGTATATCCAAAAACCTAACCTCCTTTCTGTAGAAGAAGCGCACTTTTGAGCGTTAACCTTGGGATTTCAGTACAAAAGATATCGCCGGACGGAAAGTCCAAGATTCAGCTACAGCTGGTTCTGCACGACGGCACTTCGTCCACTTTTCACTTCGTCAATAGGAACGGCCAAGACGCGCAGATAAAAGACCGCGACGATGTCAAAGAATTGCTGCAACAGTTGTTGCCGAAGTTCAAGCGAAAGGTCAACAAGGAGCTGGAGGAAAAGAACAAGTAATTCGATATCGATCGAGATTGGAAAAAGTCAATTATAATAGACCAGTGAATGGACGAATGACACTCAGTTATTCGTTTCGGGCGGACTGTGAAATGAAAATATTGTCGAAACAAATGTTTTTATCGCTATAGCTAATGAAAGATATTCTGATAGTGGAAAAAAAAACATATTCGAAGCAACTGCAGCTTCTTCGATACGTCTTTCACGAATAAAAGATTTGTTCTTAATTTCAGATTGCTACTGGAAAATCCTACATTGCTGCAACTTTATCGCGATCTCGTGATAACGCAAGTTATAACGTCCGAGGAATTTTGGAGTCAACACGCAGCCGCTTACACCCAAGCGAAGAGTTGTCAACGTCAAGAGATCGGCGTGAATAGTGCCTTCCTCGTGAGTATTTGTTTTTTTTTTTTTTCGCCGTTATAGATTTACGTGATCGATAATTTGCGTCACGTTGAACAAAAACCATAATCTAACATTTTTTCTTTCTTGTCTCGGGAATTTGTCAGGCTGACATAAAGCCACAGACCGACGGTTGCAACGGTCTCAAATACAATCTCACACCGGACATAATGGAATGTATATTCAAGACTTATCCGGCAGTTAAGAGAAAACACCAAGAGAACGTGCCTCACAAAATGTCGGAATCCGACTTCTGGACCAAGTTCTTTCAGTCACATTATTTTCATCGCGATCGCATTAATGCCGGGACCAAAGATCTATTCACCGAGTGTGCCAAGATTGACGATCAGGAGCTCAAGAAGGACATACAGACTGGTATAAACGATCCACTCGTCGACATAACGTCATTCGAGGATAAAACAATCGACGATTGTTTCGGCAACGAGGCCGGTAGTAACACGGACAAAAAGTCCGATCACAATATACATCAGAGTATGATAAAACGTTTCAATCAACACAGCATTATGGTGTTGAAAGCGAGTACTGCCAAAAAACAAGAATCCAATATGCCACAGCAGCCACAGCTCAACGGTTCAGCATCGAGCACAGGCCAGAATTCAACGATCAACGCTCGAACGGACGGTCAACCAAAGACTAAAAAAGTAATTATTATTTTTGACGATATTATAGACGCGTTTCGAACGCGAATTTTGCACAAATAGAAAAGTAGTTTGCCGAAAAATCGCATCCGCAACGTAATTAAGCAAATCCCGGGCAAAGCCGAACCAATTGAGTCATTGATTTTTTTTTTTTTTCCACTATCGGAAAGAAGATTCTCTGTCGTTACTGCATGTCTTGCGAATAAGTTTGGCTCTCGTGACACTCTTTCCCTCCCCCAACTATTTTACAACCTTGTGTCATTTGCAGCTTAGGATACAAGAGAAGTTGGTTTACGACGATCTCGATGGAAGCGCGGAGGCGAAAAAGTCCATCAGCGCTCCGCTTAATTTGACCCACGTAGATAGATATCTGCATGGTCCCGTGGCTGGTACGGCCGCCGCCGAAACGACCACGGAGGATATGCAAAGTACCCTTATACAGTTGAAACGCGAAGCGACGAGTTGGATCAATGGCAACAACATACCCAGACAACCGTCCAGTTCGTTGGTCAGTTCGTCCGCTGCGGTCTCCGCGCTCGGTGAATTAACACCCGGCGGTGCTCTTATGAAAGGATTTCGCGAGGACAATGTTGGCCGTGAGTTTCTATCGATATTATTCGACTTCTTTCTAGTATTTATGCAATCTACTTGATTTCAGACATCGTCACACGTGTTAATTAGCAATGAAATTCAAAGAAAACATGAATGCGAGTAGAAACATTTTTTGGCATCGTCTGCCTAGTTGGTCGGAAAGAAAAAAATACGAATTATCGTCCTCATTGACTGACGAAACCTTTCGTTTTTATTCGACACAAAAAAAAATTATTGTTATCACTTTGTTTTTTAAATATTTTCTATTCGTGAATAATTTCGTTTTTTTTTGTATCTGCATTTTTTGTAATTTTAGATAACTTTTTCCATTGTTGATATTTTTTCCAATTTTTCCAGATATTGTTGACACGAGCACTCTTGATGCACCAAAAAATAAATTCAATAGTAGAAGTATTTTCACTCCATTTAATTTCTAAAGTGGTTACGTGGGTTTCGAAGCCAAAAAAGCATATTTTCTCTATTTTTTGAAAATATAATATATAAATTATTTTATTTAAAATGTTAAGCACATAAAAGAGGAACAATAGGCTCTTCCCAAAGGCTCTCTCTCTGTCTCTCCTAGACTTTTACTCCGATTGACTTAAAACTTTGGGAGAATATTCTAGACATATTGTACTATTAGATAAAATTTTTAAAAAAATGGATTTAAGAAATTTTCAAACCCACGTAACCCCTAAAACTGCCACCGACTTTTGAAATGTCATAATCGTTCTCTAAATTAATTTTACGAATTTACGAAAACGTTTCCCTCGAAGAATTCGCGGTAAATAAAACTTATCGAGTTCTTCTATTCAATACAATTCTTTGGTATATCGTTGGATCTTTTTTTTTGCAGAATTAATACCAAAAGACTTGGAGAAGGAGCTGCGCAACGTTTACGTGTGCACGTGCGAGCTCCTCAGTCACTTTTGGCGAAGTTTTCCACCAACGACACCGCAACTCGAGGAAAAAGCTGTAAGGATGCACGAGGCGTTGCAGAGGTTTCATTCAGCCAGGCTCAAACCTTTCGAAGTGAGTGCGATTTTTTTTTTCTGAATTTTCAACATTTTTCTTTTCGCGTGCTCGCAATTGCCAATAACAATTTAAATCGCGATTTTCGTTCTCGCAGGATCGCGTGCAGAGAGAATTCTCCGCGGTGTCGCAGCACCTGACGAGCCATCTGAATCAATTGTTGAATACGGCGTACAGAAAGTTCGCTGTCTGGCAACAGCGAAAGTTACAGATGAGGTAGCCGAGGCTCGACGTTAACGGACTAGTCGGAGCTACGTAATGTAAAAAGTCAATGGAGGGGGGGGGGGAAGAGCATATTAAGCGTATATCAGAGCAATATCAACAAACCCTACCATGTATTGCACTTTTTATTTTATTTTTTTTTTCTCTTGTCTTTGTAAAAAACGTTACCGTAAACGCAAAAATATTCGTGAAGAATCCCACCCAACCCCGCCTCTGAGGTGTCGCGCCAAAGCCAAAGTGAAGACGAAAAATCTCGGTAGTTTTGCGGTGGCGTTGAAAATGAAGCGTGGCATCGATCATTTATTTATTCATTTAACTTTCTTTTTTTTTTTGTTCTCATGGTTATTGCGTACAAGTTTTTTCGCGATCGAGCGCATTTTTTTTTCTTTTCTCGCAATGACACAAGACGAATAATATTCGCGCTGTACGATGATTATTCGTTTATTTATTATTATTACGTTTCTCACGAGAAAGTCGAAGGTATTCGTTCGGGGCAATGAAGTTTTTCGCTGTGTCGACGAACGAAATCGTTCAAGTGCCACACGAGTGTCGGGTTAAGTCGAGTCAAGTTTCTGAGGATGGAAAATCGGCGAAAAGGGGGTGGTAAGAGAGCTCCTGAGAAGAAAAAAAATACAGATCGTTTGCAGAATAAGAAAGAAAAAAACTAACGCGCAATCGATGCACGAAAATCGAGTGAATCGCGATCTACTCAACTAAGTGTCTTAACGTTTTAAATTCCTATTTTCAAATTTGCCATTCACAAATCAAACTCGTGAATAATAATTACGTGAAACGAAGACGAAAAGTGCCGCATTATCCGTAATAACAAAGTTACGTCGTTGTTTTTTTTTTCGTTTTCTTTTTTTTATTTTTATTATCAAGAACACTGTTCATTCAATAATATATTTATAGCAAATCGCAATAATCATTCATCGTAATAACGACCAATAATGACAAACGATGATGCAACTTTGTCATTACGAATAACGGCGTTGGCTGCTGGCTCCATTATCCGACGCAGTCCTATCGTTCCGCCGTTGAGATTCTCTCCTCTTTGTTATAATAAAGCGCAAGAAAAAAGAAAAAACCTTTGACGTTCACGAGGCGAAATATCCTGGGGATCATTGCCAAGAGAGGCGCGTTAAACATTAATCGCAGGAGAAATCCGTCGTCGAAGCGATCGTACGAGATCGAATCAGTCAGGCAAACCGCATTATCCGTAATATCATTGTTGTATCATTATCATTGATTATTATCAATCGTTACGACGAATGATTATTGCTATTACTATAAATATATTCTTACATCGTCACTGATATCTCGAGACTTTTCACTGACAAATCCACGTAGTAGAAAAAAAAAAACGTGCCAATAACAATTGAAGCTCGTGTGTTTCTAGCTATGCACAATTGACAGGGGGTAAAAAAAATCGGAATCTACAATGTTTTCACGCTTCGTGTTTGTTTATCGGAGTACCAAATACAAGTGTACTCCTTCAATGAAGTTCATCATAGAAAGTGCTCGTCGATGACTTTGAATTTTTTACGTAAACCTCATTCGGTCAACTTCCATAGCGATAATTTTTCTCGAACGAGCATGTTTTCACGTTGGCGAAGGTTCATCATTAATCTTGATATTCTCAAGATCATGGAGCCTTTCGTTGGGAGTTTCCTGGCGCTGAGGTGAGAAAGCAGAAGAAGAAAAACGTTCGCTTCGGAATCTACACTGCGGAGAGAACTCTATCTTTCGCTTCTGGCTAGTCCGCGTAGTGTTTCACGCTTCGAGATGTTATGGAATTGAAATTCTTTGAGTCAGGCATACTGCCGTCGTATGGAAGATGGCGGCATCTAAGGATGATGCTGTTTTGAGATAAATAGCAAAACGTAACTTTTTTATATTTCATAGCTCTTCGATGCAAATATCTAGAACTTTTTTTTTACTGGTAGGATGGTTTAACTCTTGTACTGTAAAAAAAAATAATATTAATTTTATATAAATTGAAGAAGTTATGATGAAAAAAAACGTAGTTTTGCCGCTATTGGAATTTGCATTTTAATAAATTAACACTATGTCAATACATAGAATTTAGTTTTGTTTTTTTAATTGCATCGTCTTTTCGGCTTTTTGCAAGGCTCCACTTTTATAACGTCGCTCTACTGTTGTACATCGCTTATTTCTACACTATCTTTTATTCCACAATTCTCCCCCACGTTACGGCCGAAGCCGACTTCCACCTCTGTATCGTATTCACCATTACATGTCTGTCATGGGCATAGGGAAACTGCGGAAAACCTATACCGATAGTCTCCTATCTAGTGGCCTTTTGCCGTGAAAAATGTCGAAGAAAAACAGTTCACGACCAAAGTAACGCGACTGGGATTCGAACCCGCGAAAATTCATAGAGGTGAAAACGCAAAGACACTTTCGCTAAAAAATAAAACTCTTAGTACCGTGAATTTTCAACATTTTTACCGAAAATTTGGACGCGATACTAGATATGCTACTTTTGGAAAAAAATAGCATAGTGCGCGTTCGAAAAAAGGGTATTTATTCCGACATGTGAAGAGTGTAAATTTCATGGTACGAGGATACTTCAAACTCCAGGTAAGATGGTGAATACTGTCCAATTCGAAGCCGGGAACTATTTAAGCCAAAAATTGATCTACGGGTTGATTGTACCCAGGGTAACCACAAAGGGTTAATTGTAGACGAAAAAATCAGTTGATTAGGTATATTTGGATTGGTGAAAGGAATATCTTACGTTTATAGACTACGCAATCTCTTCATAGTACGAAAAGTGTGCGCAGAATTCGACAAAGACGAAACTCCGTGACCGTCAATTGCTCTCTCTCTATCTCCCTCTCTCCTCTCTTCTTTTCTCTCTCCCTCTCTCCTCTCTCTTACTCTCTCTCACTCTCTCTCTCGCTCTCTCTATCTCTCACTCTCTCTTTCTCTCTCTCTCTCTCTCTATCTCTCTCTCTCTCTCTCTCTCTCTCACTCTCGCTCTCTCACTCTCTCTCTCACTCTCTCTCTCCCCCTCCCCCCGACTCTCTAATCCTGCGACGGGCTACTTTTATTCTCTCGTAGCACGCCAGGACCGTATCGTCAAACATTCAACCCTTTGCTTGTCTCTTTCGTACAAAATAGATATAGTAATACTTCGCAGAGCAATAGAAACGCGATCGTGATGTCACGTGAGAAATGGCGACGCAAAATATGTACACAATAACCGTTGAGTTTTCTCTTCTCGGGGAATAATTGTGAAAAAAAAAGAATCCTCCGCGGTTGTCGCCAATGAAATAAAAAATACATACACTTTTATCGCTCGCAGTCTCAAAAACATCGACGAGGAACTTCATTTTTTTTACGAACAATCAACAGGTAGTCGATTGAGATGAAAAAAAAAAACGCCAACGACGAATTTCTTTCAAGCGAATACACGGGAACTATATATCTCGTATCTCGTGAAATTTTGTCGATTAATCGTTGTGGCGAGCGAGGAGGAAGAACTCTCTTCTAGAATGACGAATATGAGACTTCTATCGCGAATCGCACGGCCCTGATTGAATTGACATATGGATGGATGGCGGCTCGTCGTTAAGATGGGGAGGGGGGAGGGCGGCCGCCGCCGGCCGTGGGGGAGTGTAGTATGTAGTTACGAACCTGAAGAAAGCTTTTCCCCCCTTTCTCATTGTTTGAAAAATCCCGCCTGCTCCCTGCCCCGCCCCGCCGTCTCGAGCGTATCATCGCGCTCACACGGGCGGCCACCCGCAATCGATAGATGGCGCGCTCTATTGTTGACTCCGATCAAAATGGCAGCCTGTAATGGGGCACTGCGGTGTGCACAATGTTGCTACTCGCTAACGTCCGCGTGAAAATGTCCCGACTATACGTTACTTACTTACGAACGAATAAACGATAAGCTCGCGATTTAATCGTAATCACGAAGTGTTGAAATTCATCATGCGTACAAATGGCGCTAAAGTCATGCGTGAATATTTCGTCGTAATCGTCGCGTGACTCCGTCGTTCCATCTCGTGCTCGTCTATCAACGAATGTAGCCATATTTTTGTTCTCTATCTGCCTCCACCTCTCTCTCTCTCTGTCTCTCTCTTTCTCTCTCTCTCTCTCTGTCTCTCTCTTTCTCTCTCTCTCTCTCCCTCTCTCTCTCTCTCTATCTCTCTCTCTATCTCTCTCTATCTTTTACTCCGAGTTATCCGGCGAAAAAAAAATTCCCGAAGAAACGCGAAAACTTGACGAACCGTTGAGTTTTCACACAGACTTTGGCAGGTTTAACGGGCTGGTTCGAGAACGTGACCGCGATTACCGCGTTTTTTTTTTTTAATTTTGCCTCGTCTCTTTGTCGATAAAAAGTTTGCGCGATGCGAAAAAGTTCGTACGTTTGTGTCAAGTTCCCGTGGTGACGCCTCGACGGGTTCCTGGACAGCGGAACCGGGACTATTTTTTTTTTTTTTTTTTTCGTCTCACGACTCGAGGTTCATCGCGAACGTTTGTTACGGTGACAAGTGGCGCGTTTACGTATACTCGCCGCTTTGTAATGCGTGTGGCTCTTGGAGGAATGTTGTATTTCTTTTTCTTTCTTTTTATCGTAAAACTTTTGTGAAGTCTGGCGTTAACGTGATCGAGGATTTTCAATGAAAATATCGTAATGAAGTCCGTCGTTACTCGACGAGGTAAGGTTTTCGGTTGGACGCTACTGGCGCGCCTCGAGCTAGAGGCGAAACGTCGACGCGATATTGACAGCGGCCGATTGCAAGAATCCTCTAATCTTTATTTTGCAGGGTAAGATGGAGCGTCGCTTCGCGTGAGATAAAACTTTTCGCGAGGGTATCCTCCTCGTTCCAGTTTCAATCGGAACAAGCTTCATCGGTAGAAATACCTTTCCACATGTTCACGATTGTTTGCGGGTGCAGTAATCTCAAGGATTGTGTTATGTACGATCCGGCGTTTAATCGCACATTTTTGGTGAGCGAGAGCCTGCTGAGGGCAGGCTAGGCACCCTGGTGCCAAGTGTGGGTGATGGATCCTGTTGGCCCATGGTAAGCTCCGATACTTTTTAAATTATTCAACGTCCTATTATAAAACATAAAATTCAAGAATTAACTGATTTTTTCTCTACAATTGAGTAAAAATATATTCCCGTATGTTCCAACTATGGTCTATTTGATAAGAGAAAGAACGTTAATGTACATAAGAGAAGTACCGAGAATGAAGAAATCGGGATGGCCAAAAATCTGTTTGATGGAGGAGATAAGGGCAATTGCTAACGGAATTCCGTCAATGTGGGAAAAGAATTTAGAGAAAGGTTTGAAGGATACAGGGATAGAAGACATAATAACAATGATAAGGGAAAGAAGGGAATTGGATAGAATAGATAATAAGACAAAAAAGAGGATTAGAAAGCCTAAAAAAGAAAATTTTAGAGGAGGAAGCGGAAAGAATAAGAAAATCATCGTATAACGACGAATACAAATATATTGTGGAAAATGAAGAAAGGCCATCGAAGTATTGGGCTGAAGAGGGAATCAATGATAGGGAAAAAGAACTGGGCAAGATTGAGATGGTGAAATATTTTAAGATGCAAAAATCCTTAAACTGTACTGGTCAATATTAGACACTCTGACAAGGGATATGAGGACAATAGCTGTCGAATCTGCAGGGGAAGGAAGGAAAGTGTGGAGCACATTTGTGGCTGCGAGGTAGTGAAGGCAGAAATTTACAGCAGAAGTAGTGGAAAAATCTTGAAATGCTGGAATTCAAAAGGGGGTTGGGGGAAGAACTACGGCGAAAAAAATAGAGGAACTGTTTAGGAATAATCCTGTCAAAGAGTTATGTGCGTACGTAAAAGTATTAGAGGCATTGGTCATTCATGTAGCGCAAAGAGAAGGAAATGACAATCGTCGAACTAATGATTTTCCACTTCGAGCCAATTCTGACAAAATGACAATTCGATGTCAGCGAATCTCGTATAGGGCTTCAACATAATTTATTACAATTAAAAAAAAATTGATTTGGCTCATTTTGTATATGGACAAAAAAATGAAAATGTTCCAACGCTATTGAGAAGAAAGAATTGTGTGTGCTGGAACGATGATAAACGATGATCGGTGATAAATTTGTCCAAGGTATACGTCGTACAACCGTTTGGCCGCGGGAAGCGCGTCTGGTAGCTTTCAAGCAGCGGGATCATCGCCGAGCGGTGAATTTGTGACGCATCATTTGACGACAGCGTCGAGTCAGGCAGTACCATCAACGACAACGTCGCAATTGTTGCTACAGGCTGCGCACACGACCGCATCGTTGGCCGGCCAACCGTCGCCGTTCAATCCGGGCGGCTTTTTGTCGCCGCCGCCCGTCGGCTACGACGTCTTTTCGCCGTTGTTTCATCATCCGAATTCGAAGCAGGCGCACTATGTCACGCAGCATCGTCAGGCATTGGCCCAGGTCCAGCAGCAACAACAACAACAACAGCAGCAGCAACAACAACAACAACAACAACAACAACAACAACAGCAGCAGCAGCAGCAACAATCAGTTACTACGGGGAAGCAAACGACACCGGAGCCAGAGCCAGCGCTTCGTGAAAATTATAGCTCGTCTCATCAGCAACAAGCGACATTTTTCGAGCATCAATCCCAATCATCTTCCCCAACAGCTGCGACACTTGCCTGGGCGCATCCGAGCAATTCACAATTACCAAGTCCTTTTGGAATATTGCCCCACGAGAGTGTTGTGCCCTCGTCGCCCGGACCACCGTCGACAAAAGCGAGCGGCGCAACGTACGAGGCCAATTTCAATCCTCACTTCCCATCGTCCGGTCAATCTATAAGTAATCTTAATTCTCAACAATTGTCCACTACCGCGGTTAATCCTTCGGACTTTAAAGCAACGAATTATCCCGACGCTGGTAAAAAAAGTACGAACGTAGCGAGAACGACTTCACCGACTGTTGTGTCGAAAAACGCGGTATCGACGTCATCCGCGTCGAGCGGTGGTCCGACATTTTTTCAACAAGTACCCGCTACGTTTGCCACCGACGCGCTCAATACTTACAACACCGTGAACGAGAATCAAACGTCTAATACAAAGAGCGTACAAGGAACACTGCAACATCAACAGCAAACGTGTATAGTATCGTCGGCTAGTAATAATGCTAGCAAGGATTATCGTATACCACAGCCACCGATAGCCTCGAGGCCGAGTGCCGCGACTACGATATTTCTCAATACATCGGTACGCTCGTCCGTGCAACAACAGGTCCAAGAGAAAAACACACGTAACTTTACCTCGTCGTCGGGCAAAAGCGCCACGAACGCGCAACAAGTTGTACAAACGAAAGCGCAAACGAAGATATATCCGGAAATCGTGAGCCACGGTGAGGTTAGAAGAAACGACACGGTACACGAGAACAGTCAATCATCGCCGATAAGCTTCTCGATAATGGATTCGCGAAGTATCAATTATCCGGGCAACGGGGGCAATAGTTGTAGCAACAATGGAAATGGAAAGATTCCTAGCCAGAGAAGCGCCTCCAACAGCAATCTCCAGTCGCAACAACAACAACAACAACAACAGCAGCAGCAACAGCAGCAGCAACAACAGCAACAACAATTTCACGTTTTGACTCAGCAGCAATCAGCATCGTACAGGCACTATTCTACAGGATCGCAGAGCGACTCGGAATATCATCATCCGGGAAGATCGAAATCAACGAATTCCACGGATTCGGCATACTCGTCGAATACATCGACGCAAAACGGTCCCGATTGCGGTGTCGTCGTGCCACGTAGACCGAGTCCTCTACAGGCGCACTCACAGGCAAGCCCGCTCGGTCATGTGCCAAGTCCGGCTTATCCAATGTACAACAGTCCACTACCGACAATGTCATCGCCCTCGCCGTTACAACAACACAACGAGAACAACGGTAATAATCATTGTACGAGCGGTGCAACGTACAAGTCCGCGGTTGTTCAACAACAGCAACAACAACAACAACAACAACAACAAGTGACACCACCATCACCACTTGACGTGACTGTACCGAGACCCGCCTCGCAGGGACAAGTCGCTTATTCGTCGGTAATAACGAGAGTTCTTGGCAATCCGGAGAATTCCAAAGCAACGTACAACACCGGTGAGAATAGAAATTACGAGAGACAACAAGAATTCGGTCAGAAGCAACAACAAGTTTGTTGGGAAACGGAGAATCGTCAAGCAACGAGTCGAAAGTTTAACGTTGCTACGTACGCCGCGAACGCGTCTGACATGAATCCACAAAGTTTACCAGCCCAGCAACAAGCACAGAGAGTTCTCAATATATCGGAGAGACAGCAAGCTTACTTCGACTCGAGTCAGGTGACTCTACAAGATTTGAGCAGTTGTCGCGGTGATCCGATGAGTATCGTGAAAAATTTGCAAAATTTGCAACAGGGCTCGTGTCAGATTCAACAACAGGCGACAACAGCCGGTGGTACGGGACCAAGCCCATCGGCACCTACGACGACCACGGGAGTTACGAGCGAACAACAGAAACAAGCCGATGAGAGACAACGCAAGAGCGACACGCCGAACAAGAAGAGACGTAGCTTCGAGAAAACAAGCCACGCGAGTTCGACGCTCAACGATCTTGCCGGTGCGGCAGCTATGACGGAATATCTCAGTAGAATACCACCGCCCGCCCATCACAATTCCAATCAACAAACACAAAATGGTTATTTCGACTTTGAGAGATGGAATCTTCCACCTCCACAGGCGAAAATGTTTGCGGGCTCGCCGGCCTCGTTTACCGCACAAACGAGTCTTCATCATACGGGAAATTTCGTTGGTAATCCAGCTCATCAGCATCAATCATTGATGGTACCGCATCATCACGCACCACCGCCGATACCGTACTTTCCGGCTTTTCATATACCTCCGGGACATCATCCTCATCATCCGCCGCACGAGTATCAATCGTCCGGCACTGTCGAAATAACACCTGTACCCTTCAACGAAAATTCCAATCCACCGGCTCAGAGCGGCAACGGCACTGGTGGGGGCGGCGGCGGCGGGGGTGGTGCTGTTGGCGTTGCCGGCGCTTCTTGCTATCAGGAAGTTCGGGACGATCAGCCCAAAGTCATTGTGCCGAATATAGAGGAAGAGCTTGGATTTTTGCAACACGAACAGAGTGTCGCAGGCAGCGGAAATCGTGACACTAAAATAACAAGCAAAGATCCTAATACGGGCTTCATGACGAGTTATTTGAAGTTTTTGCAGGGTGACAGAGAACCCTCGCCACCATTGGTACAACGAACCGGCAGAAAAGCAACGTGGAACAAAACGAAGCCATACGTGCCTCCTGTTGTAACACCGAAAAAATCAAACGAACCAACGACCAATGGCGAAACAGCGAAAAGTTACGTATCCGAAAAAAAAACAACGACGACAAGCGCCACGAAGGAACCTCCAGCTATCGATTACGCCGATGATCCGAGATACTTTCCCTTGCCGAAGGAGAGAAAAAATTTTGACTCGAGCGACGATGGCTTTACCAGCGACGACGATTTTCCCTTTCACACGAAGAAACCGGAAATTAAGAAACCAACGGCCCCCGCGCCACCGCCGGTTGTCGAGAGCCCGAAAGTCGAGAATGTCAAGGCGAAGAAAGGAAGACCACCGAAAGCTGGTAGTGCCGCTGATAGAAAGAGAAAAGCTGCCGCTTCCGGTGAATCCGCTGGTGGGAAAATCAAGAAACCAGAGGAAGGTAATAAATCCTTGGAAACGCCTTGGCGCGACTACTTAAGCCGAATTGTGCGCAACGACTTGTTGTATTTGTCGTCAAAATTTGTTTTTTCTCTTCAGAAGTAATAGAATTACCACCGAGACGAGAAACATCGAAGAGAAAAGCGAAGGAGAAAACGTCGAAAGCGATATTGGAAATATCGGACAACGAGGAGGAACAAGTAGATTCCGATTCCGATCCGGCCTGGACTCCAGCAGCCACACTTATCGGCGAAGAGGAAGAGAAGAAAAAGAAACGTGGACGTCCGGTGATATCGAAAAAGTCGAAACGCTTGCTCGACGAGGAGGGCTATTCTTCCGGCGATGTCGTTGTCCTAAAGAGTCGCGGTAGAAAGAAAAATGACGGTTCGTCGAGCAGCAAAATGTCTTGCAAGATTGATGAAAAGCTATTGGCTGCAGTTAGCGACGAAGATATCGACATTTCGCCCTTCAAGGTACGTTCTATCTCAATGCCCAAGATCCCAGATTCTTACGAAACTCTTGGATAATTATCGAAAAAATCAGAATTTAAATGTTCTTTTTTTTTTCTTCTTTAAATCATTATTGACGCGAGCAGCGTTCTGTCGAGGATTCCGAGGATCGGGTAATGCGGCATAACACGATTGTTTCTATCTCACCAATTGTTACACGTTGTTCTTCGACAAATCTATACGTTGCAAAATGTATGCTCTTTCTTTTTTTTTTAGTCCGGAGAATTCGTGGTGATAAAAGCCGATCTTGAGGAGGAATTTCCACCTTTGTGGCGAATCGATGGGAAGACTTTGTTGCAAAAGTACGAGCCTTTTCAGTCCAGTGGGAAAACATTGTACAGAAACATATCTACCGTAAGTCACGACGAGTGAAATCTTCTCTATTGGCAAAGAAAGAAAAAAAAACAAAACTCGACATACCACGATTCATGCATCGTGACAAATACTTTAAAACGTTGATAATTCTCCGGTACAGTATTCGGGCTGGGCACCCCAGAATCGGCACATATATCAACAGGTACCCGTGAAATTTTGGCAGCAAGGAAAACTCGAGACCGTAGTGGAATTCTTGCGCGACGAAATGATCATTGACGACAGGTGATCGCTTCCGTTTATTTTATTTTTTTTCACAACTCCGTAACGAACTGCCGAAAGATGTTTTAACTATGGAATTTTCGTATTTAGCGAGTGCATCGACAGGTCAATGAAGGAAACGGAAAAGTATCAGGACAACTTTGAAGTGTACATACAAACTCTCATATCTCAGGCGCTGGATTCGAATTTCCTTACGGAAATATTCCAGGAGCAAGGTCGGGAAAATGTCGATGTTACATCACAATTAGTTATCTATCCGAATCTTGATATTACCGTTCATCTAACTTAACATTATAAGTCTGACTTTCCGTCTGTTACTCAATCACGCCAAAACGGCTTGATCGGTTTCAATGAAATTTAACATGTAGATAGCTTATGGCCTGGGTTATGACATAGGGTACTTTTCATTCTAATATCTAATATTTTTCTAATTATAATGTTATATACTCAAATCTAATCTAATTATGAAATTCAAATTATTATATAATAAATGAAATTAAAAATGAAGATAGCATTGACACATAATACTTTTCATTCTAATTCTAATATCTAATATTTTTCTAATTATATTATATACTCAAATCTAATCTAATTATGAAATTCAAATTATTATATAATAAATGAAATTAAAAATGTAGATAACATTGGCACATATGATACTTTTCATTCTAATTATATCTAATATTTTTCTAATCTGTATGCCTGATGTTTGTTCCACTATCACACCTGAACGGTTGAACCGATTTTGATGAAATTTGGCACACATATAGACAGTTACTTCGAATAACACATGGGCTATGAAAAATACATCTAATATTTTTCTAATTCTAATATTTGAATAATCTAAATTGTAAATCTAATATTTGAATTATCAGTCTTATATAATTCTTATTATAGGATACAAACCAATCAAATCTAATAAAAATAGATGATAATATTAAATCTAATATAAATATATCTAATATTTTTCTAATTATATCATTCGTGGCAAATCTAATGTAATTATTAAATTCAAATTCTTATAGAATACAACGAATCAAATATAATTTAAATTTTATAGAATCTAACGTGTAATATTTTTCTAATTATAATATTTAAAAATCCTTAAATGTCATGAGATTTCATTTCTTGTCATAATTAGACATTCTGAAAGAAGATGGCCAGTTTTTACATGTGTTTAACAATTTTTTTTCTTCAGATGACTATTTCCTATCCAATGTTAAGACGGTGGACGAAATAACCGAGGAGAGAAAACGACGTTTGTTGTCGACGACGAAATGGCAGCAGCACACTATTACGGCTCTCTCGACGTGGCCCTGTCTCAATGTCTTGAAGGATCTCCAGGCGTCGGAAAGTAAGGGCAAACAGTGCGCCGGTTGCCAACAAAATAAAGTTCACACTAGAGTTTTACTCTATGGGCAACCATACAACGCAACAACCCTCGAAGGTGCGCCACCGGATCCCAGAGTGCGTCAGGAAAAGGTAAAAAAGAAAAATGTTATTTTCAATCGTTATTCATAATACGGCAAAGAAAAATACGCAATTTTACAAGTTCCTCTTTAGCTTTCGTCTTTTAAAAGAGTGCCGGTGTAATTGTTGTCATTGGAAGTACGCAATTACAATATAATTGATGTCTTTTTTTCTCGCCTTCTCCCAGGACTTTCTGTTGTGCAGAGTTTGCCAGGCCAAGGTAATGCTGTACAACAAAGTGGCCCATCAGAAGTACCTGATGTTCGTGGAATGCGCGAGGCGAGTTGCCGATAAAAGACTCGCCGATCCTCACAAAGATACGACGATAATACTCAACGAGTTGCTCGCCGATGAGGCTTGGCTGAATCAGGTAAACATAGCCCCGTCGTTAAGGCGGTCAACGACTTTAGGAGATCGAAAATTAGATGATTTTTTTGGATTTTTTTTTATTATGGAGAAAAAAAAAAGAAAATTTCCGCAACTCTGACAATAATTTATTCATATTTTCATACATCTCTTGTAATTTTTTCAAGTTATTTCATGCATTAATTAAGGTGTAATCCGCTGTGTCCCTTGGCGTGTCCTCGTCGTCGTTGTCGATTTGCGGGAATTGTGCAGCTCGCAAATCGCATCTAAAATAGTCCAACAATTTTTTAATAGATTCTTGAGATGGTTTTTAAGAACATGAACCTAAATTTTGAAGAAAAAAAATCGAGAATTGAATATTGAAACGTGTTTGAAAAAAAAACGATCGATTTTTAGCATTTCTTTTCCTGGCATTTTGCAATAATAAATATGCTTTAAACAATCTAATCTTTCCAACTTTAGGTTCATGTTTTCAATAAATTATGTAAACGTGTTCCAAATTTGAAGATTTTGAGTTTTGATTCCCGCGAATTGAAAAAAAAAATGGAAAAACGCGTCTAAGGCGGGCAACTAACACATAGGCCATGCAAAAAAACATCTAATATTTTTCTAATTCTAATATTCGACTCGATTCTAATTCAATTATGAAATTATCAGCCTTATATAATTCTTATTATAGGATACGAACAAATAAAATCTGATTAAAATAGATAATAATATAATATCAAATCTAATATAAATATATGTAATATTTTTCTAATTATAACGTTCGTGTCAAATCTAATGTAATTATCAAATTCGAATTCTTATAGAATACAACGAATCCAATTTAATTCAAATTGGACAAAATCTAACGTCTAATATTTTTCTAATTATATTTTAAAAAATCTAATGATATTACAATTCCTGCGTGTATCAACGCGAAACTTGAAACCATATGTTCCTCAGAAGGTGTAGAGGTGCCCTAAAAAAGGATATTACGAAAATCGATTGTCAAGGGAGTGAAATGGGGTGTAAAAGTTTGTATGGAAAACTTTTCTTGCGTGTATCAACTTGAAACTCGGTATAAATATTCTTCAACACAAAAAATAAAACGCATATTTTACGATTTAAAAAACGCCTAATGCGGAGTGCTACTTCTAATGGAATTTCTATGGGCCAAAATTTACGGGGGCGAAGCTAGTAATTAATAAACGGTGTAGACGCATCATTTGATTTTTGGGTGACATGATTGTCATAATGTATTGAGTCGTCTGACAATTTTTCATAAAACTCTTAACCTTTCTTCACACTATTACGTGCGAAAAACTATCGATCGAGCGATGAGTTTCTGCATCTCTCTATGTTAAAAAGTATTTTTTCAATTGTACATTTAATGAAAACGGAGTGGAGAATAGATTCCAAAATTTGGAGGACGCATTCACTATATGACAAATAATCTACTTCATAAATTTAAATCAAATGGTAACATTTCGTCACTTGTCCCGAAACTCAGTAAAAAAAAACGTTACAATTAATCGTTATACCCGACGATGAACTGGAATGAAAAATTTCACACGAATTCTGTAGATTTGTACATTTTTACATGTTCCCTGAATGTTACGGTCACGACACGCTAAGCGCAGTTTATAGGCATCTAGAATTATTTGGTATATAAATTATTAGAAATGTGGTCAGCGTGTCAAAGTGCTGTACAAATAAAACGATTTTTTTAATCGTAATTTCTTCGTTAAGTTTGTTAACTCGCTTTGAAATGTTACCAGTACAGTGTATTTTTTTACTCAATCGTAGACGAAAATCAATTAATTGTTAAATATTCGATTTCGTAAAAAGAAAATCTTATCCACCAGCCAAACACACGCAATTGTTCACAAACATAATCATTTTCTGCGAAATTTCCGTAATTTACAGCTCTTTAAAGAAGTTCGCGGCATCTGGGCGGAGATAGACAGCATAGAGCAACAAACGAAAACGAAGCTCAATACATTTTCCACTTCGAGCGCACCGAGAAAAACCGATCAAACGAGCTCAACGCAGGCTTCTTCGGTCGATACGCCGACAACAAATGACGTGCAACAAACGACCATTGATTCCAACGTGCCTATAACGACAGCTACGGACGTAAGCCAGACGGAAGCCGGAACGATACTTCAATCGAACGAAATGTCAATTGCGCGATCTTAGTTGTGAAAAAAAAAAAAAAAAAAAAAAACGCGACGTGACTTCCCCACATCCCGTAGAGCTATCTTCCTTCGTCGGAAGGATTTTTTCACAAGCTCGAGAATGTGATTCGAGATAAGTGGCAAACGGACAAAAGACGAGACAAAAAAGAAAAACGATCACCGAAGCTAACATTACTATAATTGATAATGAATTTTCGAAAAGTGATTCGCATTCTTCCTTCCTTGACGAGTTCACTCGAACGCTGCGTACGCTCGATGAGCGATTGAAAGAAGAAGAAGAAGAAAAAAAAAAGTGTACCGATCGTCGACGAGGATTTTCCGAACGATCTTGTGATAAAGTTTGATCGCGAATGAAAAAAACTCTTCGTAGGAGACGACAACGTGATCTTGACGAAAAAGAAAAAAAGACTAACGCAGTGATCGACTGTATGAGTGAACACATTAGGAGTGAAGACCGAAAAAAAAAAAACCCCCCCAAAATCGTAAAGACTCGCAAATGTGTAACGTACATAACCGTAAATGACTTTTGCCAGTCGCTTGGACAAAGTGACTTCACGTTTTTTTTTTTTTTTGCCATTCACGGTATAATTGTAAGAACAAAAAAATGTACGAAGTGTGTCTTTAACGCGATACGATAGGGAAGAGGGAGAACGTTTCTCCCGAAGAACAATTGCAATTTTATTGCGAGATCCTAATGTTTTTTTTTGTTTGTTTTTTTTTCCTTTACTTTCCTGCATTACGGCCCGTACGGTCGTATAACGCATGAAAATCAAGCATAATTTACATGTCGCGAACGAAACGCATTACTGTCATAAGAATTTGTATAAAATATCTTAAACGTACACAAACGTGTGTAATCGAACATTATTCGACGCTAAGATTTATTCTTTTTAAACAAAAAAAAAAAATTGTCAACGATTGGAAACGAGAACAAGGCTCGATTCTTCGAAAGGAAATTATGAAAAAAATTCAGCTCGACTAGTTCCGTTCTCATATTTATTGGTTAATCGTGAACAATATTCTTTTTTTTTTTTTTTTTTTCTTAATGAGATGTGTACATAAATCATCGAGAGCGAGTAACGTTGTCGAGGACTATCTTGTGTAATTTAGATCTTTTTTTCTTTCTCTATTTCTCCCGTTCGTCAAATCTTCCAACACAAGGATGAACGTTTTAATTTCTCACTTTTTTTTTTTCTTCTTTTTCTTCTCTCCTTTCAAGCGATCGAGACAAAGACACAATTGCGTCAATGCTGAACTAGCTTTTAACGATACTTTTCAATAGGAGGTAGATAATATAACGAAAAACTACGAACGATGCTCGCTACCAGTTGTACAGATATCGGGAACGAAAAAAAAAAGGAAAAAAAAAAGAAAAACAAGGAAAAAGCCCCAGGATATATTTTGCGAGTGGCGCAACTTTTTATTATTATCGTCACTTTTTTTTTTCCACGATTATTATTATTGATATAATTATTATTATTGTATTATTAATATTATTGTTTCGAGCCTTGAGCTATTTAAGTTTTTAACCTGTTTACAGATTTTTCTTTCTTTTTCCTTTCGGAAGGCAAATTAAAGCTTGTCGGAACGAACCGTCGCGCATCGACGGCTGTCTCGAGGCAAAGTTTACAGTGAATTCGGTGATACGAGAGAGAGCGAGAGCGAGAGCGAGAGAAAGAGAGAGAGAGAGAGAGAGCGTGCGCGAATGTATTTTTTGAAGACGATGTATGAAATTATATTTGTAAATTGTAAAGAATATATATTTAGGGTTGGAGAATGCGAGACAAAGATTTTTAATGATTATGAATATTTGGATCTTTTGTGAAATTGATACGGTGCGAGGATCGAAATTATATTAAGACAACGATAAGTACGAACAATGGAAATATAAGAAAATAGATGTTGGCACACCGCTTCGAAAGACACTCGAAAAGAAATGCAGGCATTTGGATAATTGAAACATCGTGAGAGAATAAAGGAAAACCGCAAGCAAATGTTAAAGACGATCTTATCTTTTTTTTTTCTTTTTGTCCGCTGTTTTCTGTGCCATGTAAATAAAAGTATCGGTTCTTTTCTGTTCTGCCGCATGCAGGATTTTGCTGTGTAGAAAACAAAAAAGTAGAGGGATTTAGATCTATTGGCGTACGAAGGAGCCGCGGGCCAAATTGGAAAGAAAAAGGGTTTTTCTTTTATTTGTAAATGTAACGAGAAGTAACCCTGCCGTCGAACAATCGGGTCTCGAAACGTAAAAACCTTTCTTCCATAGCTATAGAAATTATCATTGTTACGATACGAATGTTATTTTTTGTTTGCGATTCTCATGATTTTATGTCGAGCAAGAGGCACCTTCCTGTCGAGGATTACTAGCACACGCGGAAGAGTGCGAAGTAAAGTTCAGGAGATACATATATATATATATATATATATATATATATATATGTATGTATAGTATATAAATATATTAAAAAAAACCATCGGTCCGATAATTCATGTTTTTATCGATCATTTTTCAATAAAATCTGAACAATCGAGCATTTTCAATGTTTGACTTGAAATTCAATGTGTCTGGTATCCATTGACAATTACAAAAAGATCCTAACTGGTGCAATTTAGTTCGTTAATCTTTCATAAAAAAACAAAAACGAAATATAGAAAGTAATATAGCTTAATTTACACTGAGCAAAGGAACAACGAAATATAAAGTGAGGCAAAGAAAATGCTTTTGTATTAAGAGCACGTACTTGGTCAACATAACCTCACAAACTTTCCAACCGACGTTTCTCATAGACGGTTGACTTTCTTTTTTTAGGAACAAAAATGATCAGGTTCTAGAATTTTCTGACGCAGTTTCTTTTTTTTTATCCGATATTTCGCTCGTCTCAAATATTATTAATCTCCGAGAAATTTCTGTCCGCAAATTTCAGCAATCTCTCTCGCCATCATACGTCACGTGATACACTTCTACTTCAGCTGGTTCTCAATAGGGCGGTGGAGGGGGGGGGGGTTTCCTCATTTTTCGACAATAGTAACGTGTCAATTTTAACTACTCTCTCGATAATTCGATTCTCTTCGCTGTTTGTTCCGTAACTTGGTTTTTTTTTTATCGCAAGCTTTCCTTCACTTTAACGGCACTTCAATAATTCGCGTTCGATTCAAAAATTTTGTATATACAAAAATTAATAAATTCTTTTTTTTTTCTCGAGTGCCGAGCATTGTTTTTCTTCATTTCATTTTTCGACTCAGTCACCAGGCGTCGCATTCGTCATTTTTTTCAACATTATATTGTTTACACGACAAGTCGGCGCACGAGAGATTCGCTTCTACGTTTGACAAGAGAATTCAACAATTTTTTTTAAAAACCATGTCATATCGCGCCAAGCATCGAAATAAAATATATTCGTACATTCTGATTTCTTGAAAAAAAAAAAAAAAAAAAAAAAATCCGCAATATACCTCGACACGTCGAACGTTCCAGAAATATTGGCACGCACGAAAGCAAGGGGTACGAAAATCGGTGCGTACGTCACTGAACCAAAATCGGCCAAAGGGCGCATGCCCGTGCGACGAGTTCGTTTTTTCTCTCTCTCTCTTTTTTTTTTTTTTTCCTCGTACGAAACCACCCTCCTGCCTCGTCGCCCGTTGCCCATATTCTCCAGTTCGCGTTTGTTGCCCGTGAAGGATGCCTTCTGCCAACCCCAAACAGGCCACGGAGGCCGAAGATCCGATACGCCAAGCGATCAAAGTGATCGAACACAAGATAAGGAATTTGGAGAAACGCAAGGTGAGAAGTTAAAAAAGAAAAAAATAAAACGGATAATCGTAATGTTAATGAACAACAACAAAAAAATCATTTCAAGTTCTGTGTGTTCGCCGCGTTGTTCCCGCAACTGTCAGTCGCCGCATCGACGGTGGACGGCCATGTTTTTTTTTTTTTTTTTTTCTCCACCACAATCGTGTCGGCGGTGTGCGCCATGTGCTCTTCACGCTTAAACGGCCAAACTTTATTGGCATCCAAAAATTTCGCTCGCTAACTAGAGGCGAGACAATTTTTTGTCTCACCGTTTTTTTTTTTTTTTTTTTTTCGCGGAACAATCGAATCCCGCGTCAAACCACCGAAGCGACGATGCCTCTCGCTTACGATCGCCACCACTTTCGTCCTCGTAACGTTTTTTTTTTCCGCTCTTTTTCTTTTTCTTTTTTTTTTTGCCGAGCGTTTTTATTTTTGGAGAAGTGGAACGCGTCCGATACAACGATGAAGCGCGAATTCGTGTCATGGCGGTCCCTGCTCTCTCTCTCTCTCTCTCTCTCTCTCTCTCTCTCTCTCTCTCTCTCTCTCTCTCTCTCTCTCTCGAGAGAGAGAGAGAGAGAGAGAGAGAGAGATTCTTTTCGTCTCTTCGAAATCCTTTTACCAATTTCACCGGCATTAGTCGAATCAACGAAATTTAGCCGGTAGACACGCTCCGTATTTGGCGAATTTTTTTTTCACACCGCAACGTAGTTGTACGTTTCATTCTGGCAACGTATTTATGAGACGTAGAAAGTTTCGTCAGATTCACGCTGGATTGACGAATGATCCGTATTCGCATTGCCGCATATGTTTTTTTTCACCTGTAAATTCGATGTATCGTTTTTAGCCGTCTTTTTTTTTATCTCACGTCTCAGGGAACGCGTTTGTAGACGAAACGCCGACGTGACGATAGTTGCGCGCTACAAGCAACTTTTTTTTTCCCCTCTCTCTAAAGCATTGATACTATTGCAGAATCTTTATCATTTTCAATCGTAAATCTCTGTTCGAAATACTCATTGCTCTTTCTCTGTTTTTTTTTTTTTCAAATACGGAGAGTAAGATACTCTTGTTTTACGCTTCGTGCGAGAGAACAAAGAGTTTTATCGCGCGAAGCACGATGAAACGGATATGCATATATCGCTTCACACGTATACACACATGTACACACACCTCTTTCGGGCAGAGAAAAATGACGCGTGAATTTCACTAAAAACTACTTCGACAACATTTCGCTTATAGTTTCGTGTCGAGTGCAACAATACGAGAAAGCTCGTGTTTCTTCGCACGCACCAGTAACTTTTCTCTTCCAGCATTTTTTTTTTTCTTGTACGATTGGAATTACAAATGGCAGTTCAAACATCTGAAATGTTGGCTAATTTATGCTGATAAAAACCGGTTAGCCTGAGAGATATAAAAGTAAATCGTGAAGATTATCGTACGATCGTAAGATAACGAGAACTTAAGGGCATGCACCCGATCGACATAACCTCACAACTTTTCGAATAACGTTTTCTCACAGACGGTTAAGTTTTTCGTAGAAAACAAAAAAAGAACGAATCAGGCGCTGTGAAAGTCATTGACGCTGAGCTTGTCGATTTTCTTTCGAGTTGAATATTAGTCGTCTGCGAGTAAACTCTGTACGAAAGTTTCGCTTATTGCGCTCTTGCCGTGGCGTCCACAAAATACTTTTATTTACGGAAATAACGCTTCGATAATTGCTTCGAAGAATTGCTAAGAACTTTTGGTTCGACTAACGCAAGCTCGACAATAATGGAAATCTAAAAATCCTATTCCGCAATTGTCAAAGGCGCTAATTGAACGATAGACCTGATGAAAAAAAAGGATTCTATTTGCAGATAGATTTATTCCTCATGTCTTGCTCTCGCTATGGCATTTCCAGTTTATATTTCGTAGTCGTTACATTTTTTTTACATTATGTACCTATATTACATTTTGCTTAAGAACTGTATCACGTTGCTTTCTACGAGTATTCTTCCGTCCTTCGTCTGCCTACAACTACTAGTTTAGATACGAAATAAACTAGATCCCGTAGTTTTCAGTATGCTGCGTCGAGTCTCCCGAATGCCATTGTATATTCACCCAGTTCTTTGATTATTTTTTCCTTGAGCGTTTTTATCCACTAGCCTTTTAGGTTTTCTCCCACCCTTGCTCCTCTCCAGTTGTCAACACTTTCTACCCACTTATCGCTGATTCTTTCCCCTTGCTTCTCCACACTTCCATATATGTTCCAGGTTCTTCTCTTCCTTTTCACGTACTCTGCAAGTCCAGTTGCTGCAACCTTTCTTCCCTGCCTTCCCTACGTTTCCACACCTTGGTCTTGCCCACTCTTCCTTTATGCCGTCCCTAATGTCTTTGTCCACCCAGAAAACCTTCCTTTCCAATTTTTCTTTTATATCCTTATATTTGCAGAATGTGGATTTGTCTATTCCTCCCCAGTCCCTCTTCATGTCCTGGTCCCTCTTTTTTTTCCATTCCTTCTTTTAATATGTCTCTAATCGCCCCTTAATTCTCATTATTACTTATTAGCTCCAGTATCCTTTCTCCTACTTCCTCCATCGCTGTCTTTATTTCATTTACCCATTTTGATTCGTTCCTGCTCTTAGGATTCTATTTGTATATTTCTGGATAAAAGTTCAAGGATTTGCAAACATCAAAGTTTGAGGACCCGGAGACCAGGAGAGTCGGGAGATCCCTCAAAAAAAAAAGTATCCTCGTGGTGGTCAGGATAACTCATGATAGCTTTATCTGAAATTAAAAAACCAAATTTTTTCTCTTAGATAAGTATAGCTCGTGATTGAACGAAGGATTTAAAAAAAAATTGAAAGCTCTCTCACTCTCCTAGACTTTTACTCCGATTGACTTAAAACTTTGGGAGAATATTCTAGACATATTGTACTATTAGACAATTAAAAAAAATGGATTTTTTTGAAATTTTCAAACCCACGTAACCCCTTAATATCGCCACTTTTTACATAATATTATAATCTTCGAATAACAATTCGTCCATTCGACAGACCAAACTAGAGACATACAAGGGAATCCAGGAAAGCGGCAAGGAATTAAATCAGGATCAGAAAACAGCCGTCGCCAAGTACGACGAAGTGCTGCAAACTTTGGATATAACGCGCGAGCTTTGTAAGGGAGTCGTTACTATCGCCAATGATTCGGCCAAACAGCAGAAGAAGTTGGCGAGAAAGGAGGCGCTCGAAAGAACACAGCAGGACATCGCCAAGGTACGTGTAGACGTTGCGAAAATTTTTTTTTTCCTTCGACCCAAGGTTTGAGGAGTATCCCAATAATAATGTACTTTTATATGAAACTTTCATTCGCAAGAAGTTGGCAGCCTAACGAAAACTCGTATTTTTATTCCCAATCTTGCGGCTAAAGAACGATATCGAAACTCCTTGAAATATCAATACTTGGGATAATTTGTTTTTATGAGATTCGCAACTCGTTCGACTCTGATTCGAAGCGTTAATTTTTATCAGGTACGCGAAGTTCTGCTCATTCAAGATATCCTGATAAACATGGGCTCCGAAACGGCACGCGACGATTTTGTTCATGGTACGAACGGCGCTACAAAGTTGACCGATGAAGAAATGAAGGTCCTCGACGACTTGTTCAACGAATTGACGGTGAAGCGACAAACGGAGACTGGCGAACCGCCTTTCGCGCAGGCTATTCAAAAGACCGCTGAACACTTCGTTTCTATTCTGGACGGCAAGCAGAGGGAATTCATTGGCACTACGTATTTGAAAATCAAGGAACTTATGGCCACCATAAATTCATCCGGTTATTTCGATCAAGTTCACGAGGTCGAGGCTCCTCCTCAAGAGGTAAATTGTCCTTCGGTACCTCCAAAGAGGTACTTTCAGTCCAAATAGAATGGATAGTACAGTAGAATATCGATTATCCGAACCTCAAAGTTCGTAAAAATACGATATTTATTATAAATATCGAAAATATCCGATATTATGATATGTATCCGATTTTTTTTTTGCTGTATGTGAAATTAAACCCCAATTTTAATTATTTTAATATTGATTTACTCATTTTTTAACGATAATCAGTCTAACGCATTTAAAAAATCGTCTTTTCAGTTAAAAAATAATTAGGTACGTTTCTCTTTTTACATAATAAATCAACAGTTAAAATTAATGTTTCTATTAAACTTCTCACATTTATAAGCTCTAATATCTTTAATTTTGATAATTGAAAATTTCTTTCAAAAAAATGAACCGCAACAACGAATCACAAATGTCGAACTACGAATCTGATACTGATTGTTTAGTCAGATGAATTGTATACAATGTAACGTTTAAAATCGTTACGCGCACGCACACATCAGAGCCTAGCCAACCAAGTCTCAATTTAACATCATATTATCATAATTCATAGCGCAACCAACATCTTTACTTGTCTAAAACCGTGGTTATTCCACAAATGAGAACATTGAGAACAATGGAAGAAAAGCAACTGGTCGAAAGACAATCGTATTCCTTGAAATTTTGGCACTTACAAAAAATATTGGGAGCCATTTTGAGCCTACTGATAAAAAGAGCATTATTGATGTATTTTAGGATAAATATCAATAATATATATCCAACATAAATATCAATGGATATATATCGGATGTATATCATGCGAACCCTGTTTAGTATAGATCTTGTATTCATTTCAATTTCTGTTGTATATTATCCCTACAGAAAAAAAATTGCGTTTAGGATAATCGAAATCCCAATTGTCCCGAAATCGACAATCAAAGTCCCAACTGATCCCTATAATCGAGGTACATTTTTGTACTGTGCATTTTTTGGATCGAAATAATCATGGAAGATTGGTCAGTCAAGCTCGAGTATGAAGTATTCATCAATTTGCACTAAAAATAAATATACTCGCGCAACATTAACCCTGATTTTTCTTATCTCCGTGTATAAGGGTTTGAGTCTAAAACATCCGTTTGTTTTTTTATTTTTTTATTTTTTCAAACAGACCGAAGAAGCCCCGCTGGAAGCCCGAGTTTCGAGCGTTCAGGCACCGGAACAACCAACGGAAGATTACAGTGCTGGCGAGGTACACATTCCAGCGACGGAGTCAATTTTGCAGACACCAAGTTTTCCAGTTCAAGTGTCGCAGGTTCCGGTTGTTTCGGGACCGGCTCCGGTCACAGGCCCGTTACCCGTTGTTGCTCAGCCCATTCCGCCGCATCCGGCTTCGAATCTCGAAAACGCGTATTACGTTAACGCAGCTGGTTACGCTCCGTCGTCGACGCAGCAGCCGCAACAGACTCAACAAGGACCGAGCCCGCCGCAGCAGCAACAGCAGCAGCAACAACAACAACAACAACAACAACAACAACAACAACAACCACCTCCACCACCACCGCAACAGCCACAACAACAGCCACAACAGCAGCAATCACAACAGCAACAACAAGCGCCGCGTATCAATGACGTTATCGGCAATCCCGATTTCTTTTTCCTCCAAGAATCTGAGCTTGATTCGCCCGACGTAACGGGCCAGAGCGCACCGATAGTATCACACATTCCTCCCGCGGTAAATGCACCGATACCCTCGCAAACTTTCACGAATCAGAACTTCGCCGCACCACCGGTACAGGTTATATATCCTCATCCACCGCCGCCTCAGGATATGACGCACATTCCTGGATTCGCGAATCCAAATCCACCACCACCGATACCAATGCCACCGTCTCATCAGCAGCAAAACTTGCCGTACAGTCCGCAGCATCCCGCTGGCTTTCAACAGCAACCACCGAACTCTCAACCGTTGCAACAGCCTTACGATCCAAGCGCCCATCAGCAAGAATCGCAACTCTCGATGGAGGTGAGTGATTTTTGTAATTCATACGTATAAAAACATTTTCGTGACGGACTGACTGACTGACATAGATAGCGTACAGCCTGAACTGCAGAAGATAGAAACATGAAATTTGGAAGATGTAGAGGTGCACTGAGAAAGGATTGTTTTTTATCGACTCTCAAGGAGGTACGACTACTCCCTCAGGGTCAACAAAGAGACTAAATTTATGTTAACCCCACGGGTCTTCTGATTTCCTCTCTAGTCTAGTTCATTATAACACAAATTTGTGTTTGTGTTGAGAAAAAAGCTGAGGCTTGACGCAAATTGACTAAAATGTGGTGAATCTATTTTCGACATTAAAACTCAAAGCCCTAAATCTTCAAAATTGAAAACGTTAAGAAATTTTATGAGCTTTATCTCCGGCCGTCAATGATCCCAGATGATTGAAAATCGAGTGTCAGTCGTATGCTCATTGGGCCGAATTCATAAAAATTGGATTTTACCTGACAGGATAAGATCGAGCAAGGACCGGAAGGCGCTGGAAACGGGGATCCGGAATCAGTAAACGTGGAATGGTCGCAAATGGGCGAGCAACCACTCGACGAATGGGGCAAATCGGAGGTCCAAGATCCGGGTCAAATGTCCCAGCAACAATCACAGCAATCTCAGCAGGCCTGGGGAGAGCAACGTGGTGGTTATAGGGGCCGTGGTGGTAGACGAGGAAATACCAATGGCTACAATGGTCGTGGGAGGGGAGGCGGTTATCAGCAGAACGGTCGTAGCGGCGGTGGCGGCGGCGGCGGTGGTGGTGGTCAAGGTAATTAAGGAATTTTCACATCAAAATCGAAATGCTCTTGTAGACGCATAAATGTATGTAATATTTTTCCAGATTTTCCCAAAATATATTTCCGGTAATTATGCATGAGTGGGGCACCAGCCTCAGTTTCAATGTCAACATTTTTTTTACCATAAAAAGTGCTTTAATTGGTCACCACTAATGATATTCCGGCGGGGGAGGCTGACATTTTTCATTAATTCCATGAGTTATGGGGTTTGATGCAATAATGAAAGAAAATTGCAGTGGTCACTTCCATCACTCTTCCCGCTCCAGTTTAAAATTCATAAAAATACACGATTTCCAAGATTTAACTGAAAATCGATCAAAATTCGTTTACATTCTTTTCTAGCTATTGTTATGAATAAAAGTGCGTGTGCGTGCGTTTTGTCATTTACGAATGCGAATTTTTTCTACGGTTTAAGTAACTTCAAAACCCCATAACTTATGGAATAAATAGAAAATGTCAGCCTCCCCCAACGTAATATCACTATAATGGAATCAACAACTTCATGGCGAAAAAAAAAAATCTTCCCACCGAAATTGGTGTGGGGCCCCACTTATGCATAATTACCATATTTCTTTACAGCAGACTTGAAATTATGCTTGTCTCACATTTTTTTACTACACATGGAATTGTACAGTTTGGTGACTTTTCGTTGATTTCGTATACTTTTTATTGGCATACAGCACACATCTGTTTCAAAGAGCAAATCATAAATATGAAAATTTATAAAATTAGTCGCACTAAAGAATTACAAAGTATACTTTTATACCAGCAAGTCAAAAGTCATGAAAAAAAAAATTCCTGTTTCTCGCCTTAAAAAGCCTTAAATGTCATGAAATTTCAGTTCTCGTAAAAATTAGAGCACCCTGTAATATGATATTGGCTGCCGTCTGAACGGGAAAAAAAAAAAAAACTCGTTGTTTCAGGAACGTATTATCGCAACGACAACACCAATTATCAGAACGGTTATCAGCAGCGGAATTACAACAACGAGGGTAACGCCGGTTACAACGGTGGTTTCATCAAGCAGGGTCGCGGGGGTGGTAGCGGCGGACCACGCGGTGGTCCGAGGGGCGAACGTGGTGGAATGGACCGAGGAAGTCGGGGTGGACAATTTCGCGGTGGTCAGCGAGGCGGAGGTAACCGTGCCGGCGGTGGTGGCGGTTACGTACCACGCAAGACCCAGGCCCAACAATAATGTCACCAAGACAACAAGGAATGACGAGCGAGAAAAAAAAGAAGAAAAAAAAAAACCACAGGGAAACGGTAACGAGAGAACAAAAGGGAGCTGAATTCGAGTCGAGTGATTGAAAAAAAAAAAAAAAAGATAACGTGTCGCTCCTCACCGACTCGAATACTTTACTCTCGGAGTGAGGTGAATTCCTCGAAACGACATTAACCATTCGCTAATAAAGCGCGATTCGAGGGTCCATTAAAAGTTGTACTTGCCTCGTTTGGTAGCTTGCAAGCATCCAATTAACTATTAGAACTTTAACTTTTTTTTTTTTGTTTTGCGTTTTTTTCCCTCCCCCTGACTTATTACCGCGGTAGACAAGGTACATTTTTTATTTTTCTTCAATTTTCTAATGCATGAGAACGCGCAACTTGTTCCTCGTTTTGTTGCTTCGCGTGGTAAAACTTGCGCCTATGACTCTCGTCGAGATGTCTGTGTGTGTGTGTGTGTGTGTGTCGTTTCGGGAAATTCATCTTCGCCGGTGTTTTCGCGCTTGCGAGACGGTGTGACACGATTACGGCAACGGGCGCGACGATTTCAAACGCACGCAAAAAGCCCTTTTTGCGTACAAATGAAAAAAAACTGTTCTTAGTCCCTCGACGAGTGACGAGAAATACGATAAAGTTACGTGAAACAAGTTTATAATATGAATTAAAAAAAAAAAAAAAACGGGAAAAAGAATAAAAACAAAAGACAGAAAGTTATAGGACAAACAAAGCGAAAAAGAAAGGAAGAGGGTAAAACATCGTTGGGTGCAAAAGTGATTGGCAGATTTCAGTGAATGTCAAGCCGGAACCCCCCAAACTACGCAAGTATTATTGTGTTGCGACAGAAGGCAGTTTTCACAGGGCAACAACAGCTGATCGACAAAGATTAGAAAAATAATTTTATTATAAAAAAAAACGAAAAAAAATATGAAAAATCGTAAAAAAAAAAATACAAAAAAATATATGAGAACTTGTACACGTCACGCAACTTCGATGAAGTTAAAAAAAAAAAACGGGCATTTCACAACGCCGGCGTAGCCACATTGGAGGGGGAGGGGGAGGACGCAGTTACGTAACGTATTGAAGTGTACGTCGGTTACAAACGAATAAAATGGAAAGCAAAAAACCAACTCGAGTAATCGAAGTGATCATCCCGCAGCGCGTGCGATCAACAATGAAAATAAAAAAAAAAAGAAGAAGAAAAAGAAAAATTCCTGCGATTGAATCGATTATCCCGCTGAGTCGTGTCAATCGTTTCATTTTTTTTTTTTTTTTTCGGTCAATTGACGTTCCACGTGAATTTTCAATATAGTCACGAATTTTTATTTTCAAACGTCGTGACAATTTTTCTTTTCCTTTTTACTTGTAAAATATGTACAACACGATTTCTTTTTTTTTTTTTTTGTCGTTGCACCGTTCAATTTGAAAAGAGTGTAGACACGCGACGATTCAGAGTCGCGACTAGCGTTACTCAATCGTGAACCAAAACGAATACATACGTTTTTTTTTTCTTTTTTTTATTTACCGGAAATCTTGGGCAAGATTTTTATTTTTAGCACCTAAGCGATTCTAGTAAGTCTTTTGTTCTCTGTAACGAAGGAAATGTTGATAAACGCGAGTATTTGCGACGAAGAGAACGAGACGATGAGTATTCGATTGTATTTCGTTTGTACATTTATATTATTGTTTATCTTTTCACCTCTCGAAAAGTTACGCTCGGTTTAATCCCAATGATTACTTATGTATCTTCCAAATAAATATCTTATTGAAGCTTGGCTGTTTATGGCACTGCGGTCGATCTCGGTGAACAGAAAAAATTAGTTGTGCTTACTGTGTTCTCATGACAAAAAAAAAAGAAACAAAAAAAGGAAGATCATTCGAATAAAACGATTATCAATAAAGATATGACAAATTTTTATACTTTTCTTAACATTTACGAGAAAAAAAAAGAACTTGTAAATTGACAACAATTAGTAGTTGGTGCGTTATTTATCGTATAAGTTTTGAATGAAAAAAGACCCCTCAGACTTGACGCAAATTGTTTTAAATTGGTTGTGGTTTTAAAAGTGCAGCGATTCGCGCTATCGTAATACACGTTCGTCTTGGGCGTTTGCACGCTTTTAGCATTCATGAGCTCCTCGTGGCGTTCGACTTGACGCTGTGCGCCTTTTCAGAAGCATTTATGACGTCATTACCACTGCCTTATTATTGTTAATTATTTACATGCTCGGTAATTATGGATTGGGAATTTATCGCGAGTTCGTTTGGGGTTTGTTTACCACTCCGATTACTTTTCCATTAGGATCCAAATATTCGCGTTGCCGAAGAATTTCGTTGTTACGAAAATGTTTTTTCGCAAAACTGCTGTTCCATCTTTCACGGAGCCGTTCTCTCGCCTCACAGCACTTTTCCAGTTTTTCACTGTTTACATTCTTCGGAATAGTAAAAAAAAATGTGCACTTTTTCCGAGTTTGACGTGTATCCTGAGCCCGCGGGTACGATGCACTTCACAGTTCACAGTTCTCTGGTTCTACGTAATAATTGAAAGTTTAAAAAACGAGATCACTCTCGAGCCACTAACTTGAAATTTTTTTATTTATAGATACACCAAATAAAAAATACGCTCACAAAAATATCGTAATCGTGTTTTCGAGTTTTGAGCGCGCATGCGTGAAGCAAGTCGTTCGGACGACTACTAGCGCTACGAAGACGACCTATAGTCGAATTAAAAAACCCGGACAAAAGGCGAAACATTTGTCGCAAATAGGAATAGAGTAGTCCAAGGAATAGAGCCCAAGCGAACGCGCTAGTATATAGTGAAGATTTAGCGCGTTTACGGTTGTGCAGTGTCTCTACCTTACCAACAGACAACATTGTTGATGAAAAATTCCAATACTTGAATGTTTGTCCTCGCGTGGCGTTGTGCCGTATTCGTGCCATGCGTGTTTGTTAGAACATAACCTAAAAATGAAGTGATCAAATCCGGTTTACCGGCTATTTACTCGTAATATTTTTCTGTCAATTGAATAAATCGATCGATCGTTTGTCGTAAGTAATCTGATGCTTTACTCATCGAAACTAAGAAATTGGTTTTAACGATATCTGTGATTTTCGCTAAATCATAGCGATTCACGTTTTTATCGACTATATTCTTTATTTATTTTATAAATAAGCTTTCTTCTATTCACGGCTGTTTTCAGTTTCCGTTTCGAGAATTCCGTCAATTACTTTTGACACGTGGCGAAGAACGTTACGAGAGAATATCACTCGAATGAAAACTAAGCGAGAATGAAGAATTCCCGAGAAGTCGTAGTGACGAGCGACAGTTCCGGTGAAACGTGTAGCGCGTCTGTTTGGGATCCGTCGACGGGTTCGTTGCTTTCAACTTACAGGAACGCCACCGCTCTGGGCCACGGTACGCTGAGAATCGTCGGTGAGAGTTACATCGTGGCGGCGGACGTGACCAAGCCGCGATTGCACTTGTGGCCTCTGAACAGCCAAACCCCCGTGCCGAACGTTCGTCTGACGACTTCGGGAAAAGCGAGCGCTCTTGCCTGTACGCCGGACGGTTCTTACGCGGCTGTCGCGATAGGAGAAAAGATCTTCGTATGGCAGCTAACGAGCGGTAGATTGCTCGGCACGACCGCGAGGCATTACCAGACTGTAAGTTGCTTGAGTTTCGGCCAAGACGGCGAGAGCTTCGCCAGCGGCGGCGAGGACGGCTTGGTGTTCGTTTGGTCGTTAACGCGAGTTGCGACGAATCACGAGCAATCGGCGCCGATTCACGGCTTCTCCGATCACTCGCTACCGGTGAAGGATCTTCATTACGGAAACTTCGGCGGCGACGCGAGACTCGTCTCCGTGTCGTTGGATCGTACGGCGCGCATTTACAACACCAAAGCCGGCGCTTTGTTGCTCACGCTTATCTTCGACGTTCCGCTCACCGCTGTGTGCACGGACATACGCGAAAACGATCTTTACGTTGGTTCTTCCAACGGTCTGATAATGCGTATGGATCTGCGCGAACCGCCGCGCGGCAGCGAATATCACGTTCCGGCTAGCTCGACTACCGACAAAAGTGGTAATGCGGTGTTTCGCGGTCACACCGGAAGTATCACAGCTCTCTCGGTCTCCACGGACTGTAGAACTCTTCTATCCGGTTCGACCGACGGTTCGGTACACTTATGGGACATAGCGAGCAGACAAATTGTCCGTACGATAGCCCACAAAGGAGCGATAACTAACGCCGCGTTTGTGCCTGCTTATGAAAACTTTCGCGCCGCTACGCTTCGACCGAAAATTCAAATACGCCCGCTTCGAAGGGTCACCGACCAGAGCGGCAAGGAAGACGTCGTCGAGATAATACGCTCGCGAGACGACAACGATCTCTTAAACATCGAGACTTATTTGGACGAGTATCAGGAGACACGAACAGACGGAAGTGATGAAAGTCGAGGACTCGCCGAGGCTAGAAACGAGATTGAGGCACTCAGAGCTAAGAACTTGGAAATGTACAAATACGCGGTCAAAGTTTTGACCGCGAAAGCCGCGACGAAAAAGACTAAATGATTTTCAGCTTTTGTGTCTATTCGCTGTTCTGTTGCTGTGTACGAGTGTTCGATTTTCGAGAGCCTTTGTAATTAATAAATACTATTTCCGTATGTCGTTGATGTTTGACGAATCAACGTTCTTGCTTCGTCAAGATCTCGATCATTATTCTTTGCTTGGAAACATTCGTCGAGTTTGATTCGAGCACGTAGTTTGGAAAAAAAACAACTTAAGGAAATCTCTGTTGATATTGCCTTATTTCTACCTGGATCAATTCGCCAGCGATAACTCGAGACAGCGATATTCTGAAACTCGGTTGTGGCCGTTTTCGTTATCGTTGGCTAACGACAGCCAATAAGAGGCTCCCTTCTGATCGTGCATGCGATTGGCTGTCGCTAGCCAACGACAAGGAAAACTATCGCTACCGAGTTACAGAATCTCGCTACCAGAGCTAGGTTATGCTCGCCAAACGAATCAGCCGTTACGCCCGACGTTGACAAGTATATGGGTACTATTTCGTCATGATAATACTCAACCGGAAGTTGAAACCATTTTATAATGTAGTGCTTGAACTACACGTTGATGTTCGAATTTTGGATTTTTTACAATATCATGTCTAATTTATCAAATTTCAGTTTTCCAACGACCTTAGTTGGATACGTGAGCAGCAAAAAACCGTGATCACCGCACTTCCGGTCGACCGTCTCCATAAGACGACGTGCTTCACTAGCTCAAAGTGCTCGACTTTGCAATTTTATTACGAAAAAAATGGACGGTCAATATAGCTCAAATTTTTCCAGAGGGTGCATAACGTATTCGTCAATATCATATAAAAATTTCAGGCCCGAAAGTTGGATTCATCGTAACGCTCCAACCTCCTTAAATAAAGCAATGTCTAGCGACGCTAGCGCCACGGCTGGAGCAGACTAGAACTAGATTACAGTAGTGTCTGCATATCCGTACACGCATAGTATCACGGATTACAGCCTAGGATAGTCTGTTATAAAATTGAGGGTTAGATGAAACATATTAGGCGTTTACATAATTACTTTATAAGTTTTTACATCCCGATATTACAACCTACATTATAAGAATATTTCGCAATATTTCGAAGCTTTCATCGATTGAGCGGAGAATAAACTTTTCAACGTGACTGCGGCGAGACTTTACCTCAAAAAAATCATTAAAAAAAAAAAAAACTTCTCGACTAGAATACTAATGATTCCAAGTGATACTCGCGGTGTTTGTACATATATCGAGCACGGAGCGGATCCAGATTAAGATTAACGCTGTAATCGGAGTGCGAACGACGCGAAGGGAGAAAGAGCTCGCTAATTATTTCACAATCATAACTCATACGAAATAATTTTCGTACCCTCGTAGACGCGCCTGTACTATAGCCGTGTAACAAATTGCAAAGCCAATATATCGTGGACCAATCTAAGGCGAGAGCGTTATAACCTCTAGCGCAATCATCACGCGCGTTTGATTACCAATCGCGCTGCTGTTACGAATTTTCTGCGCATTGATACGAAGAGTCTTCAAAAAAAAGTGAAGAACAGTCTTCACTGCTTTTTTCCGCTACGTTATTCCCGAATTAATAATGACACAGTATCGATGATCTGATACTGGGACGACTAGCGATATATTGAAAGTGTGGAATTAGTTCGCACGTATGCGAGGGCGCTGAGACAACGAGCGCTTAAAAGCCGATAGATAGGGAAAACCCGTGGCGCACGCTCGTGTCTTTTATATTCAAATGAATCGTTTAGACGCAACGGCTAAACCCATATGCATGGCAAGCGACATTTACCATGATGAGATCCGCTTCGCTCTTTTCCTCATATAAATTGTTCCTCGTAACGCACAAGCTTACGAATGTTGTTTTATCAACATTTAATATACTCCTTTTTCATTATATTAGATTTCACGTGTGTGCACACGCGTCGTCAGAATTCTGCCAAAAAAAAAGATTTAATTTAAATAGGATTTATTTAGATGAAATAGGTTTTTGCCTTGTCTCACGGCCTACTAAGACCCTCTTTTTTTAATTTGTTTAAACTATTTTTTTTTAAATATTAAATATATACAAATT
This sequence comes from Ophion ventricosus, assembly GCA_963932345.1. Lineage (NCBI taxonomy): Eukaryota > Metazoa > Arthropoda > Insecta > Hymenoptera > Ichneumonidae > Ophion > Ophion ventricosus. Next base: position 20,870,416 of record OZ010722.1, read on the forward strand.
CAATAAATAAAGATTAGATTCAAATTAAATCAAGATAAAACACGATATATCGCATAAATACGAGAAAGGAATATAGGTTCATGAAACAAAAGTGCGATGGAAAAAAGTTAAATTGTTTTTCTTTTCTTTTTTCACTAACAAGGCTGTTATTTGGAAAAAAAAGAAAGGTATCGTCGTGCCTTTAATTAACTGGCGCGACTATTTTTATTTATAGAAAGACTAAGCCTTTTACTCGACTCCAGAATGTTACAACAATCTTCCAGTGAAAACAAAGCCATGAGATTTTTTGATAGACTTAATCGTGTACCATTTTTTCATCTGTCTCGTTTTGTCTTAAACTATCAGATGAAAGCAAATCACAGATTTATTAGGAATAAATAAAATATTTTGTTATTAGACGATATTAAATAGATCTTCATTTGAATATATAAATATATTTTTAATAAATCATTTTCGTAATGGAATGCAATAGGAAAGATTTCAATTCACGAAAAATAAAATTAATAACAAATTTAAAAAATTAAATAGACGCATCGAGTTAATATTAAGGCCTTAGGCCACTCTGGGATTTTCCAAAAAACGATTTTTTTTTTGTTAAAAATGTATCTCTGCAATAAAAAAATCCTGTTTTTGATATTTCAAGCGTTCGCAGACCCCTCAAGGATCTTCAAGAAATTCAATGAGGTCTCAATAAATAAAACTTCAACCACATTGTTAATCAGGAAGAACACTAAAATCTAAGCAATTAGAGTCCTTTCTTTAACGCTATTTATTTAGACTCAATTAATTTAGAGTTCTTTATGAAAAATTGTACATTGTGAAAATTACAGTAATTTCAAATGTCAATAAAATTGACGATTTTTCTCGTAGAAACTGACGTGCTAATTTTTTACGTTACCAAAGTCTAATAATAACATTTCAACAAAAGATTTTCATTTCCCAATGTTTTTATGATTTTAAAGTATTAATCGTGAATGTTTCAGTTCGAAATTCAGATGATTATATAATGAACGATAAATACCATCATTCGACTGACGTCAAGTTCAACAAAACAAAACACTTTACGTCATTTTATGAATTAAAATAATAATAGCACGTGATAAAAATAGTGTCGTTGACGTTGTTGTCGAATGTTCTCGGTATTTTCGTTCGAAAGCGCGACACGAGATGTATGGAAATCAAATACCTGTCGATTGGTATGGGCAACGTGATGGAAATCTCGTACGGTTAATAGACCGTCGTGCGGATATGTCACGAATTCGCAAATCGCATTGTAATCCAGTAAACCCGATGTCTATCACGCCCTTGGCAAAATTCAATAACCATTTGTTCGTTATTTGTTGAATAAACGATATTTAC